>JAGSMR010000027.1:65000-665000 GCA_029286605.1 Sericinus montela
GTTACTCTAACGTATTTCGGTTGTCATTAATATTACCAAGCCGTGTAGTAACAGTGTAAGAATATTGCCATCCCTTTCTTCCCGTGGATGTCGAAAAAGGCGACTAAGGAAAACAGCCCTGAATATTATTATGGCGACCTATAGGTCTTCTATAGAAGGCGGGATAATTATCCCTAAAATTATCAAACCAAAATAATCAGACCGAAGATGGGCAGCAGCGTCTAAGGTGCGAAATCTGATACTGCAATCGCCAATCCGCTTGGCAAACGTGGCGATTATGGCAAATCCTCCCTATGGGAGAGGCCTATGTCCTGCAATGGACTTAAACAGGCCGTTATGTACGTATGTATGATATTTCCAAAGGTTTTTCCCTTACTCGCCTTTCACGATAATCACGGGAATAAAGCGGGAGGTTTGTTCTTACGTCGATAAAATATGACAAACATATGACTATTTAGAAGAAAGAACAAAAAGGTTGTCAAAAAGCCTATCTTATCCTTGTTATGAGAGATTCTGTATTCTTTGGTATATTTATGAAAGATTCTTTAACTATATCATCACGGGCTAAGCCGTAGTATTCAACTTTCTTTGTTAAACTATAATAGCCGTAGTCTCATTGGAGGCCTGTTTGTCGACTTCCAAACTTTATAACTGGATTATTAACTTAGTCGAGTATCTTAGACCAAGTCGGACAGATTTTCATTTCTGGTTGCGAAGAAACTTTTCTTATAAATGTTATTTAGTTCCTCAGAGTATTGACTTTCTTAATTATAAAGAAGAAGTTTAAGTTAAGAATGTCAAAGTAAAATTAATGTTGTGTTTCAAATATATTTTTAAACGCTAAATTAAATTGCTCCTTTTTTATTTGTATTAGCAACGTAAAAATATTCAAGTACTACCTCACTTACTTCGGTCCCGTGGGGAACGCAAGGGGAGACGTTATACGTTCACGCTTTCTTCCCGATACAATAATATAGTACTTCAGAATAAGTCACGATAGCCGAGTGGTTGGGTGCTCGGGACTTCGAGTCAAGAGGCCCGAGTTCGATCCCCAGGTGACAGGCTTGTACCAATGGGTTTTTTCAAAACTTGTGTACGAATTATATCGTTGGATTGGACATAAAGACGGCGACGGGTTCACCACCTGTCGCTTTGTCCCGAAAATATCTTCGTTGGAAGGTAGGTCAAAGGGACTTAACTGTCTAGACTAGACCTGTATTGGGAATTGCGGGAAGGTTTTTTTTTTTTTTTTTTTCAAAATGTAATATTTGTTTCCGTAAGATCCGTATCGGTATTGTATCCGTACTGTTGGAAGAGTAATTCCACATGCGATTCCCCCGTGGGAGTCGTAACAGGCTACTAAGCGAAAAGCGTTGAAAAGGCGATTGGCTAGCGATTGATGGTGGAATAACCATCTAGAAAAATACCTGATTAAAACGGTGACGGGCAGAAGACGTCTAAGGTACAAGGTCTGGTACTGTAATCGCTAATCTGCTTCACAAGCGTGACGATTATGGCATTCCATTACGTATGGTAGAACCCTACTTCCTGAAGTAGCCTTTACAGGCCAGGCAGGTTATGATAATAATTTTTCTTTTACATTTCTGTTTGAAACACTTTACAATTAGTTTATTTAAATGTCTCACATTCACATTTTTCACCCCCATATACTTGTATTCTAGTGGTTAAGCCGATCCCAAGACCTTGTCGTAGGGCTAGATAGAAAATGTCAAGTCACTTCAGATCATATTATATCCTTACAGAGAAGTGGGAGCTTGTTGACTTGTAACTCAGGTTTTGTAAAACCTACAACGGGCAACAGTCCCTCACATTTAGAATAAATATTTTATAATTGTTAAAACTAAATGTGGACATTTAAGTTATATGTGAGAAGATTATTAGTATAGTTTGTTTAAGTACATATTAACATAACGATGTAAGTACTGTGCAAAGGTATAACAATAGGATTTCAGCAACGTAAGGGCAGCCAGAAGTCATACAATGGCGCTGGAAGTCGGTACGTGCGTTCGACAAACTGTCTAGGATTTATGACACAGAGATGCATCTTTAGAGTGTGCAAATTTATAGCTAGGAATATAAAGTTCCACAAGAAAATATTACTGGGAAAGCAAACCACGCGTGATACGTTCACATAGGAGAATAGAATATTAATGAAGTAAAAACAGCATTTCCAACAAACTGACAGGCTGTAAATTGACGTCATTATGGATAAAATTCCGAAAAAAGAATCCTTTTAATAATTTAACTGGCGTCAATAGAATCTTAGAGAGGTGTTTGGTGTTATACCTATCAAGACCGAAATTGAATGTGATATATTCTGCGTTTCATTCTGCGAGATACCTTTCTTAATCGCCGTCTTAGTGTCGAAGATAAGGTACCATATTTATACATACATATATATTTAAATCGATAATTTATTCTAATGTATGTATAAGCAAACATTCGTATTCATCACACAAAAGTTTGCCTCTAGCGGGATTGGAACCCGCAATCTTAGCTTCGAATGCTGAGTCACTACCATCTCGACTGTTTGGTCATCAACCTAATATCAGTTTCTAATAATTCGTTGAGATATAATTTAACTTTAATAAAAAATATTGTCTCTTATGGGCCATTTTATAACTCTGCTTGAAATCTTTTAATAATAATGTAAAATAAGTTTTAATAAACCTTTCGTAAATTTTAATAACATAATGAATGTTTTGAAATTTAAAATTTGTGAAGTTAGTTATTCTGTTAGTATTCAAGATAAGTTCATAGTAGTCAATAATCTATGATTTATTCGATGGAGACTGGAATTCGAGATAGCATTTCTTTTTATACCTATTCCTTCGGGTCCCGTATAGTATTTGGTTTCACTTAACGATTTACGAAAACGCGTAGCAACGATATTATTTTTAAACTTCAGTACTCATTTTATAGAGTATATGTTTAGAAACTGAAGTGTTTCCTTTTAAACCAAAAGAATATCTGAGTATTTTAGGCCACTTGTTCATTACAAATCATTCTAAGAATAGATTTCATTGGCACTCGATAAAGTTGCTGGGTTAGTGTGAATATTTTATCAGTAATGTGTTCGCTCTCTGCCATGTCAGGTGTCAAGACACTTGAAAACATAACCAATAGCACTCTTCTCCATCTAAGATTCTTCCATTTTAGTACTTCAACTTAATTTCAACCTTAACACATTTCTGCTCAAACATAGATAGAGGCAATCTTATATACATTGCTTTGATCCCAAAGTAAGCAGCGAAAGTTCTTGTGTTATGGAATCGGTAACAACGAAGTCTCCACAAACACTTAGACCCGAGAAAGTGTGGAAAAAGTGTTTTTTTTACTACATTGACCCATCTGGGACTTGAAATCGAAACCTCAGAGATAGTGAAACCTTGAAAAATCGATGTAAACGCCACTCATCCCCGGGGGTCATGAAGTAATGAAAATACGTTTTCGTTCGATTAGATATAAATATTTAGTACAGTGACGCGAACAAGGTCAAATTTAGTCCTCAAAGGTATCATTTGTAACTATTTCATTTAGGGTTTAGTATATGTTGGCGAAACTAGTTACAGGTGGAAAAAAAAAACCTAAAGAAATATAGGCGAACGCTCAACTCAATTCTATATTTACAACAAAAAAAAATCTTAAGCAATTACTTGTGTAGAGAGATTGTGTTTTGAGGATTTGGTTGTTGAGTGAATACTGTGTGCCATAATAACTGCAAACGATTCAAAAGCAAAAGCTTATAGAAGCGTTGTCATCCCGGAGGACTAAAGGGAAAGAAACACGACAATTATGACACTCTTATTGGGCGACAGTTATTAGCTAAGGGTACTTTTTCACTTTTACCTACTCTTCTGACACTATACTGACTTACAGACCCAGAGGACTCCTAAGAGAAGAAAACCTAAGATGTATTATGGAAATTACAATAACACACAAGTGATATTCAAATAGAACCTCTAAACTCTACAGTCCTCTAAAAATATATCATAGGTTACAACGGAATAAATTGAACAAAATGTTACATGAATTTAAATAACAAATTTTTCAATAACTCAGTGATAATTGAATTAATATTTTATAGACTTATACAAGAGAAATTGATATTCGTGCGATACCCAATCGAGATTAATGTACTGTGAAATAAATTCCACACAATAATGGACAGTAAAGAGTTGATAATATACTCGATGGCCGTAATAATCTCATAGGAATAATAGACTGAACAAGGCACAGCACATCATTAAAGGGAATAGGAGATTTTTTAGTCATTTAAGTTTGTTGGTCACATGTGAAGATTGATCTGTTTAATTAAAAAAAAATTAATGTGTATATATGTATACTAATAAAAGTGTATGATTACACATTATGTACTCACTCATATAATGAGTAAGATCATTCGCGTTTCTCAGTCATAAAATCTAGAAAACTACTTACCTCGTTATCATCATCATTACGGCCTGTAAAAGTTCACTGCTGGTTTTATTCCTCTCCTGTAAGGGACGTTTGCCATAATCGCTACGCTTGGCAAGATTATTGAAGGTAGTAGTGCCAGACATTAAGCACCTTAGACGCTGCAGCCCATCGCTGGTCTGCTGTATTTCTGGTATTTACAGCTCTTCTATTTTTTTAAATGATTCAACCACCATGTTGGTAGTCAATTGCAATTGCATGGGTTAATTCATGCTGGTGAGGGGGATGAAAGTTTGTATAGATAAATCGAAATATATGTCGTATAGGAGTTGGTTATGAAGATTCTGTTGATTACCTCATAGACAAAATGCCACTTACAGTATACACGCAAAACCACAGGCAGAAATAGAGAGACGCCAAGAGTTAAATCCTTACGAGTGATGATATTATATATAACTAATCTTTATATTTTAAAATCGTTCGTAAGGAGTTAACTCTAGGCGTACGTGGAGATTTTTTTACACGCGATTTTTTGTGTCTCTCTTAAGTATTTCATTTTTCATGACAATAAGGTCAAGTGTAATAAAGTAACTTGGCCAATAATATTATTCTTTGAAGGTGAGACCCTTTCATGTAAAAAAGGTTTGCTATAATAGCCAACTTCGGCTAGCGAATTGGCAATTACAGTAGGAATTTTTATGAAACATTTTTGTGGCTTATCTTATCGACGTCTTATATAGATACTGAAATTTAATATTTAAGACTACATATTTTGTTATCATTCGTCTATGCTTTTATAACACACAGTTATATATACATACATTCATAGATAAGAACATCAACACATACATTGCTCTGATTACAAAGTAAGCTGCTTAAGCACTTGTGCTATATAATCAGAAACAACGAAGGAAAAACAAACAGACAGACCCGAAATAAATGTAGCAAAGTGTTTTCTCCATTAACCCGGCCCGAATCGAACCTTAGACTTCAGAGATGGCGACACCGTCAATCGTCACCGGCAAGATCGTCAAAATATGTAGCCAACAGCGCCCATAAGTACATTATTAACGGACTTTAAAAAAGAAGGAGGTTCTCAATTAGGTTACGTATTTTTTAATGGTTGTTACCTTACAACTCTATCGTATGTAAACTGATTTCGAAAATTCTCGTTTGAGAGGGTATATACTTCCACGTCATGATCTGATGATGGAATCTTAAAAAAATGCCTCAATTTTTTATTGTTTTAATTATATCCCAAAAACGTAATGAAAATCAAAAAACTTAACTGAATTAACTTGTAATTTTACTTTTCAATATAATTTAATAATAAATAACCGAATTTATATTCAGTAAAATAAAAATTTGTATTGGTAAAAGACTCAAATAATACCGCAAAACTCGAAAAATAGTGAACGGATTAACTTGCTATTTTTATAGGTCGTCGATTATCGAACTATCAACCAGGCTATAGCGGGTATACCCGATAGCCTAATTGGTAGTGACCCTGCCTTCGAAGCTAAGGGTTACGGGTTCGAATCCCACAGGGGAAATGTATGTGCAATCAACATGAATGTACGTACTGAAGTCATGGATGTTTATATGCATAAATGAATATTTATGGTATAAATATATATGTATTGTACTGTTGGCTGGGACAGTAAGATGACGATAGGCTCACCATCATGCCACATTGTATAGTACATTAATCTCGATTGGGTATCGCACGAATATCATTTTCTCTTGTATTAGTCAATAAAATATTAATTCAATTATCGCTGAGTCATTGAAAAATTTATTAGAAGTCATTATAAGTAATAAGTAATTAGAAGTAATAAGTTGTTCAGAAGGTAAAACGTAAAAAAGTTTTTTTGTCCACCTGTAACTAGTGTAGTCAACATACACTAAACCTTCAATGAAAAAGTTACAAACCTTTGAGGACTAAATTTGACCTTGTTTGCGTCACTGTACTAAATATTTATGTCTAATCGAACGCAACCGTATTTTCATTACTTCATGACCTCCGGGGATGAGTGGTGTATACATCTATTTTTCAAGATGTCACGATAGTGTCATACATGAAATACCTCAGAGATACTCTGAGGTTTCGGGTTCGATTACCAGATGGGTCGATGTAGTAAAAAAAATCATTTTTTGTACCTTTTCTCGGGTCTGTGTGTTTGTGGCGTCTTTGTTGTTTCCGATTCCATAACACAAGTACTTTAGCTGCTTAATTTGGAATCAGAGCAATGTATGTGAGATTGTCCTTATCTATGTACGTATTTATTATTCATTATTAGTGTTTGAACAGAAATGTGTTAACATTGAAATTAAGTTGAAGTACTAAAATGGTAGAATCTTAGATGCAAAAGAATGGTAACGTTTATGTTTTCAAGTAGATAGCTGACATGGTGGAGGACGAACGCATTACTGATAGAATATTCGCCATAACCCGGCAACATTATCGAGTGCATGTATGAATGATTTGTGTGGCCAAAAATACTCAGATATTTCTTTTGTGTAAAAGAAAACTCTTACGTTTTTTAAACATGTACTCTATAAAATGAGTACAGAATTTTAAAAATAATATTGCTAGTATATAGTATAGTATAGGTATAAGGATCGAACTCGGGTCTCGTGACTCGAATTCCGATCACCCAACCACTCAGTAGCCGAGCGCTTGGGTCAGGATTTCGATCCTCAAGGCTCGTACCAATGGGTTTTTTCAAAACTTATGTACGATTTATATCGTTGGCTTGGACATAAAGACAGCGATAGGCTCACCACCTGTCATATTGTTTCAGAAAATTTCTTTTGTGGAAGGTGGGCCGAAAGGACCTCTGTCTAACCCTAAATTGGGAATTGCGTGAAGATATTTTATTTTAACTACTTGATAGCTCATTTAATAGATGTCGCTACGTTTGATTAACCGTGAGGTAATATTTTTTATTTTTAATGACAGTATTTTTACATAAAAATAATCTTTATCGATATAAATCATCTCTGGCTGTCCCAGAATCGGAAATTACGTGAAGATATGAAAAAACATCTTCAAAGCTTAGTTGCTACGTCTATACGAGTATTATATCGTAGTTAACACTTTGTGTTTAGTCTGTTTATTCATAATTATGTACAGAAACATAAGAGCGCAGTTGCTTGGTCTCTAACAAAGTTTATGCACATTAACTTTGTCTTGTATAACCTAACTTAAATTTAAGCTTGAGTAAGATGATCACATGAACTGTGTATACTACTATGAACTATACTAATTACACAAGGAACATCTGAAATTTATAACATTTTATGTTCATTAGCAAAGAAAGTCTTAGAAATTCTGCAGTATCCAATATTAGTTTATCCTTTTGTTTTGAAAATTATTTTACACTGAGAGAGACTACTTATTTAACATGGACCTGGAGATACATAGATCTTCTAGGACACGGGCTACTTTTTTTAATTTCATATTTTGCATATGAAATTCGTAAAAAACTTTTGTCAAAAACGAGCCAAAATCTCATAGCTTAGAATTAGGAATCCATTAACTTGAGAAGAGAATAGAAGTAATCCTTTATAGACAGGATGAGCTGTCTATTATAATATCCCTCTATTTAATTGAATTCACGATTGAAATTGAAGTCACGATAGCCGAGTGGTAGGGCGATCGGGATTTCGATTCGAGAGACCCGAGTTCGATCCCCAGGTGGCAGGCTCGTACCAATGGGTTTATCAAAAACTTATGTACGAATTATGTCGTTGGCTTGGACATAAAGACGGCGACGGGCTCCTGTCACGTTGTCCCAAACATATCTTCGGTGGAAGGTGGTTCAAAGGGACTTAAATGTCTAGACTAGACCTCTGTCTACACCTGTATTGAGAATTGCGTGAAGATTTTTTTTAATTTATTATTATATATTCTTTATTGTACACCACTTAAACTTAAGAAAATAAATACAGATTACAGAAAGTACAACAAGGCGATCTTATCGCTTAAGAGCGATCTCTTCCAGATAACCTTATGGGCTAATGATATAATATTAAAATAATACAAACTTTTTATCTGACCTCAAACTTTTACTCTTTGGTCATAAAGTTTGTCACCATTTCACTGATGACATGCGCAAACCTGTAGTTAAGACAGTACCACAAATCTTTTTTGACATTTCGAACACTGCAATGACAATGTGAAATAGTACTTATTAAAAATTCAAAAACAGTTTACTGCAAAATTTTTGTAAAATGCCAAATTCAAGACGTAGAAAATTTTCAGTTAAGAAAAATTTGCACACTAGAGAAATTGCAGTGCAAGTATATTGACTGTTTTGGTGATATTTAGTTGTTAGTAACTTCAAATATTCTTATTTACATTAATATATTTTACAGTAATCAAAATGCAGTACAACAATCGTCTACAAAAAATTTCATTACAACAAATATATGTAAATCAGACGAACAAACATCTCCAAACACATCGAAACCGACATCAAATCATAAAGTAATCCTTCAAAAGACTTCTGGCACCATTTTATTACCAAGAAAATGCATTGTAGAAAGTGCAGATAAAAATATAGCAGCTACTGTAAGTAGAAAAGATACAAGTAACATTCAGGAAAACGAAACATTCTTCCTACCTTGTTGCGATAAATCATTTGTAACATCAAATCTAGACACGACAATAACTCCGCTACAGTTAGATAAACATAAAACGCAGCCACGAAGAGAAAGACATTATCGCCAACACCGAATAAAAGTTAGAAGCCCAAAGAGGAGAATTTTATTATCAGATGACAAAAGCCAAATCATATTAGAACGGTCTACAGGAACAAATACAGATGATTTGAAATCAATAATTTACACTCCTAACGTTGAAAGTTTAACTACAGCAAGCAGTACTATAGGACGACTTAGCAGCAACTCGATGGAGGATATGTGTCGTATTTGTCATGGAGGTGATGCATATTCTCAAGAGCTTGGTACATTAATATCGGCATGTTCATGTAGGGGAACAATCGGAAAAGTGCATGTGCGTTGCTTGGAACGCTGGTTAACGGAGTCTGGGAAATCGAGGTGCGAACTGTGCGGAATCCGATATGTTACGGAACGGGTGCACAGATATGGTATGCCGAGAGCTCTTGTTATGTGGATCTTAAGTCAAAATGCTAAACAGGTAAGTTTTTTAGTTACGAGCTAAGTTTAACAGTACATTTACCTCATGTACATAGGTTAGGATTAGAAGTTAACAAAAATGTAGAAAATCACCACAGGCAACGCATTCGTTAAAAGAAAATATATATACTATTAGATGAAGTCACCAAGGCCGAGTGATTGGAATTCGAATCAAGAGACTCGAAATCGATTCCCAAGTGTTTTTTAAAGACTTATGTATGATTTATATCGTAGGCTTGGACATAAAGATGGCGACAGGCTCACAACCTGTCAACCTGTCGGTGGCACAAAAATGTCTTTGGTAGAAGGTGGTTCGAAGGACTTAATTGTCTAGACCTCTGTCTACTACCGGTATTGGGAATGGCGTGTTATTTATTATATTTCCACTACTATTCTACTAAGATATTTATTTTATATTATTTTTAGTTGATGGTGGACACTCTTGGTATCATGTTGATGTCGCCGCTGGCCATTATGGCAGCATGGATTTCGGGTCGGACGTTTGCTGGATTGATATCGCAAGAGAACCACGCTTCACCGACCCCTTGGCCTCTCGCTTCCACTTTTGTCCTTGCGTGTATGACACTTGTAAGTTTACTTTTGTCCTCCAAATATATCTTTATATAGCGATTCCATTTCAAAAAAAAAATATTTTGTTACTTTGGCTTCAACGTCTGCTTGTACTGCAATATTTTGCAGCACTTCTTAAAAAACAGACTGTCGTCACCAAAGGCACTTCGTATGTAACTAGGTACTCAAACAATCAATAATAAATAAGTCCGTCTATCATATAGGCGACTTCCATGGCGTGCACACCGGTTTTCATGGTGTCAGCTCTTAGGTCCCGAGTTCGATTTCCGGTTGGGTCATTTTCTAGGTCTGGGATTTGTGGTTGGTTGTTTCTGATTCCATAGCACAAGTGCCTTAGCCACTTACTTTGGGATTAGATCAATGTGTAATGTTGTTCCTTTCTATATTTTTATTTATAGACGACCTCCGTGGACGAGTCGCATAAACACCGGCTTTTAAGGTGCCGCCATCGCGAGGTCCCGGGTCCGATTCCCGGTCGGGTGAATATTGAAAAACCACTTTTTCTACATTGTCTCGGGTCTAGGTGTTTGTAGTGCCTTCGTTGTTTCCGATTCCCATACCTTAAGTACTTTAGCATCTTACATTGGGGTCGGAGCCATGAAGGTGATGTTGTCCCTATCTATATATGTATTATAATTTATTCTATAACCAAAAGTTATTTCTTTAATTTAGAGAAATTAATATTAAATAGTTAGACTCTGAAGATAGTACTCGTTCAATTCTAATACTGCTATTGGAAGTTGCATTTATTAGAAGTTGATTGATTTTCCAACTGGTTGTCTCAAGCTTGGACATAAAAGACGGCGACCTGTAACGTTGTCCCGAAAATATCTTCGGTGGAAGGTGGGTCAAAGGGTCTTAATTGTCTAGGCTTGACCTCTGTCTACCCCTGTATTGAGAATTGCGTGAAGATAATTTATTTTATTTTTTATTTCTCTAAAACTATTTTACGATTTTTACTAAATATTGTATTTAGAAAGCATTAAAAATTTCAAATCGACAAAAACAAATTCCCAACAAGATTCGGTGAAAGATAGGTCGGAAGGACCTAATTCTCTAACTACCTCTACCCCAGTACTGGGAAATACCGTGTAGATACAAAAATATGACTTTTTTTATAGAAAATTCATTAATACTAGGAGTTGGTCCGTCGATTACAAAGTACTGGTGATGATTTTACTATTTTTGTTAGGTGTGCTACTATTGCTGGATCGTGTCAGCTGCTACCAGACACGCCCTCAGCTGGTGGATTTGGTACAGATCGCAGTACGAAGTACGACTGCAACTGCATACCGAACCTGAAGAATAAACTATTGAATCAATCTCCTAATCTGGTTTGCTAAGCTATATTTGTTAATGTCTAATAAATTCATTTTCAGAATCGTTTTTGTACTATTAAATGATGTAATAATAACGTTTTATTATTTGATATTAAAATTAAAAGATTCACGGAATCGAAAGAACTACATTTTCTAAACTTCTCACTACCCCAACATGTGGGGTAAGTTAAAAAACATTAATAAAAAATATAAAATAAAAGTCACGATAGCCGAGTTGTTGGGTGGTCGGAATTTCGAATCGAGAGACCCGAGTTCGATCCCCAGGTGGCAGTACCAATGAGTTTTTCAAAAAAAAACTTATGTACGAATTTCATCGTTGGCTTGGACATAAAGGCGGCGACGGGCTCACCACCTGTCACGTTGTCCCGAAAATATCTTCGGTGGAAGGTGGGTCAAAGGGACTTAATTGTCTAGACTTGACCTCTGTCTACCCCTGTATTGGGAATTGCGTGAAGATATTTATTTTATTTATTTTTATATTAATAAAAAATATTTATTAGTCCATATCCAAGAATGGGATTGAGGGAGATTTATTATTATTTTTAATAAAATTCGTTTTAAGTTTTATTAGGCATTTATCACTTTGACGATACGCATATAACGTAGTAGTTAAAAAACATTTTAAAAAAATTAACCGCCAACCATCAAAAAGAACACAATATAAGTATCTTAAAATTGTTATTATTAATTTAAATGATATGTTCTTAGAATATAGGCACTTATTACTCAAATGCTTGAAATCAGTGCCAAATATTGACCAATTAGTATATTTTCTTATTGCAAATCGCTGGTATTTCGGCATCGCCTTTGAGTTTTTTTCTTTACAATTTTTAGTATAGAAAAACGTAAGTACGAGTAGTAAAAAAAAATATAAAATATCTTCACGCAATTCCCAATACAGGGGTAGACAGCGGTCGAGTCTAGACAATCAAGTCCCTTCGACCCACCTTCCACCGAAGATATTTTCGGGACAACGTGACAGGTGGTGAGCCCGTCGCCGTCTTTATGACCAAGCCAACGATATTCGTACATAAGTTTTTGAAAAACCCATTGGTACGAGCCTACCAACTGGGGATCGAACTCGGGTCTATTGACTCGAAATTCCGACCACCCAACCACTCGGCTAAGTACGAGTAGTGAATACAATAATACTTTCAGGGCACAAACAAACAAATTATGTACCCAACAGTATCTGTCAACAAATATTATATTATCACCTACATAATAACCATTAAGGAGTGCAGTGGCTTCCATCATCAGCTCATTATCCGTATATGATTACTCATAGATACAAACAAGTCAATTCCTAAAATTAACATATGACGCATGTGTAAGGCAACAACAATTAAAAAGAAATTTACAACCGAAATTAGAACCCCTCCTTTTTTGAAGTCAGTTAAAAATACGTAACTTAAAGCAATTAATTAAAAATATTCGATATTTTATACAGTTCATTAAAGCCTGCTATAACACAGCTGAAAATTTTTCATCTAAGTAGCAACGAGTAATTATTTAATGCCTTTCTTGAGACTGCTCTCAGTTGAATATTTGCCACACATCTCCAGTGTGGCCACACTTCGCCACTGCCACCACACCTCGTATTCACCACACAGTCTATAATATACATCTAATAAAGGTACGCTCTTCGTTTTAATCGAACACTCGGTTTGGATAAACATGAATTATAATGCAATTTTTATTGATTTTAAAGCATATAAGTTTTGCTCAACTTTTTGTATGTGTTAAATCAAGCAGAAATTTTTTTTAAATATCAACTGACGTGGGCGAGACCGCGGCTTTTGCCGTATCGTAGCAAAATTTCAAATAAATAAATAGAATCTCTTTAATTTAATAACAGAAAGGTCAGCATAACTTATATCCTTTAAAATTAATAAAGTTGGCGTTATCTTATTAACGTCCCGTGGCTGTAAAGTGTCGAATATAAGCTTGAGTTTGTAATATATTGCCGTAGAAATAGATTTAAATTTACTCTCATGAGTGTAGGACACGGGGGCTAAAAGCTAAGAGCATTGCCACGGTACGGCAAAGTTCGCGGGTTCAATTCCCGCCCGAGTCAGTTGAATGTTTCTCTTTAATTTAATGAATTATAATTGCAACACCACGCTGTAAAGTTAGTACGAATAGTTACATACTACAAGATAGACTCTTTTAAAAAAGGTACAAAAAACGCCATCCATAAACGTTTCATCTCACTCAGGTGATTTTTATTACAATCAGGTAAATTATTATCTCGAATACGAAAACCTTCTCACCATTCCCAATACAGGGGTAGACAGAGGTCTAGATGATTAAGACCTTTCGAACTTTCTTCCACGGAATACAGTTTTTGGGACAAAGAGACAGGTGGTGAGCCCGTAGCCGTCTTTATGTCCAAGCAGATATAAATCGATAAAAATTTGTAAGATATAAAACCAATCTTCCTCAGTCTTAGATCCTTATGTCAAGTCCCTAACATTGCGTGCACTTTCCAACCTTCCGAAGCCATCTTCCACCTATTTCAATTTCACCTCTGTTTCAGAGGAATGTGTGAAGAAGTCTATTCTGTCGATTTCTTCAACATCAGCTGGCAGCGACAATATGTGCTCTAGAATGATAGTTTTAATTATGTCATCAGTACTTCCTGTTCTTACCCATATATTCAACTACTCTTTATCCACTTGTACCTTTCCTTTGGACTGGAAACAGGCACTTATCATACCACTTCCTAAAGTTTCCTCTCCTACTGCGATGTCCCATTTTAGGCCGATTTCTATTTTACCTTTTCTTTCTAAAGTTCTAGAGCACATTGTTCATACTCAACTATCCGACTTTCTATTTTCTAATTCACTTTTATGTCCTTTCCAATCTGGTTTCCGGCCCAGCCACAGTACTGTTACTGCCCTTCTTAAAGTAACTGATGATATTCGCTGGGCTATGGAAACAAATAAACTAACTATACTAGTGTTGCTAGATTTCAGCAACGCTTTTTCTCCTGTCGATTTTCATATCTTACTTGGAATACTTCAAACAATAAATATTTCTTCTACCTCTATAAAATGGTTTGATATATATCTTCGTGGTCGCTCGCAGTGTGTTCGCATTGAGAATTCTTTTTCTGACTCTTGCGAACTTAACACCGGCGTGCCTCAGGGTGGCGTTCCCTCTCCATTACTTTTTCCCGTTTTTTTTAACTCAATCACTTCAGTTATTACTGCTAATTTCCATCTCTATGCAGACGATGAGCAGTTTTATCGCCATTTTTATCCGGCAGAAGCAGATCTAGCCATTGCTTCTGTTAATGAAGATTTAAATCGGATCAATTCCTGGTCCAAATCTTTTGGGCTGAAGCTTAATGCTTGTATATCACAAGCCATAATAATTGGTAGAAGATACGCACGAAATCTCGTAAATTTCTCTACTATATGCTCAGTAAAGTTAGGCGATATGCAAATACCTTATACTGACACTGTAAAGGATCTTGGGATAACACTATCATCTAATTTATCCTGGCGTGCTCAGTCAGCTCAGCTCAGCTCAGCTCAGTTAGTGAAGTCAGTCGCAAGGTTAATTATTCGTTCCATTCTTTAAAATGCCTTCAAGGTATATTGCCCTTAAAAACGAAAATCTCTCTGGCTCAAACGCTCATTCAACCCATCATAGACTATGCTGACGCCTGTTACTTGGATGCTACCGAGGAGCTTCTAAATAAGCTTGAGCGCTTGCAAAACTTGTGTATACGTTTTATATTTGGTCTTCGAAAGTATGAACATGTCTCTAAATTTCGCAACGATCTCAAGTGGCTCCCTATACGCTTTCGAAAGAACACTAGGATTTTATGTCGGCTATTTAATATCCTACATTGTCCAACAGCACCATCTTACCTCCGCGAGCGATTCAGCTTTGCTCGTCCACCTTTAGCGCCCTGTCGTTCCCACCTAAAAACTTCTAAAATTCCCTACCCACAAAAGTGCCTCCTATTCCGACTCTTTCACTGTTCATGCAGTAAGACTATGGAACTCGCTTCCACCGAATATTCGCGATGCTAAAACTATTTCTGCGTTATATATATATATATATATATATATATATATATATATATATATATATATATATATATATATATATATATATATATATATATATATATATATATATATATATATATATATATATATATATATATATATATATATATATATATATATATATATATATATATATATATATATATATATATATATATATATACATATATATATATACATATATATATATACATATATATATATATGTATATATTTTAATGTATTTAAGTATGTAATATGTATACCTATGTGTATATATCTGTATATCTATGTATATTGTATTTTTGATTATTGAATATGGATTTTTTTGTTCACCATTGTCTACCATTTTGTAACCAATTTCCAGTCACAGGTCTGCTGGAAGACATTTCTATAGAAATAAGCAGGTCCTTTATACAAATTCACCTCATAATTATATATCCACTTTTTTGTGTCTTCTGTGTACATAAAATATTAAATAAATAAATAAATAAAAATAAATCGTACTAATTTTTTTGAAAAAAAAACTCCTTTATCTTGCCAATGAAATTATTATTCAGGATTTACCATAATCACCACATTTAGTAACTGGATTAGCGATGACAGTACCAGGCATCTCGTATTTTAGACACTACGTTCCGACGCTAGTCTGCTGAATTTCGGTCTGGTATTTGTCGAGATGGTTATGCGACTACCTGTCGGTATACTGTGTATATGTAATCTTATACCGTAACCAAATGACAGGTTACGTTATAATTGTTTGAATTATAATAATAGCCACTGCTAAATATAGCCCTCGACCAAAGATGCCACAAATATACGTAACCTATTTACTCCTTCTTAAACTTCAAACTTTTCACTATATCAAACAGATACGAAACAAAATTAAGTTCTAAGATGTCATTATGGCGCAACTATTCGCTTTTCATCCAACTATTCAAGTTACGAGCGGAACAAGATATATTATTTCTCCCTTTAGTGTTATTGCTTCGAGAAGCGGAAATGCCAGGTCGGAAATGAACCTAATGCAGCTGTGTAATTACACGCTCATGTTGTTTCTATTGAGAGTAAATTTGCAAGACAGTTTTATTTTCCCAGCGGCACTGTATAAGAAATGTTTCTGTAGATTATAATTAGAAATTAAATACACATTCACTATATAAGTTATTGTAATATATTTATGACCTATATACTATATTATACATACCTATAGGTACTCAATAAGGTAAAAAAAATACGCAAGCCAGGACTTAGGGTTTCTCGTAAAGAGTATTTGCCATAACTGCCACACAGGGTAAATTTTAATAAATTGAATGAAAACGTCACCTGAAGTTAGTGGTATCTGCAATAAATTTAAATATTTTTTTATACCTGAGATTGATAGACGAGCTACTAAGAGTCACGATAGCCGAATGGTAGAGTGGTCGGAATTTTGAGTCAAGAGACCCAAGCTCGTTCGCCAGGTGGCAGGCTCGTACCAATCGGTTTTTCAAAAACTTATGTGCGAATTATATCGTTAACTTGAACATAAAGAAGGCGACGGCCTCACCACTGGTCATGTTGTCCCGATAATATCTTCAGTAGAAGGAAGATCAAAGGGACTTAACTGTCTAGACTAGACCTCTGTCTACACTGTAAATATATACATGTATATATTTATTTTTCAAACAACTTAAAGGCTATTAGAAATAGTACAAAAAAAGATCATTTCTCACTAATTAACGGTATTTTATTTTCACGGAGGTGGGCGGGAGATGACCCTTTGTCATGGACGAAGTTGTCCTATCAATTAAATGCGTAGTGTACCTTGAGTCGAAACAAAAGTGAAAATTTTAAATTCATTGTCTAAGAAATTAATGTTTATGCCGCAGGGAAAACATTTAATTAAATAATTATAAATCTTGTCTAAAGAATGAGACTGAATAATAAATATGTCTACAGTACAATATGACTCAATTTTGAAAACATTTACAGATAAGGTAATTTAAAACAATAAACAGATAAAACATCAATGTTTTGCTAAAGTGACATTTTTTGACTGATGCTATTACTATTAGGCGATTACTCTTGCCCCTTCGTTCTTCGAGCAATTTGCGCACAAGGTCATCGATACAATTAATCTTGACCTCTTTTATTGTCTTCTTCGCTCTATATTTTCTTCACCATTCGTTCTTCACTTATTCGTTCAACGTGCCTTAATCATCAAAGCATGCCGTTTTCTATTTTCAGTGATAAGATCATATTTCGAACCTGCCATATTGCGAATCTTTTTGTTTCACACAAAGTAACGTGGCGTATTTTAATATGACGTATTTCAATTTCATTTAGTTTGCTTTGGTACTTCTTCAGGACTACCTAGGTTTCGCTGACACATAATAAAGTGGGAACCAGTACATACATATACACATACGTAACGGCCTGATAAATTCCACTTTAACACCAGTACTGCATTAAAATATCGCAAAGACTGCGATAGTTAAAAGACAAGTGTACGACTTGCCTTTTAACTAAACCAGACTATGTTCTTGGCAAATTCACGCCTGTCCATCTAGATTACTTATTCCATCTCGGTTGTATGTGCTCCCCAGATATTAGTATATTTTTATCGTTTCGTAGTTTATAATTTTAGACTTCGTTATTTCTTTAAATACTAGAAACTTTTGTTAGCATTCAACGGAATCTTTACTTTTACATAGATACCCCTTCAATAAACGTGACTATTGCCACAAGTTTTGCCTTCATATGCAATAATGTAATAAATATTTCATCATTAGCATATAACAAACATTTTCATCAGATCTAAAGATAAAACAAGAAGTAGCCAGTAAAATCTTTATTTATTTCTGAATTGGTGAAGAAGTTTAATTTCTAATAGAGCTAACATCCTCTAACCAATCCGCCCATCTCCTAATTTCGTCGTATAGTTTCCTTCCTGGGCTTGTAACGGATACGAGTTGTCGTTGACCAACCACATTGTAGTATGAATCCAGATTTCCTAGTTCTACGCCGCACTTTATTATCGCCTTCGCGGCGTCCAGAGCCTGAGGTGTTGGTTCATCTCCTATATGATAGAAAAAGAATAAATAATACTTTCTACAATAATATAAATAAATAAATATCTTCTTGCCATTCCCGATACAGTTTAGACAATTAGGTTTAGACATTAAGTCCTATCGACCTTCCACCGAGGACAATTCTGGGACAATGTGACAGGTGGTGAGCCAATCGCCGTCATTATGGCTAACGATATAAATCTCCGGGGCCTCTTGACTCGAATTCCGATCACTCAACCAGTCGGCCATCGAGATCCTACTATGCAATGCGGTAGCGCGAAAGAATATTAACACCTCCTTCCTTCCCGTTGGTGTCGTAAGGGGCTACTAAGATAAAAGCCATGTAAATGGCAATGTCTACATACTAAATATACTGGACCAAAATTAAGCAAACAGCTGCAAAATTGACGAGCGGCAGCGTCTAGAATGTGAAGTGTCTGGTCCTGCGATTGCTTATTCGTTTGCCAAGCATAGGGATTATCCTTCTTCGTCCTTCCTCCTTCCTCCTTAAGTTTATAAGTAACTGCTGTGGACTTTTACAGTCCCTTAATTGTAACAATTATTATTTCGTTTATAACCTCATAACTCCGTCATGTATTAATAAATTTTCCACCGGCTGATTAGTAGATTTTCGCATAACGTACTCACTCATTGAGTTTATTAACCTTATCGCTTAACTTGGACATTTACATGGCAATACGCTCACCACCGATGACGTTGTCTAAAATAAGTTTCGGTGAAAATTGGCTATTCCCAAATTGGCAATTAATATTTCACTTACTGTTAAAATTTCCAATAAAAGATATCCCAAGTGATTTGTTGTTATATCCAATGGTATGTGCCCCTTCATACAGCCAACCTGAGCCTTCGTACACTTTGCCATTACCTCCGATAAGAAAACTAATAAAAATAAATTCTTATTTATATTATCTTTCCGTAGTCATATCGGTTACTTCGGTCTTGTATCAATTGATTAAGATCAAATTGCTAAGTTTCACGATCCTTAAATACCTCTTTCTCTATTAGAATCATCATTTCCTTTATGCAAGTACGTAAATGAAATACACAGAAATAACATTGCTCTGATCACAAAGTAAGTAGCTGAAGCACAGGAATTTTGTAATCGAAAACAGGGAAATACAAAAACACGCAGACTTGTGCTAACGTAGAAAAAATACTTACTTAACATTGATTGTTCGGTATCGAATGACTTGGGACCTTCAAGAAGACAAAAATGTTTCCTTAAAAGGCGGTAACGCCCCTTCAGCCTTGCTGGCGTTCCAAATATTCGTAGGCGTTGGTGATCCATAGAAATCCGGTAAGCCATACATAAAATAGTCATATATAAAACCATATCATCTTGTATAAAACAAAATATAATTAAAATTTGGTAAAATCCATGCTCTACGTCGTCTCGTGTCCGAGTGTTTGTGGTACCTTCGTTGTTTCAAGTTTCATAAAGCAAGCGCTACTTACTTTAAGACCAGATCAAGTATGTGATGTTATCCCTACCTATGTATTTATTACCATTATCATAAAATTAACTTACGATTGACCAATATCCCAATGATCCTAAGTCTCCATCTGATAGGACTGTATCTTCCTCAGTATTTCCGCGCATTTACCATCGGTCTTACATGTGGGAGTGACGGTGTGTTGGATGATGACGAGAGCCACAGGTCGTAGTAAATAACCAATACGAGCTGGTTGATGTCCCCCCCAATCTTTCCGGGTCACGATAGCAGGACAGGCTTTAAAATACATAAAACATATTATATAAATTATGTTTGTGTACAGATAGCTTATAAACTGAATTAACATATTTGTAAAGGGAAATGTTAATCCTGAACAATTATTATAATATTTAAGTGAAATCTGCTGAATACTTATACCAAGTAAATACTCAAAGTAGTCAAATACATTTAAGAGATTGAAACGACTCAGAATACTGCAATATCATCTCTTGAAAACTCTCTTACTCGTACGTTCCAACTGTTGATAGATTGTTATTATCAACAAGATAAATTCTAAAATAATAAAAATCGCATATAAGATCTGCTTCCTAAAGCATCCATCTTCAACTATTATCGATTTTATATAACTTAAAAAATGTGAGCTACTCGTAGTACTTGAATAAGGAGCAAAAGATGCTAACATAGAATATAAAAATTTACAGAAATACCTGGAATATAAAGTCCTTTTTTTAACATTTTTTTCTTGATTTGCCTCAAACGTGGTATTGCAAAGTTACTAGTTTCTTGATCTTCTAAGATAATCAATGCTTTTAATTTATGTATTCCAAGTGCACTAATTATTTTATGCCCAATTAAAATGATAAGTAGACTGAATTTTTAAAGAAAGACTCAATTTTCTTTAAAAATTCTCTTCAAAAGAACTAAATCGCTTTGTACTGTTTTTTATATTAAATAGATAAATAGTCATAAACACACAAACATTGATATTCAACTTAATAATGAAATTTTGCACTTATATATTATATTGATATTTACGAGAGTGGGTCGACTTTAAAAAGGGGGCGCCTTTCTTCTCATGGATGTCGTAAGAGACGACTAAGAGATAAGGAATATCAATAATTACCGACAGATTGCATCTTGAAGAAATACCAAAACAAAATAAACAAACCGGTGATGGTCAGCAGCGTTCAAGATACAAGATGTCTGGTACTGCGATCGCCAATTCGCTTGCCGAGTTTGGTGATTATGGAAACCCTTCCACTGAAAAGTCTAAATGAAGAAATGGACTATTTCAGACCACTATATATGTATTTATAATGAAATTTCATTGCAAGATACAGTAAGTAAATAGTTAATATCATTATCAATATCAAAGCAAATATTCATTGTCTACGCGCGGTCCCGCGCTCCGCTACTCTGTAAGTGAAGTTGAAAGTAAACATCCAGCCTCTGTAAGTTTCCGACCGTAAAACCAGAAGAGTAGATAGAGAATAAAATAAATAAAAAAATATCTTCACGCAATTCCCAATACAGGGGTAGACAGAGGTCTAGTCTAGACAATTAAGTCCCTTCGACCCACCTTCCACCGAAGATATTTTCGGGACAACGTGACGGGTGGTGAGCCCGTCGCCGTCTTTATATCCAAGCCAACAATATGATTCGTACATAAGTTTTTGAAAAACCTATTGGTACGAGCCTGCCACCTGGGGATCGAACTCGGGTCCCTTGATTCGAAATCCCGACCACCCAACCACTTGGCTATCGTGACTTACAATCGTGAAAATCCAAGCAGGATATTAAATTATGTGTTTTCTAGATGAATCTATGTTACGAAGATTAGTATTAACTTAGTATCAACGTCTTTTGCTTAAGCCCTACCACTCGTATGTAGTAACTATATTGTATAGATTTAATTTATTTAGTTTATGCTTAATTTTCCTTTAAAAATATTAGAATAGGTAAATTATGATACAAAATCACGATTGAGTCAAGAGACCCGTGTTCGATTCCTAGTGTCGTAGCAGGCTCGTACCAATGGGTTTTCCAAAAAATACTTATGTACGAATTATATTGTTGGCTTGGACATAACGACGGCGACGGGCTCACCACCTGTCGCGCTGTCCCGAAAATATCTTCGGTGGAAGGTGGGTCGAAGGGACTTAAATGTCTGGTCTAGACCTCTGTCTACCCCTGTATTAGGAATTGCATGAAGATATTTATTACTTATTTTTATTTAGGTATATTACGAAGGCGGTTGCGGGGCGATGCATTTTAAAAAGCAAATCTACAATGCGGGTAGGAGGAATCTAATTATGACCTAGATAATATTTCATATTTTATCTCAGTGCAATTCTCTAAATACCTTGTGCATTCACAAAAACCTAACTAGCTTTATCTAATGATTTCTTGTATTTACGCGAATACTACATATTTAAAATAAAACGATTTTCGGATTTTATAGTGTTTTTAATTAGTTTAGTATCGGGATGTTCAAGACCCCGTGACCACGATTGCTGTATAGCATCCGAAACGTCGGGAAACAAAAGTAGTTTGTAAAAAACTAATTTAAAACGTAATACAATCCGAAAATCGTTTTATTTTAGCTTTATCTACTTACTTAAAGATCACAGCAATGTTTGTAATATTGTCCATCTATTAATGTACTTGTATATAAAAAAAAATAGAACACACGTTAATCTAAAAATTTATTTACGATATGTTTTGATAAAAATTTTATATTGGATAATTTTTTAAATTTGGATAGTATTTCAAGGAAAATCGTTTCAGTTCTTGATAGAACTAACGTCCTCCATCCAATCAGGCCATCTCCTGATCTCGTTGTACAATTTTCTTCCAGGACTTTCGATGGCTACCAGTTGCCGATGTCCGACCACGTGATAATTTGTATCCAGGTGACCTTGTTGGACTCCGCATTTAATCAATGCTTTTGCGGCGTCCAGAGCTTGAGACGTTGGTTCGTCACCTGCAAATCAAATATTTCAAATGAAATCATTTATTTATCGAAGAATAAACGGTATATACGTTCGTTTTACAGTGGTAGAGCCACGCATCAGCTTTTGCTGTTGCATGAATGGGCCGTCTCGACCGGGGAAGTACCTCGACCTCACAGAATACTGGCGTAAAGTAGAAGTCTAACAAACTTCTGCGTTTCGTCTGGTGAGTGCAGGTAACCGGTGGCCCACACACCCCGCCCTCTAAGGGAGGCACTCTAAGGGAGGCAACGCATCTGCTATGTCTCTGGTATTGCGGGTGTTCATGGGCGGCGGTGATCACTTACCATCACGTGAGCCACCAGCTCGTTTGCCTCCCTTTTTCTATAAAAAAAAAAGTTTATCGATAGTATTTTTTAGTCTACCAACGTTTCGTAATGACGTTGCTCTCTCTATCGGAGAAAAAACAGGGTAAAGAAACTTCGTAAGTATCCTCTTTTTATTGGTCTTTTTTTAAGATTATTCAAAAAGTTTTATGTAATTTATATCCAGAAATAGCTTGGGAGCGGTCACCCCATTCCCAGGGTTACTGTTACTCGTAACATGTGGTAATCGTCCCTTGTGGGAATCGAACCCGGGACATCAGAGCTGGCGACACCATGCGGAAACCATGAGTAGGTGAGTACGCCACTGTTCCACGGGTGTTGTTGTCTTTCTTCTTCCTATTCATAAGTTTAGTTACTTCTTTCCTTTATTGATGTCTAAGAGCTTCGCCGGTTTTGTGGAAGTTTACTCATAAGCACAAGAGGCGCTCGCTCTTTAGTCAGATTTAAAATTTAAAAAAACTCATCGGCATTGATTGGCATTGGGCTATAACTCATATCTGCTGATTAAAAACAAACTATGTTTTAGTGTCAAATTTATAATATAAAAAAATGTTTGTACAAACAAATACTGTAAATTATTAACGGCAATGAGCAATTTTAAATAAACCCTGCCTAGCATTAACAAAGGATAGAAAGTCGTATTTCATGCCAGCTTTAAAGCTGCAGGATTAATCCTGGAATGGATTCAGTTGTGTAAGATATAATAAAAATATGTAGTTTACACGCGATAAATGAGAATCCTTGATTAATTTTTTTCATTACTGGTAACTTCTTTGTATCTTATTCATAAGTGCTTTAGCTACTTACTTTGGAATTATATCAATGTATGTACAGAAAAAATTATGTTAATATTTACAATACTTATTAACTAAAAACTATTATAATCGTAGAGCCCTACTCCTCGTGGCATGGTACCAAGAACGCTAACTGAACGTGAACTAGTCTAAGTCCATCCCATTCTTTTCGCGTCACAATGGTAGGACAGGCTGTAAATTATTAGGTCTTATTTCAGTTATATTAGAGTGCTTATTTTTAATTAGAAGACCGTGTTTAAATCTCTAAATGGTTACCGGCATTGTACTCTTACAGACAACACGACACCGATGTATCCTGCATTGTACTTTTACACACGCCATTAAGTAAGAACCGTTTGTTCACCATTAAGTATGAAAATACCATATGTTTGTACAGACTGCAGGAGGAAAAGAAGGAAAAAAAATCTCGATTATTCTCATATTATGCGTCATGCGTCATGTATTTTATTCAATTCATCAGTTCTAGTTGCAGCATGAGAAAGAGCCAATATTCATTGACAAGTAGTATACAAAACAAAGAGTTTTCTCTCTTTGAACTCTTGAGAATGTATGTGATGTTGACACTATCTATGTAGATGTTAATTATCTGTGGAACACACACTCGGTGATATATTTTTTGAAACTTCTTTTCTCTTACTATGGCTTTCTTTATTTTTGTTACAATTAAGCTTCAGATGATAGCACCAAAGAAGTCATCATTACAAAATAAAGAAAAAAAAATACCTCGTCCACTTTTACCTCCACTAATATATTTATACCAAAAATGTAAAAGTATGTTATACCAAAAGTATTTTTTACGTTTTCTTTTGAAGCCCCGGTATAACTGAAACCAGTTATATTTTAAAAGTTTTACTTACTGTTGAAGTTCCCAATGAAGGATATACCAATTGATTTTTTGTTATAACCATAAGTATGAGCGCCTTCATGCAGCCAGCCTGGACCTTCGTATACTTTCCCATTGCCGCCAATTAGAAAACTAAAAACACAATATTCGTTAATTCTTAAAAAGAACAATAAAATGATTAGATTAGATTTCGCAATAAAAAAAATAAACAAAGATAATATATATTTTAAAAATATATTAATAACTTACGATGGGCCAATATCCCAAAAGTTAAGATTTTCCATGTGATAAGTTTGAATATTTCTAACTATTTCCGCGCATCCGCTATCCGTCCGACACGTGGCAGTGGCGGTATGTTGAATGATGACAAGATTTACTGGCCGCGGTAAGTAACGAACGTGAACTGGTCTAAGTCCATCCCATTCTTTTCGCGTCACAATCGTAGGACAGGCTGTAAATTATTAGGTCTTATTTCAGTTAGAGTGTTTATTTTTAATTAGAAGACCGTGTTTAAATCTCTAAATGGTTACCGGCATTGTACTCTTACAGACAACACGACACCGATGTATCCTGCATTGTACTTTTACACACCCCATTAAGTAAGAACCGTTTGTTCACCATTAAGTATGAAAATATACCATGTTAAAAATATAATATGTTTGTACAGACTGCAGTAGGAAAAGAAGGAAAAAAAATCCCGATATATTTATTTCTCTAGAAACAATAGCACAAATATTTTCTCATATTATTAGCGTCATGTATTCAATTAATTAACAAGACTGCGACGGGCTCATCACCTGTCACGTTGTTCCGAAAATATCTTCGGAGGAAGGTGGGTCGCAGGTACTTAATTGTCTGTAGACTAGACTTCTGTGTACCCCTGTATTGGGAATTGCGTGAAGATATGTATTTATATTTATTTCTTTATTTATGATTGACTTGAGTACAAACATTCATAATTATCACACAAATGTTTGACTCTAGTTAATTCTAAATACGAAGCTTAGCTTTTAAGGCAGGGTTACCGCCAAACAGGTTATCAGGCCATCAAGAAAATCATTTAACTGTAAAATATGTAAAATATATATGTTGAGTCAGAATAACACATTTCATAAACAATAGATAAAATGAGTAATACTGGAAGATACTGCTAAGAGCTCAATCGTGTACCAGGTCAACGATCTAAAGCTTTAAATAGTTTAAACCAACTAAATATTATTAATAATAGTTTAATAAATGCTGCGTGGTATTTAAAAAAAACATGGTGAAAGTTGATGCTTTCTTGGACTTCAAACAATCAAAAATCATCAACGCATCAAAATCGTTACATCAAAATCGTTACAACAAAATCGTATACAAAATATAGAATGTTTGATGTTGTTATTTAAACAACACTAGACTAAGTAGATTCCAGACCAATTTTGCAAACACTTTTCTCAATGCATTTTGGTCGTGAAATCTAAAAACAAAGCAAAAATATCACATAAAAATAAACACTTACTGGCACAAAAACCCAACTGCAGGACTAAAATGAAAAATAAACAATGATGTGCGAAATTCATAGCCAACGTCTGTTCTCTCTGCTTGAAGCGATGATACTGAAGTTTTCGCCGGAGGAGAATTCTATAAATTCATTATTACGTCAATAAATCCAAGTCTATTAACTTTCAACATTCATATTGTCTCTTTCATTCTATAATATATTAAATAAAGATAAAACAAATTGCAACGCAGTGTAGATCCATATTTATAAATATGCGTAACGTAGTTCACATGTATAATTAGAAGAAATAAACATTTTATTGGAATTCCGTGTAATTACAATATTTTTTTGCATACAAAATGATGAAAAAGTAAAAATCAAACCAAATCAGACAGCACCAGTGTTAGTAGATTATAATTATTTACGCACACACGTACATTCATTTTGTATACAATAAAGTCAAAGGGCAGCTTAATCAGATGATGTGATGCTAAGTTCGTACCCATCTGTTTTCGCGAATCATTAATTCTTAAATAAGTAAATAAAAATTATTAAATACAACATGTATTTAATTATTTTCATAATGTCTCTAAGATGCTAAGTTCGTAATCATCGTATCTCAAACTCAAACTGACACCAGCGAAATTCGAGCCCACGGCCTGCATAGCAACACACCAGCATACCATTGGCTCAGCGTGTTGAAATTTTAAATCTGTCATTTATTAAAGAGCAATTACTTCCACGTTATAGAGATTCACACGTACAAAATATTATAAAAATTATAATATTAAGTTAGAGCCCGACAACTTACTATTAAAATATCCTATACTTTATACATATATTTATAATGTAATATATACACGTATATATAATATATACATATATTTAAAATATAAGTATATATTTTTTGGATTTATTAACGAACCACGTATCTCTAGAAGTCACGATAGCCGAGTGGTTGGGTGGTCCAAATTTCGAGTCAATACACCCGAGTTCGATGCCCAGTTGACAGGCTCGTACCAATGGGTTTTTCAAAAAACTTATGTACGAGTTATATCGGTGGCTTGGACATAAAGACGACACCGGGCTCACCACCTGCCACGTTTTCCCTAAAATATCTTCGGCGGAAGGTAGGTCGAAGGGACTTTTGACTTTAACTTTGAATTGTTTAGACTAGACCTCTGTCTACCCCTGTATTGGGAATTGCGTGAAGATATTTATTTATTTATATTGTTAAGTTTGAGCCAGACAACCTATTATTAAATATCTTATATTATATACATTCGTTTATAATATAATACGTACATATATTTATAATGTCTGTATTTTATAGATTTGTTAAAAAGCCACGTATCTCTAAAACCATATCATTGACATTGACCTCTTCTTGAATTTAAATCAACAGATATTTATTTCGATCGTAAACGGGTATTCCTTGTTACATTTACATGTTTTATATGTATTTATAGATCATAAAATATATAAACTTTAATTAATTACTTATATTAATATAAATCAGTTGTTTTTATTTATTTCATCAAAGAAATTTTATAGTTTCGGTGATTTGGTCAGGTACGAAAAAGACTGATTGGTCTTTGAAACCGAATGAAATGTGTTCAAATGAAATTGAACGGCTTATTTGTCTACCAT
The DNA here is from genome assembly GCA_029286605.1 of Sericinus montela. Taxonomy (NCBI): domain Eukaryota; kingdom Metazoa; phylum Arthropoda; class Insecta; order Lepidoptera; family Papilionidae; genus Sericinus; species Sericinus montela. Next base: position 93,253 of record JAGSMR010000027.1, read on the forward strand.
AAGGAAGTTTTGCTTTAATCGCCATTATCAGTAAGCGAATTCTTGATTGCAGTACAAGTCATCTGACATCAAACCGGCAAATAAATGTTTGAGAAACTCCAGCCCAGTGCTGAACACTACTATCAGTACTTTCTGATGTATTTCTATATGTACTCACATGTATTACATTTTATTTGCTTTTATATTTGCTGCTCGTAAGGGCTGGTCATCTCGAGTCTGCAGATCTTGATGTACTTTTTCTTCTCTCTGTGTTTAATCCTTTTATTCTCTCTTTCTGTTAAATTCTAAATTCTTCTTCGGAGTTTCTTTCAGCGATTACTTCTACCGAGGAACCTCATTACGAAACGGTGATAGATTTAAATAATAACGACGTTTGTTAAGTGAATTATTAACATTTTATTTCATTTGATAGGTGCTTACTCGTAATGTTTATCGGTAGCTATAAATTCGGCAGTATATTCAAGACCTTTTCCACAATTGACTGTACGGAGATGAAGGCAATATCACGTTAACCTCACCAAATCATTTCAGTTAACAATAATTGCAGATAGAGACACATATAAAAATTAAAATAAAAATATAACGTAACATACATAAATGTTCATTGTAACATCCTTTGTAAACGAAATCCATCCTTCAGAATTAAACACAAAAGCCGTAAAATGCTATAAGACATTCGTTTTCACTCTCAATTTATCATACGATCAAGTGATGTAGCAACAAAAAAACTTGTTATTGAAATTAAATACAAATAACAAGAAACTAATGTGCTTATACTGGCACAAAAAAACATAAATAGAGATAAAAGTTATTGATGAAACATTTTTCCTCTTACGCTACTACACCAAACTTTAACACAACCAAATTATCTCTACAAGAACGTTTACTGCGCACCGACGCTAAACGTTTTCGCGCAAGCTTAGGTTCTTCCCCGACGGCGGTAAATCAGTGACTTTGTTGTTCTCATTCAAGTTTATACAGCTTAATTTGAATCACTACTAATCTTAGTCATACTTCAACGAAATATCATAAGTTAATTGTTATGACCACTAAAAAATAAGAAAGTACCTTCACGCCACTGCAAATACTAGGGTAGGCTGAGATCTAGATAATTAAGTCCTTTCGACCCGACCTTTTGGGACAACGTGACAGTGGTTTAAGCCCATCGCCGTCTTTATGCCCATAACAACAATATATATCGTACGCAAGTTTTTGAAAACACAAAATATACCACGAACATAGTAATTTAAAACAAAAATTAAACAATAAAACAAAAAATAACAAACTCATAGACGAAATTAAACTAATGACAATACCTATAAAAAACATAAAAATTTCACAAGAAAAATAGGAGTTGTGAATCATTGTCACACGATTCCGACTTAGCTTAATACCGTAGTTCTCTCAAAAATTTCAAGATCTTTAGAGATCGAACTCTGATCTCCTGGCTCGAATTCCGATATCCCAACCACTATCTATATAAGGCTATCGACTATTTAAACTTTATTGAAGTTGCCGAGTGGTATCAAGGTAACAATTTACAATGGGTATCGATCCATAATAGTGGGGAATCTCTGGCACTGCCATCGTTGAAGCGTGAGGATTGTGGCAAAACCTCTCTTATGGGAGATGCCTTTAACAGGACGTTATGTAGTTAGCAAAAGAACTTTAATTTTTTAAAATACCTTACTACTGACAAGACTGTGACTGTGCTGACACACCATGCTGAAAATGTGGCCACACTTTGCTTGGAGATATACTCGCTCAGTATCACGATTCAGACATATTTGCTAAATTTAAAATAATTTATTGAACAAATGTCTATTAAATATTTGAATATTTTTTCTTAATTGCTTTTGACAATCACTGTGAATAGATCTTAATTTTGTATTTAATTTCTTTAGATTTCATTCTTCTTTAGATTCATTTCAATATTTTCACGATTCAGACATATTTGCTAAATTTAAAATAATTTATTGAACAAATATCTATTAAAAATTTGAATATTTTTTCTTAATTGCTTTTGACAATCACTGTGAATAGATCTTAATTTTGTATTTAATTTCTTTAGAATTCGCAATTTTATCTCTTTGGGTTTAGCATTTTTTTTTAATTGTGCGACATAATTAATTTGTTATTATTTTAAAACATAAATAAATAAATATCATCACGCAATTCCCAATTCAGGAGTAGACAGGGGTCTAGTCTAGACCATTAGGGCCCTTCGATCCATCTTCCACCGAAGATATTTTCGGGGCAACGTGACAGGTAGTAAGAACGTCGCCATCTTTATGTCCAAGCCAACATAAGTTTTGGAACATATTTTAAATATTTTGAAACATTATAATTTTAACACTTATTACTATGTTATTTTGAGTTAGAATCCGCTCTGTTAGTCATTATCGAGTCATAAATAATCATAGACATATGATGACAACCATGTAAAACCAATATGCCCTTTGATATTATTAAGAATTTAAATATTATTATAATTTAAAAATGTATATATTCACTGAAATTCCGTCAATTCATATTCATATTGTTTAACTTCGTTACTTTAGTCATGCACCTATGAATAAAAGTATTTCATCGTAAATTTTTCACTTCCTTTGATGCGTGTAAAACCTTTCATCACTGACACATTTAATAAACGGTACCAGTGAATGAAGGATAAATAAATTATACTTGTAAAAGGAATATTATGTATATACCTACTACTATACATTTTCTTTATAATCAGAATTTTTGTTGAAAGTTAGTTGCTAAAACAAAAAGCTGCGGTTGCCTAATAATTGGGTAATCTGCCTAATGAGAATTAAATTCCAACTTCACCCTTAATGCTAACCGCCATTCTACAATATAGCATATTACAGAAATTTCAAGAATGGCCAAAATAACTATCGAGGATCTAAGATTGAAAACAGTTTATGATTGTATTGGATCTCTATACCTTACAACCAGAAACTGAACAAATATTACGTTGATTTTTAGTGGCAGCAATATGCAAGAGTAAAATGTGAATCCGGAATATTTCCAGCCTAATTGAAACCTGCAGTCTCGTTTTATTATAAAAAGCCTGCTAACATAGTTCCGCAGTTTCTCAAATAGCACTTATTGCTATATAATTCGCTGCAGGAGCTTCGGTAAATCGTACCGGTTGATCTCCGAAACTTTATACAAATCATCACACACGTCACCTAGACCCAAACTGGGATTGTTTGAATCTCAGTAACTAAATGGCAATAAGTTACATATATACATAGATAAATGAATTACGTATAGGTCAGTGCACTGTCATTTGCTATCAGCATTAGACTATAAACTCCTTTCTTTTAGTAAGTGTCGAAAAACGACTAAGGAAAAAGACATGAAAATACTATTAGTGACCGACATAGAAGGGGATAACTACCTCTAAAACTACCTAGAAGAACTAACTAGAAGCTAAGGAGCGTCTTATGTGTCCCTAAGATTATGCCATCCCTTACGGAAGTGGCCTATGTCCTGCAGTGGATTGTAACAGGCCGTAATGCAAATATTTATTTCCAACCCTACTTTCGGACTGGATGCCGTGAGGTTTATGTTTGGGGTTTTTCATGTATAAATTGATTATCTCAGAGATACACCAATTAAAAATGAAAATTTAGATAAACTTACTTCGCTGGATCATGGTAGCTTAATGGTTAATCGATCGGAATTCGAGTCAAGTGACCCAAGTTCCATCCCCAGGTAGTAGGCTCGTACATTGGTACGAAGCATTAAACATTGGCTTAATTGCCTAGACCTCTGCCTACCCCAGTATTGGCGTGAAGAAATTTTTCTTAGATAACTTAAAAGGTAAAACGTTATTTCAATACAAAATATTGACCGGTTCGGTTAATTATTTTTATAATTCACTTATATGTATACAAAATTTATGTTATTTATATGTATTTTTTGAAGTAATGAAACATATTACACTTTGTGTAACTTCCGCATCACGTCTACAATTGTAGACGTGAAACGGCGCTATGAAACGAATTCGTTTCATAGCGCCGTTTACCAATTAAATGAAAGACCCAATTCACTTTTATATACAACATTAACAGGATTAGCAATAACTCACAATTTTATGTATGGTTTTAGTAATGGACGAATTACATTTAACCACGAAAGTTGTTTTCAGCTAAAGACTCTGTTTTAATTTATTTTCTGTTATAACTTAATTTTATATTTTTTGTTTTATCTGTCATTGTTCTGAGTTTTGTGTTCTGAGTTGTTCCTGAGTTAAATTTTCGTGGTCAGGTTTTGAGAATCCATTCAAAATTTAAGACATCGATATTATACACTAATAAAATATTACCACTAGAATATTTAACTTAAATATTTGTTGAATGTTGTGAGCCTATTGATTTTGTTTTACTTTTTTATTTTTCATATGTATACTTCCTTATCGATATACATACAAAACTGTCCTTCCTTCCTTATCGATATACATACATTATTGTACTGTAGCTATCAGCATTCATTCAATAAAGAAAAGATCCGGAAATTACTCGGAATTACTGGAATAATTGAATTGTATGAAAATGATAAACAGCCAATACACATAAACAAATCGCTACATGTTCAGGCTATATAGAATTGTTTTAAAAAAGGAAACTGGAATTTCGTATGAAGAACCATTTTATTCTGTTTCGTATTTTCGTAGATAGACAGAATATACTGTCTGAGGCGAAGTTATAAAACCGCTATTTTATTGATACACTTAATCCGCTCACCAAATGTTTCGAGACTTTTTCAGCAGACGAACATAATATTCGAGTCTTAACATCTTAGTACACAGTTTAAGCTCTTTTTTGTCAAAGCACTAATCTTTAACGCACGATATAAAATTATAGTAAAGTCGCTAAGAACGTCATCTTATAAATAATTATATCGGATGTTTTCTGAGAGGTTATAAAATTACTATAATTTATGTTTATGTCTTTCTGGCCACCACGATGACAAATTCAGATTCTTATCTGTCGTTTTAATGTGTTTAACCTGCTATATATATTGTTTTACATTAGAGTTGACACATGATATGACACGTGAATTCACAAACAGGAAACCACTTATTTCTTTTTAATTTTATTTGTGTTATTTAAAATATCTTCAGTCTATTTTTATCTGAGCTTGGCCCGGTAAAATCCACTGTAGAGATAAAAGCTGTGAAGAAAATCGCACAATTAACAATACGATTGACGATCGCAGAACCAGATATTTCGCACCTTTTACGCGCCCGGTCTCCACCGGTATTCTGAATTTAAGTCTGGTACTTTCGAGATGGTTGTCCCGCCATCTTAGTATTCTTACAATAACTCACGGTTTCTGTAATCCTGGTTCCTGGAATGTATATCATAGGGCCGTTTATTACTTACTAAAGATATTTGATGAACCAAGAAGTATCTACTTTAATATACATGCAGTACAGCAACGCAACTTGAGAATATAAATTATATTGTAAACTAAATATGTTACGGAATTTGTCGACTTTTTCATTACTAACGTTAAGATTACCTAACAGCTTACATTACGTTAACATCTAATTTGTACGTCAGTGTCAACTCAATAGAAATTATATTTAACGATTTAAACACATTCTGTTGGAAATTGTCTGAAGGTATAAAATAATATAAAAAAATCATTGATTTTTTATATTATTAAAGTGCCAAAGAGCTAATGATTTAGGATATAGACAGCAAAAGGCGCGATGCAATTCTCAGCCCGCCATTTATCTTTGTGATAAATATTATTAGCATTGAAGTTTTGTGGAGTGCGTGAAGCATTAAAACATTAAACCCCGAGATTACAGTAACTGTTAAAAAAGTTAAGAATTATAAACGAAATATGTTACTTATATGTAAAAGTTGCGTATTAAAAAATGTCACAATCATTTTAATTATAAATTGTTAATTCAAAGAATTCTAAGAGAATAAATACATATTGGGCTGTGTTATACTTTAAAGGTAATTTATGACTAAATTCCGTTTTTTGTCCAATAGTAATCAAGGGTTTCTAGGTCAGATGACGTTTCAGATCATCATTCGCCACATTGTGCAGGTCGACGCTCCATCTTATGGTAGGTCGACCGACACAGCAATAAGCTTTAGCCGGCCCATTATCACTTCAGTTTGCTGATCATTTCGGCTAAGCTGGTTACCCTCGTTCTGCTGCCGCCTTTGAAACAATTTCACACATTGAAACATCGACCACAGCCTTTTTCATAGCCCGCTGTGCAACTTTGAGCTTCCTCACACGGCTCTGCAAGGACCAGGTCTCAGATCTGAAGTTATCTATCACTGGCAATACGCTCTGGTTGTAGAGATGGGGCTTAGTAGTTCTATAAATCTATAGTTCTTCAATACATAGTTATTCCTTCTTAGTAGTTTATGAACGGTATAGCCAAGCTTCCATTCCACGCTTTCGGTGTTGCGCCACCAAGGATAATGGAAATGTTCAGCTTTTGGAGGACCAGAAGTACCAGTTTTCTCCCCGCTTTCAGTAGCTCAGCTGTGATTCCGATCTCATACAGCGCCTTGCCGTTTCGAAGCCATTTGGGAGCCAGATATCAGCGGAGTGTTGTTAAGAATTTATTATATTCATTTATATTTTCACAATTCGCATCGGTTTCATCTCTTTTGTCACTGTAATTAGATTATCTCGGCACAGGCTATCCGTAGCAAACCCTCGTCAAATTTAATAAAGGTTTAAAATTTCTGAGGCCAGATTACCAACGTTTTCCCCAGTTAATTGTTATCACTTAATATAGGCAACAACTTCAATGAGCTTAGCAGTCATTTTAGACGCTTCAGTAGCTATTTACAAATCTTATTAAAAGTAATAAGATTTGCTAATCTAATTTAGTTAGTTCTCTCTTTGATAGATAATAGATCTGTTATGATCTCTCTAGCTACATTGACAGGAATTATACGTGAAGGTAAATTAATAAAAATAATTCATTGTAAACTTTACTAGTGACTCTGATTTCTCGATTTTATAGCAGCACTCTTGACTTACAAGTCACGATAGCCGAGTGGTTAGGTGGTCGGAATTTCAAGTAAAGAGACGCGAGTTCGATCCACAGGTGGCAAGCTCGTACCAAAGGGTTTTTCAAAAACTTATTTACAAATTATATCGTTGGCTTGGACATAAAGACTGTGACAGACTCATCACCAGTCAAGTTGTCCCGAAAAAATCTTCGGTGGAATGTGGGTCAAAGGAACTTAATTGTTTAGACTGCACCTCTGTCTTTCCCCGTATTGGGAATTGCGTGAGGATATTTACTATTTATTTATTAATTACTACTCCTGACTTAAACATAGTTTGGTGACATCTACGTATCCTCATACGAATCTCGTTTGTGGCGGACAACTTAAGAAACACATCTACATCCTGCATCGCACTTCCAAAATTCTTACGGTTACACGCATATGTATCATTACCAAAACCGCGCACTTGGCGGTGGAGACGTCCTCCCCAGGTCACAATCACCCGTCCTGACGAGCAGCTACCATTTTCCTGTAGTGCACCGTCCGTTACATTAGTATTGACCTTGCGAATATAAACTACCTTACTGTATGTTCTCTGGCGAAGGTACACCAACAATGTCGTTCAGACGAATGCAGGACCAATGCCCCGTCTTGAACGGCCACCCGGGGGACGCTAACTTGCAAAGTATGTTATTGTCAGAGTGTTGACCCATTATTAACTTCGGGGTAACGCTATGCTGACATTTGTTTCATAACAACTTCAACCACTTTTGTCATTATTAAATTTCACTATTATATAATTATATGCCTTTTGATAAGAGAGAGGCAAAAGATTCTGATGTGTCTTGATCATCTGATCAATATTAGGTACACAAGATTCATCAAAATTTATTAAAGTATAGAAATTCCAATGGAAATGTACGAATACAAAATAATTGACGAGACCTCTTACCGTTCAAGTAATAAAGTAGTTACTAGAGACGATGAAAATACGTATAATATAAAGTAATTTAGAAAATCGTAATGTTATTATTGGTAATCTACATGCCTTAACTCCTGCCTTATTTATTATTAGTTTTTAAATTGATATAAATAAAACCATGGATATAACAACAAATTTTATTGAGCATTAAAAACAGAAAGAATTCACTATGTATTTTTTCCATGGGTGAATAATTACGTATAGTTTTATCTTATTATCAATAGTACAGTCATAACAAGAATATGAAACATTCCTTAAATTTGAAAGCACTTTACAACATTTAATAGTTGATGTAATGTTATGCTGATTTCCTGTGTGTCCTCGAGTGTCCTGAAGTCCAGTGTGGCAAAGTTGTAATATGGTTCTGTAGTCGATCTCCAGGGCTGCTTGTTGCCGATAGCTGACGATGGCCTACTAAGATATAGTTGCCATCCAAAAAATTATGTTTGACACCACAAGCTATAAGATCTTGAGCTGCTTGTAACGCTTTGGAAGTGGGTAATTCATCTAAAAACAATATTACATCTATATGTTGTATAGGAACCGTAGTTCTTCTCATAGATATCAAAATTTTCAAAATACAAAATTATTTTTAATATTTCAGTAATTAGAAACCTTTTTGTAGGAGATATAAGTCACCATAGCCAAGTGCTTGGGTAATCGGAATACTAGTAAAGAGACCCGAGTTCGATCCCCTGGTGCTAGGTAGGCTTGCACCAATGAGTTTTTAGAAAAAAAATACGATTTATATCATTGGCTTTGCCATAAATACGGCAATGGGCTCACCACCTGTCACGTTGACCCGAAAAATGTCTTCGATGGAAAGTAGTTCGAAAGAACTTAATTGTCTAGACTCTGTCCCTGTCTACCCTGAATTGAGAATGGCGTGATATTTATTTTTTATATTATATATTTTTGAGGAAATTGAATTGGTATACTCTCGGGGGCAGGCCCTAAAATTACTCAGTCACACAACGGTGAAAACACATTCAAATCTGATAAGAAAAATCTGAGTCATGAGTTATTACATCTACGTACTGCTATTTATCTACTTTGTTATAACGTATTTATATGATATATGATATCACCATTCAGTTGCTAAGATACAGGGATCCCTAATTTAGTACTATATGACGCGTGTAACTGTTAAAAAAATCATCATGTTAAACCAAAAATATAATTATGGCATTAAGTAAATAAATATGCACAACATTACATACATTGCTCTAATCACAAAGTAAGTAGCTAAAGCACTTGAGTTGTGAAATCGGAAACAACCATGGTATCGCAAACACCCAGACCCGAGATAATACAGAAAAAGTGTTATTTTTTACAAGCAAAGTTGCCAAATATGAACAATTTTTACGTCATTGAATTGCTTCAAAGAAAACACAAATCTAGACTGTATTACTGTATATTGTGTGTTACTTACAACTGAAATCCCCTATAAAAGAGATGGCGATAGCTTTGTCATTATAACCGCGAGTGTGCGCTCCTAACCGATCCCATCCCGCGCCCTCGTATACTTTTCCATTTCCGCCAATCAGGAACCTGTTGATAATAAATAAATGCTAATAACATAATGGGAATATTAAACTTATCTAAAATTATTGTAAAATTATATTTTAATTGTGTATATCTGTATTACATAAGAGTCACGATAACGATAGTGGTTAGGTGCTCAGAATTTCGAGTCAAGAGACCCGAGTTCGATCCCCAGATGGCCCAAAAACCCATTCTTACGCTGCCGCTCGTAAGAATGGGTTTTTAAAAACTTATGTACGAATTATATCGTTGGCTTGGACATTAAGACGGCGACGGGCTCACCTGACACGTTTGTCACGAAAATATCTTCGGTGGAAGGCGGGTCACAGTGACTTAATTGTCTAGACAAGACCTCTGTCTACCCCTGTATTGGGAATTGAAGATATTTCTTTATTATATTTATTTGTGTCATATAACTGTTACGGAATATTTCATTCAATTTTCCGTACTGAGGTTAAGACAATGAAGTCCTTTCGACCTCCTTTCTCCGATGAATGTTAGGGACAACGTGACAAGTGGTGAGCCTGTAGCCATCTTAATGTCCAATATTTAAACTACATCAAATTGACGAATATCACGTTTCATCAGCGTTAACTTTTTAACTATTACGTTTTGTAATCAATAGGGATATAAACTGTTTACATGCGAGCATGGACTACAATATATAAAAATACTTACGAAGGTCCGATGTCATCGAAGTGTAATTTATCCATTTGATAATCTCTAATGTTGTTTAAAATACTTTCACAAACATCGTCAGCGTGGCACGTAGCTGACACCGTATGCTGAATAACCACAAGCTTGATGGGTGCTTTCATTGGTGCCGTTCTTCGTGAGGTTTCGCCACTCCATTTAAATATAGGAATAACATTGCAGCTTGTATCTAAAACCAATTTAGTTTAAGACATTTAAAAGTCTTCTAAGTCCTACGTAAAAAACGCAGGTCTCTTTCAAAGGAATGATATAATACTTTAAGATAGCATGGCGAAGGGTTAGAGTATATATCGACAAACTCGCAGGTTCGGGGCCACCGTTCGACTACAGGCGTAAATTACTCCAGACACGAGCATTTACAGCTTAGTTGGACGAGTAAATTTGACATTTTAAGTATTCTTTTTTTTATGGAAACAATACGATTGTATGCTTCAATTGTGAGGGAAATACAACTAAATTTAATTAAATATGAAAGAGTATGTCTTTTGGTATTTGCAATTGAATTCTCAGGCATTTCCCTTAGTCGCATCTTAGAGCCATGGGAAGAGAGGGAGCGGTATTATTCTTACGCCATTACCGCACGGCAAGATCTGTAAGTCACGATAACCGAGTGGTTGGGTGGTCGGAATTTCGAGTCGAGAGACCTGAGTTCGATCCCCAGGTGGCAGGCACGTACCAATGGGTTTTTCAAAAACTTATGTACGAATATCTGTCACGGCTCTTCACCTGTCACGTCGTCCCGAAAATATCTTCGGTGGAAGGTGGGTCGAAGAGACTTAATCGTCTAGACTAGACCTCTGTCTACCCCAGTAAAGGGATTTGCGTGAAGATATTTATTTATTATTTATTTATTTAAGATTTATATCATTCAGTTACAACTGGCTGTTAGTAAATATAAAACCAAATTATCAGGTACAATCAACTACGAGCAAGCTTTTCTGTGGCTTAATCTGTCAGCATTTATTAGGGAAGTAAGTTAGTTTTCTATTTAACCTGGATCACCAAGACAACATGTCATTTAATCTTTGTCAACATACTAATCTTTGACCGACAAATTTACAGAAATTAACATATATTTGGTAACTTCAAGAATAAAGACCACAAACACTATATTAAAGAAATAAATCGTCATGCAATAACTTCAAAATTAGGTGATTGATTAATTAAATCATTCGCCTAATATTTCAAGTTGCTTTGCAGTCACAAACATTGGAATTTTATTACAATTTTATTATACAAAATACTTTGTGATCTTACCACCAACGGCGTTTCCAACAATTTGAATAAAAATCGCAATAAATATAAAGTAATTAGTCATTGTAATGTTTTTTGTATTTTAAATAAGTTATTATTAAATTTGTTACAGTTACTGTAATTTACACGACACTCTAACTAACAATATGTTTTAAGCAGCAGCGCATGAATATTTAAAGGGTCATGCAATTGTTATCACAATTATAAATCCCCTCTCCCTTCTTCTTAAAAATCCCATTTGGTCTTATCAATATGTTACACTATCCCTATAATAAGAAATCCCTGAGGGGATTTCCATTACCCGTATCTTGATAAATAAATGAAATTGACAATATTTATCTTCAATAACATTTCCAATACTGGAGTAGACAAAGGTCTAGACAATTAAGTCCTATCGACCCAACCTTAGCCGAAGTGTTTTTGAAACAGCGTAACGTGGTGAGCTCATCACCATCTTTGTGACCAAGCTAACGGTTTAATTTACTATATTCTTAATGAGATACATATTTTGAATAATTAAAGTCGAGGTAGCCGAGTGGTTGGGTAATCGTAATTAGAGTCAAAAGACCCCGAGTTCCATCTCGAGATTGCGTGCTCTTTGGATTCTCTTTGGTTGCGGCTTAGACATAAAAGGCGCCACCAATCGTCACATTCTCCCAAAAAATGTCTTCGGTGGACGGAGAGTCGAAAGGACTTAATAGTCTAGACCTCTGTCTATCCCAGTATTGGGAATGGCGTAAAGATTTTAAATTGATAAATATTCATATATATACTTTCATGACTCGTGTAAATTCATTCAAATTAATCACATAAATGTTAGTTCCAACGATATTTAAACTCGAAACGTTAAGTTTAAAATATGTTAATGTTGGCTTAGAAGACATTAAGAAGGGCATAATATACATTTTTGTGTTCCTGTTCTAGCTAGGCGGTAAAGGTGGTTTTAACAGTGGTAGAACCACGCATCAACTTTTGTTGCTGCATGAATGGGCCGGCTCGACCGAGGAAGTACCACGACCTCACAGAATTCCGACGTGAAGTAGAAGTCTAATTAATATCTAAATTATGTATCTGTATGTAGAAGTCACGACAGCCGAGTGGTCGGAGTTGGTCAGAATTTCGACACAAGAGATCCGAGTTCGATTCCCAGGTGGCAGACGACAGACTATATCTTCGGTGGAAGGTGGGTCGAAGGGACTTAATTGTCTAGACTAGACCTCTGTCTACCTCTGTATTGGGAATTGCGTGAAGATATTTATTATTTATTTATGTATATATTTAGGGCCTCCGTGGACGAGTGGCGTACGGTGTTAACGCCACACGTGCCAGCTCTGAGGTCCCCGGTTCGATTCCCGTTCGGATCAAAAAAGAAAATACTTTTTCTACATTTTCCCTGGTCTGGGTGTTTGTGCTTTCTTCGTTATTTCTGATTCCACACACAAGAGTAGAAGCAGCTTCCTATGGTATCAATCAGGGCAATGTATGTGATATTGTCTCTATCTTTGTGTGCATTTTTTTTTTATTTTTAACGTTACTTATGCTCTAAATAAGAGACTTTTATACAGCCCTATTTATACTGAATCGTGCGGAGAATAAATGCATCTGATTTCCAAAGGTTGTATGTTTGGAAAAGGTATTTAAACTGTTAAGATAATTGACTTATTTTGTTCCCTTTTATAGGATCATGTTTACAATACTGTTGTTTTACAAAAATTAGATATATTTTTTTATTTATATTCCGTGTCTATATACTTTAGGGCCCGTAAAAATCCTCTGTATGAAATTCATCTTTCTCATAAGGATTTGCCATAATCGCAAGATTTGGCAAGCAAATTGGCGATCATAATCCGAGACACCTCGTACCATACGTGCGGTTGCCTCTCACAGCTCTGCTTATAATTTAAATGTAATTTTTTCACTATTATTATTACCTCACATTCCTCTTTCGGCTAACATTTACGAAATGGGGAATCTTTATTGAACTCTGTAATTTTAAATATACTTTAATGATTGAAAAGCACCTCCGTGCTCAAAGATAACTTCCATGGACGAGTGGTATACACACCGGTTTCCATGGTGTCGCCAGCTCTGAGGTTCCGGGTTCGTTTCCCGTTCGGATCAACGTACAAAACACTTTTTCTGCATATTTTCGGGTCTGAGTGTTCTGGTAGGTACCTTCATTGTTTCTGATTCCGTAATACAAGTGCTTAAGCTGCTTACTTTAGGGTCAGAAAAATGTATGTGATGTTGTTCTTATCTTCAATATATTAACATAAATATTTTTTATAATTATTGTTGACCTTATTGTTCTTGAAAAGTTCACAGTGTTTCTTTCTGGCAACATTAGATCATAGGATGTTCCTTTTTTTTCTTCTTACTTTATTTTAAGTCCCAGTGCGCTCGTGATTCTAAAAAAATATTAAAATTAAATACTTAATCTAATTCTACCCTTTTATATATACACTAAGTGTATATTTATTTAACAAAAAAACATAAAAACCTTTATTTAGTTCTCTTTAATAAATATATAAGATCGTGTAAAACTTCGTAATGTATTCTTATACCCTATTCATGTGAATAAACAAATTTTCCTGTTAACTTTATTCTGTATCATGAACAATCCTTAACAAAGTTTTTATATTAACTCTTCGCTCAAAGTTTTTTACTTTTGAACGATACTTATTTTATTATGATTTACTATCTAACTTTTTTGAGATTTAATGATATACGAGTAGATACGTTTGGTTCAATTTTCCATTACACTCTCAGCAAAAGCCTTTTAAGACATAATACATAAACAAATATTATTTTCTCACTTATTTGTTGGCATGGAGATTCAAATTTAAATCGTTATTCATATCGTTCGACATAAAGACGGCGATGGGCTCAGCACCTGTCACGTTGTCCCAAAATACCTTCGGTGAAAGGTGGTTCGAAAGGAAGTCTTAATTGTGTAGACCTCTGTCTACACCAGTATTGGGAATAATGGGAATGGGAATAATGGTTATTTAACCATATGAGTTTTAAACAGATCGAAATTAAATAAAATTATAAATTTGACCATCGGGATATCCGATTGATCATTAGCTAATGGGTTGTACAGTTCCATTTCATGCAATTTATATTTTATCTAATGTAAATAAGTATCCAATTGTAAATAAAAAAAAAGTTTTGTTTTCTTTTATATTCAAAGTTTATTAAAATTTTTGCCTGAACAAAAAATTAAATATAGTAATATAAACAAATGTTGAAGTAATAAACCCTGCCGCATAAATTTAAATTATCTACACTAGTACGGAATAAAAATCATGTTCATATATTTTGTTAGCTCCTTGCAGTAGATTTTAAATTACGGACAGATGTCATAGTACAAGTATTGACGACTACAACGTTTCAAATCAAATTGAAAAGGTTTGTTGCAGTTCAAACACTCAGACAAACAGCTGTACAAACAAGACAAACGGTATAGCTAAAATTTATTGTTCTTACTTAAAAAAACTTTTGTTTCGAAAAATGTATAATATAATTATTATTATCACACAATTTAATATCATTATACAGTAATAATTAAATTAAGAATAGCAAAAGATTTGCTAACATGTATAAGATATTAGAAACGCCAAGATCAATAACAAATACGCGAAACTGCTTTCAGAAGTTTCTTAACAAGAGTTCAATAAGTGAATTAGCAAAAGATTATAGCTATTAGCAGATTCACAAGTTTCCTGAATTTCTATATCAAATGAAAATTTGATTAACCTATAATAATTTACTTTTCTTTGTTTAATTTGATAGGGTGTGGTTTACTACTACAAATTACTGCTCCATTAGAATATGCTATCACCTGTCGCAAATTTCAGCAATATTGTCTATTATCTTTTTTATTAACAAATTTAACTTACGATAGCCGCGTGGTTGGGTAATTCGAGTCAAGAGATCCGAGAACGATGCCTAGGTGGTGGTAGACTCACACCAATGAGTTTTTTCAAAACTTATGTACGATTTACATAGTTGGCTTAGACATAAAGACGACGACAGGCTCACCACATCTCACATTTTTTTTCTAAACACGTCTCCGCTGAAAGGTGGGTCAAAGGGATCTAATTGTCTGGAACTCTGTCTACCACATTACAGGAAATGTCAACCGCAGAGTAAGAAAAAACATGTGAATTCCAAAAATATGGACATTATGACTATCATCTCACAGGCTTACTATTTATCCATAATATTGTGTCAAATAAGTTCCGATGACATGGTAGTCGAAATAACTAAATGTTTAAACCTTTGGCTACTTTAGTTTTAGGGCTATTTGAAGATATACATATTGCAACACATGTCCAATGTGGTCTAAAATATTGTCGATATATTTTGTATTAGATAACTCGTTTATTGAGAAAAGATATAGACTATTTATATTCATGCTAGGGCTCACAGGACCGTAACCGCAGAAACCACAAATAATGGTTATGCGCTAATAATTCTACGAAATCATCTTACCCAAATTAAAATTCAGTCAAACCACTGGACTGGATTATTAATTATATCTGATACCTACTGTTATAATACTTAGAAGGACATACAAAATTAGATCTGTTTTATACGAATTTAGGTTTTCTTAGAATTAAACTACGAGATGATGATGAATCGATAACTCAACCAAAGTATGAGACCAACTACGACGATGTGGTTACATTTAAGTTCGAAGAAATCTGTTACATTAATACCTGGACACAAAAATCTTCACGCATCATCTCTGATAGGGTATGTACATGCCAGGTCGAACATATGTCGCATTCCTTGCGCTTCTGTAAGATTCGTCATAAGAATGCATGAATTTCGTAATATTCCAGGACTCTTGATTTTCCCTTCTACGTGGAATTTCCGGAAAAAATTAGACACAGCCCATTGAGGCCTGGCCTCTCAGCCACGAGGAATAAGTTATATTTTTTTATTAATTTAATCATTAAAAATCGAAATTTTTAGGTAGCAATTATATTAAAAAAGTCACGATAACCGAGTGGTTGGGTGGTCGGAATTTCGAGTCTTGGGTTCGTACCAATTGGTTTTTTAAAAACTTATTAACGAATTATAACGTTGACTTGAACAGGGGACAGACCACTTGTCACGTTATTCCAAAATATCTTCGGTGGAAGGTGGGTGGAAACGACATAATTGTCTATACCTCTGTCTACCCCTGTATTGGGAATGGCGTGAAGATATATATATATATATATATATATATATATATATATATATATATATATATATATATATATATATATATATATATATATATATATATATATATATATATATATATATATATATATATATATATATATATATATATATATATATATATATATATATATATATATATATATATATATATAGAATAACGTCGACCACACTGACAAGACCACAGTCCTTGACGGGGTAGCCAGAGAGAACAGCTCGCTTCTTCTTACATGCACGTCCCTTGACCCTCTCCTCTTCGAGCAATTTGCTCACATGGTCTTCAAAAGTTAGTCTCGGCCTACCTCGACACCTTTTAATATTAACTTTCGCGCTATATATTTTCTACACCATTCGGTCTTCGCTCAACGTCCAAACCATCGAAGGACGCCCTTATCAATTTTAGTGATAAAGTCATATTTCAAACCTGCCATATTGCGAATCTCTTCGTTTCGCTTTCGGTCGGCCAAGTAACGCCGCACATGTATCAATAGAGACGAAATACTCGTAGATATTAGAGTAAATAGTGGCGCAAATACGGTTTCTTCATTTTTCTCTATTTTTTATTCGTTAAAGTCTATGAAGGAAATATGTAGTGCCAGTCATAAGTCAGGATAAACTACAAAGAAATTTGAATTCGAAGCATTTTCCGATTACAATTGATCATAGCCGAAATATGTACAATGTGCTCACCTCTAATGATCATTTAGACTGTTAGCTCAAAAAAACAATAAACTATTTACCGCCCGCCAGACTGGAAATATGTTCAAAGTTCATTTATACTTCATTTAATAGTGTTTAAGTAGAAAACAATTGTTTGTTAGGACAAAATAACGAAGGCACAAACAGGTTTCTCTGAGTTATCGGCGACGTAAACATTATTGTGTATTTTCAGACAATAGAATAAAAAGAATGTATCATCTTTATTCAAAATTTTCCAAGTATCTCTAAGTTACTTGAAAGAAACCTCTAAATCTAATGTTTTAATTTTATTTTAAATATCATTGATTAACTTTTTTCTTCGAAGAAATAAAAAGTTGTTTTTGTATTGTACAAAAAAAATTCTTTTTATGCACCATTAGGATAATTCTAAATGAATGATTTTACTACAAGGCATCGATACTTACATTTTGACGTCCCTAACAGCACACATGAGAATAATGAAAAATTCAGAATGGTGATTTATGTTTGCCTTTCCTCAACACCCTTTAAAAATTTAAAACCTATAAACTTAAATGTGATATCAGTCCAAGAATACGGGGTATATTCTTGGACCGATGCTGATATATAGAGTATATTCTTATCACCCTTTGGTGACGTAAGAAGAGACTGAGGAAAACTCATAAAAATACCATTAGTTACCGACAGACGACGAGCGTAAAGAAGAAGAAGAAGAAGAATGCGGGATAACCATATCGAAAAATACCAGACCAAAATTGAGCAGAACGATTAATGGTAATAGCGCGTAAGGTGCATGGGTCTGATACAGCGATTACCAATACGAAAAATGTATATACATATATAGAGTCTGTTCAATTTAGGTCGTCGTAATTTTCAGAAGTCACGATAGCCGAGTGGTTGGGCGGTTGGAATTTCGAGTCAAGAGACCCGAGTTCGATCCCCAAGTGGCTGGCGACGAATATCGTTGGCTTGGACATAAGGACGGCGACGGGCTCACCACCTGTAACGTTGTCCTGAAAATATCTTCGGTAGAAGGTGGGTTCGGTGGGTAGGTTCGGTGGAAGGGACATAATTGTCTAAACTAGACCTCTGTCTTCCCCTGAATTGGGAATTGCGTGAAGATATTTATTTATTTATTTATTATTTACATATCAATTTAGTTTTTAATTTTTTTTTATTTCTCAGGTGATTATTCTCAGGTATGTCATCATCATGTATCGCGATATACAAAAGTTTTCTTTTGTTCGCCTATTATGACGTTCACGGCCAGAAACAGGGTGGCATATCTCTACGTCGTAATAACATGGCACAGTATCTATTGATATTTTGTAATAGAATGTATTTTCCCTTATACAGCAGAAATCTCTTTATCAACTATGTTTCTATTACAAAATAACAATAAGGAGTAAACACTATAAAGGAAAATGATGTATAAATAAATAAATATCTTCACGCAATTTCCAATACACGGATATTAATAGATAGTCTAGACAATTAATTGCCTTTAACCCATCTTTTACCGAAGATATTTTCGGGACAACGTAACAGGTGGTGAGCCCGTCGCCGTCTTTATGTCCAAGCCAACGATATAATTCGTGCATAAGTTTTTGAAAAACCCATTGGTACGAGCCCGCCGTAAGGGTATCGTAAGGGTACCGACCTCCCAACCACTGGGCTATCGTGACAAAACAATGTAATCTATCTCTTCAATAATTATCAATTTTTTTAGAAAAATTTTCTGCGTCATTCTAAGGATGTTGTTTTCTTTGGAGCCAAGATGCCGTCATAAACTTTTATAGTTAGCGTCTCTTCTACATCTGTTTAGTTTTTGTGAGAATTTTATGTAATCTCTCGAAACATACATACGACATGTAAACGTCCACTACTTGTCACACGCTAGCTAATCAAATTAGGTTGTCTTAATTAAAGATGGTTATCCTGCTATTCGTCTTCTCTTAACCGTCTCTTACGACACCCTCGGGAAGAAAGGCTGTGGTATATTCTTACGCCGTTACTACATAGTAAATATGTTGAAAGTGTTATCCTATTTCAGGAATATCATATGACACGTGCTATTCATCCTGTGCAGAAAGAGGGTAATATTATTTGAAGAGTTGTTTAAAATCTAAAATTCAAATATTTCCTGGGAGGTTTTTCTCGTGCTTAAGCCGGTCCAAATATTACGCGTACAAAAATAATTCTGGCATTCATTTTAGAGCCTGACTATGCCACTGGTATGCGACTGGCACTCATCTGTGGAAGGTAGGGTAGTAATCTTTTCTATCAATCTCCTTTTTCTCTCTTTCTCTTCTTTCTCTCTTGTGCAACATAATTTTATACTTACAACCCTATAATATTTAAATGAAAGTATTGATGAATGAAATGTTAGTTTTCAATTTTCTTTAATGCTGAACTACCTTAGAGTTATCTTTATAGTATACGTAAGATACCATACGTCATTCTCACTGTTTGATATTTTTCACAATTTTTAGGTAAACATAGACATAGATATATGTATCCATGTCATACATCTACATACATGTATGGATAGTAATCTGTAGTATGTGTATATGTAGTTCTATGTTTCTATTTTTATTTAGAATTACATTAAATATAGCCTTTTTTATCCATTGATACTGCCATGCCAAAGAGATGTCTTTTATTTATCATTTATTTTAATACTTAGTGGAAATACAATTGATACAGAGAAAAGTCAAGTCTAGACCGGAGATTGCCAATACTTTCTGTTATCTATATTTTTCACTGAACGAATACAATAAACCGATATGATAAATGAACAGAACAAAGAGTGTAGTTTTTATGTACTTTCAACGTTTTCCCTCATCGAACTTATAAACATTTCTATCAATATCAGACTAAAGAGAACATACAACCACTGCGTCTTTCATAAAATGAATATCGGTTATAGTGCTTGATAGAAAACTTGAAGTTTTGTATTTCACAAAGATTTTATTGTAAAATACAACTGGTGCAGCAGCAGCTTGTATTAACATTGTACGACTCGATGGGATGTTGGTCTTTGCAAAAGTTTTTCAGCTTACCTAGACTATTATAAATTTTAATAATCGCTTTAAAGAGAAATAGTTCAGCAGCTACACGTAAGATAGTAATGAAGATCTATTGGGGTATTATACATAGATATATATACCAAAAAAAAAATTGTCACGATAGCCAAGTGTTTGGGTGGTCGGAATTTCGAGTCGAGAGACCCGAGTTCGATCGCCAGGTGGCAGGCTCGTACCAATGGGTTTTTCAAAAATTAATATACGAATTATATCGTTGGCCCGAAAATATCTCCGGTGTAAGGTGGGTCGTAAGGACTTAATAGTCTAGACTAGACCTCTGTCTACCCCTGTATTGGGAATTGCATGAAGATATATATACCAGAATAATATATACTTGCATTTGTTGTTTCTTAATGAAATTGCATGTTATTAATATTCCTGGTTGCACGCTTCTACACATTCACTTTATTTATTTATTACTAGGCGAAATCGAATAATTTAATTAAAGCATAAATTATTAAAGTGTATATGCGCAACGATGAAGAAGTGAATAATTTACTGAACGTCTACCTAATGGTGAGGTACCACAGAAATAAGTTATAGTGTAATTCTTAATGACTCCTTGACACAGAAGAAAGAGTATACAACTTTTAAAATACATCTAAACATCTGTTGCCGAAAATTGCATTCACAAAATACCCTTTTACCGCACAAGCCTCGCTGTGATTCATACTGTTTTTAATTAGAAAGTTACGGTTGAAAATAGTAGTAAAAGGAATATATTTTAAAACAATTTGCATATCTTTAATGTATTTCCAAGAAAATATTACCCGTTACCGTGGATTCGGGATACAAAGTCCTTATAAACATTCTTGGCTAAAAATACAACGGCATGATAATCCATCCCGTGGGGTCGCCACCGTCATAGTATAAATTTTCGCGAACGGAATAAATTTTATGGAATGAATGTAACAACGTCCCCATTCGAGCATTAACTAAAAGGGATTTATCGCGACAGCTGCATGGTACGAGCGTCTGGACTGCTAAATACGTTCTCAATTCGATTTCGCAGGCTGTAGTCGTCGAAGGTTGTACTAAAACAATTTTCCGTGCCGTAAAGACTTTACTGCAAGGTGCCAGTTATAAATAGATATGTTTTATGTCTTTCATTTATTTTTGCTACAACTGAAGAGCATTATCCTAAAGAAATATTATTTAATTTACGCAAAAAACTTTACACATTTTACAAATTTTTTCATAATTTTATATTTACTTGAATTTTTGAATAAGTAAAAAAGCTTTGATTTACTTTTGTAGAGGCGAGCACAGGCGACCAGTATTAAAGACTTATTTTTAAACTATTTCAGGCGCTAGTCTCTAACAAAACAGGATTAACATCCAATTATAACTCGTAAATTGTTTACAATTATAAGACTTGAAAATGCAAATAAAGCATATATTATAATTACAATTGTTTATCTTTGTATAGGTAGGTTATAATAACTAAATATTTTGCGTTATCAAATAATAGGTATTCTTCCTCACTTAACGGTCAGTAATAGTTCATTGTACGAGATGAGTCTCGCTCATAAGGAGGATTTGCAATAACGACGCATGGCAAATGGATTGGCGATCACAGTACCAGGCACCTTACAAATTAAACGTTGCTGCCCGTTACCTGCATGAATGCTACTGGTTTTGTCTGGTATTTTTTTACGATGGTTATTCCCCTATTTCTTGGTAGGCAACAACTTTTGAAGGCCTCCCCCTCTAGATGCCTCTTGCGTCACATACGGGAAGACAAGTAATAAAATAAAAAAAATGTGAGCCGTCATGGGACGCCTGGCAGATGTGAAACATCGTGTGTGTACAAGTAATATGCATAAAAGATAATATTATTACAGGAATGAAAAAATTAAGTACTAACAAAATACTAATGAAAAAATGAAGTATTACGAATTTCTTACAGAAAATGGTAACTTTATTTAATAAACATTTATTTACATTTGATATAAAAATTCGATATTAATATCAAGTGGCCACAATTAAAATATTTGCTCTCTCTCTCTCTGTGACTTCAGTTATAGTTATATTCGATGTTTTCTCTGCCGGTATTACTGTGACGATTGGTCGATGATAATTAAACTACGTTACAAAAGTCCCGTAGTAGTAAAGTCCCGTTGTCCCGAAATTATTGAACATTTTTGACTATAAGGAAATGACCTTTCATGTAAAAATGAAATCTTAATATAATTTAGACTAATATGAATAATATGAATATAATTAATTAAATATAAAAAAGGGATTTCAGTGTTTAATTATAAACCTTAATTCGCAGGTAATAGGGTGTAAATTAGTATACCTTTGTATAGCGTGCATACAAAGGTATACTAATTTACACCCTATTACCTGAGAATTAAGGTTTATAATTAAACACTACTACGTACGTGCACGGCATGCGTCGCCACGCCAGAAATCGGTTTTACGTGCGGCTATAGATGTTTCACATCAAAAATTAAGCAAGCTACAATTACTTATAAAAAGATGTATGATTCAGTTGCATCTGTTTTATATCAATTTGGGTTATAATTTTATCGATGAATAACGCTTGTCGTAATAAATAACTGTAATTAAATTGAAGACATGGTCGGGGACAAGACAAGACATGGTTCTATCAGTCAAATTTTTCTTTAATTTAATAACAGGAAGTTGAGCATGACTTACATAAATAAATAAATAAATACACACAATTCCCATTCTCTGTCTAAACCGCATTCCCAATGCGGTTTAGACAGAGGTCTAATCTAGACAATTAAGTCCCTTTGAGCCACCTCCCACCGAAGATATTTTCGGGACAACGTGACGGGTGGTGAGCCTGTCGCCGTCTTTATGTCCAAGCCAACGATGTAATTCGTACATAAGGTTTTAAAAAACCCATTGGTACGAGCCTGTCACCTGGGGTTCGAACTCAGGTCTTTTGACTCGAAATTCCGACCACCAAACCACTCGGCTATCGTG
This sequence comes from Sericinus montela, assembly GCA_029286605.1. Classification (NCBI taxonomy): domain Eukaryota; kingdom Metazoa; phylum Arthropoda; class Insecta; order Lepidoptera; family Papilionidae; genus Sericinus; species Sericinus montela. The sequence goes on from JAGSMR010000027.1 coordinate 116,718, forward strand.
ATAAAAATTTATTAAAAATTCCATCACATAAAACTGTTACTTTAAAAGAAATTAGTTTTTCATGATTACATAACAAGATGACGCAACATCATGATTGAAAACTTAAATATCTATTCTATAAAGCATTTTCCTGTACAGGGGAGTTGGGGATTCACAACTATTTGTCTTTGTACTTAGATTGATAAATAGTCTTGCAGCTTCTGCAAAATTCATTGCATATTTAACCTCGCTGAACATTAGATTAATTTATAATAATAAAACATATTACATTTAATCATCATGATAAGATATCTGTTGTCCGTATTTTGTACATTAAGAATAATATTTGCTGCTGGTAAGAGTTTTTTTTTAGTTTTGATGAATAAGAATATCTTCACGCCATTCGCGATACTGGGGTAGACAGAGGTCTGGACGATTAAGTCTTTTCGATCCACCTTCCACCGAAGACATTTTTCGGACTACGTGACAGGTAGCGAGCCCGTCACTGTCTTTATGTCCAAGCCAACAATATAAATCGTACATCAGTTTATGAAAAAACCCATTGGTACGAGCTCTGGGTATCGAACTCGAGTTTTGACACGAACTCCGATCACCCAACCACTTAGCTATCGTGACTTATTTTATTTGTCATCGTCGATTAAATAAACTAATAATAATGTCAAATTATTTCACTCTAATTTCATTGTGTTCTTATTTTATTGTTATCTCTTTTACTCAATAGCTGTATATATGTATATTGTCCATCTCTGTTACATTAACCTCCATAATATTATGCAATATTTACCGCCTAAAGGTAGCTGACTGCAATTAGTCACAGCACTGTTTACCAATTAGTTAAGGCGTTTCAAATAATAAGCTGTTCTTATATAACCTTCCTTGTGGTAGAGCCACGCATCAGCTTTTGTTGTTGCATGAATGGGCCGGCTCGACCGGGGAAGTACCACGACCTCACAGAATACCGGCGTAAAGTAGAAGTCTAACAAACTTCTGCATTTCGTCTAGTGAGTGCAGGTAACCGGTGGCCCACACACCCCCCTCCCCCAATTCTGGGGGAGGGGGGCACTCTAAGGGAGGCAACGCATCTGCTAAGCCTCTGGTATTGCGGGTGTTCATGGGCGGCGGTAATCACTTACCATCACGTGACCCACCTGCTCGTTTGCCTCCCTTTTCTTTAAAAAAAAAATAACGGCATGCAGTAGTCCACTGGGGAGCAAGCTTCTCCAGTACGGAGGTTTTATCATAATCACAACGTTTGAGATAGCGTGGATTGGCGATCACAGGACCAGTCACGTTATATCTAATACACTGTCGGTGCTTATCCCACTATTTACTAGTATCCATTAACATTTTCGCTTAGTTGTCTTTTTCCGCACTCAGGAGGAGGTGGAGAAGATTCTACCGCCGAGATCATGTATTTCTTTTTATTTTGTTATAAATAAATAAATACATATATGATAGGGACAACATCACATTCATTGCTCCGATTCCAATGAAAGATGCTAAAGCACTTGTGGTATGGGAATCGGAAACAACGAAGGCACCATAAACACATTCTTTCTGCAAAATTTTAAATAACATCTTTTTATATTTCAGATTCAGATTGCGGTATCATACCCATTTCTCAATGGAGTGGTGAAACGTTGCAAAGAAAGGAAAAACTACACACGCCTGTGAAAGTTGTGGTGATTCAACATACGGTATCGCCGCAATGCAGCACAGATAACGTATGCGAGAACATTCTACGCGGGATTAGGGATCACCACATAAAAGAATTACAATTCACTGATATTGGCAACTCGTAAGTATTTTCTGGCAAGCGTAATGTAGGGCAACCCCCCACAGGATCTAGTGACCAACTGTAAAAAATCCTGGTGCCTTATGATCGTTCTTTGGAGAATATATGGCTTATGTTCAGCAGTGGACTTTTGATAGGCTGTAAAGATGAAGTATGTATATATGAGTATATGCGTATCATTTGTATCCTTTGTTGATGGTTTTCAGCTTTTTTATTGTATGCATAGAAAAGTCAATAACTTAGTAATTTTTTTATAGACAAGGGAGGCAAACGAGCAGGTGGCTCACGTGATGGTAAGTGATTACCGCCGGCCATGAACACCCGCAATACCAGAGGCATAGCAGATGCGTTGCGTCCCTTAGAGTCCTCCATTTCTAGGGGAGGGGGTTGTGTGGGACACCGGTTACCTACACTCACCAGACGAAACGTAGAAGTTTGTTAGACTTCTACTTCACGCCAGTATTCTGTGAGGTCGTGGTACTTCCCCGGTCGAGCCGGCCCATTCATGCAACGACAACAGCTGATGCGTGGCTCTACCACTGTTAGAACTGTTAGACTTCAAACATTTTTTCAGTGAAGCATGCCCGGGTTTGGCTTGATCAATCAGCCAAATATTTTAATTAAAAAGAACTCGATACTTTAACTTACATGAATGGTGGACAAAAACACAAAGAGGCACATCTGGTAAATGATTACCGATACCCATGAACAAACACTAAATAGGTTACATTTGCGTTACTATTATTAATGGAAGGTAGCAAGAGTCTCTCAGGGTAGTCAGGGCTCACCACTGCAATACGAATCGACTTTAGTAATGGCATGATTTATTAGTATCTTATGATAGATACTAATAAATCATGCACGATAGCTGAGTGACTAAAGACGGCGACGGGCTCACCACCTGTCACGTTGTCCCGAAAATATCTTTGGCGAAAAAGAAGGTCCAAGGGACTTAATTGTCTAGACTAGACCTCTGTCTACTATTTATTTATTATTTATTTATTTGATGAGTCACAACTTTAATTAAAAATACTTATAGAAGTCACAATAGCAGGGTGATAGGGTGATCGAAATTCGAGTCCAATCTACAGGTTAGGCCAGGAATGCTCGTGCCAACGGATTTTTTTTTTCAAAACTTATGTACTATTAATATCGTTAGTTTGGATATAAAGACTGCGACAGGTTCATAACCTTTCACGTTATCCCGGTAAAGATTGGATCGAAAAGGCTTAGTTCTCTAGACATCTTCCCACCCCAGTATTGGAATTATGCGTGAAGATATTTATATATTTATTTTTTCCTTTATATTTTTATAAATTTTCAGGTTTCTGATCAGTAGTAATGGTCACGTGTACGAAGGTGCTGGATGGCATCACATCGGAGCTCATACACGGGGATACAACCACAAAGCGATCAGTATATCTTTTATAGGAAATTTCCAAAGTACGTAATTCTAAGTAATATTTCTTTAAGCTTTTTAAGAGATTAGACGCAAATGATATGGAGGCTGGATATATTTTTCCGTTGTCCATGGAGTGACTTCTGCAGCTCAAGAACACCAGCGAATACCTCAAAGAAAATTATAGGTTGTCGCCCCCAAGGACTAAAAATAGAGTTTTTCAAACTTTGTAAATACTCTGACCCTCTATTCCAATCAAACTAGGACATAGCAGTCGTCGCCCTCTTATTTAGCTGTAAAAAATGAGTAAGAATTAACAATGAACTAAATTTTGCACTATTATTTACCTGCAAAAAATTAGTGAGAATACGACCTTAACGAACAAAGTTGAGCGAATAATTATCTTGAGTCCACTTATTCTAAGTTTTACTTAATTGATAAAGTACATAGTTTATAAATTATTAAGTCAAATTAATACCTCTTACCACTACCTTGGTTTAACTTGACAAACAATACAAGTATACTTGATAAATAGTTCAAAGTCTTCTTCGTTAAACATTTCAACAAAGCTTAATCATTATTTAAGACGTAATCAATAGTATCTACGTATCATAGAGACGTATCAATAGTAGGTATTAATTTCCGCCACATGAAAATCGTATGTGAGATGAAAATCGTATGGGAATCGTATCCGGACACTAACACTACAAATCAAAATTATGTTTCAAATCTCTAACACGGAAATGGTGAACATTTCAGGAATAGGAAGTATCCTAAATGGTTATTTTAGGTAATGAACTGTATGAGTGACAAATTTCATTTATATCAGTACAGCCGTTTAAGCATGATTGAGAAATATTACTAGCTTTTGCGCGCGTTTACATCGAACTTGAATCTCTCGACTCAAATTCATATCACCCAACCAATCGGTTAGCGTGAATATTATAAACACATATTTGTTATATTATTGCAATTTAAAAGTATGAATATGGATAAAAGTTTGCGGTTAAAATTTCAGGTGAGCTACCAACCGCCGAAGCGTTACAAGCAGCCAAAGATCTTATTGCATGCGGGGTTAGCAACGAATTAATATCAATAGATTATGATCTAGTTGGTCATCGCCAACTATCGGCGACTCAGAGCCCTGGGGATTCACTACAGCGCCTTATAGAAACCTGGCCTCGTTGGAAAGAGAACGTATCATGAAGAGCAGGGATAAGAAGGAATCATACTTTAGATCCATCGTGATATTCTCCATTATAAAATTAAATTACTATAAATAAAATAACTGTAGAGGTCTGTAGTTGTCCATCTCTGACTCATGATAAAGTTGAGGACAACTGTGCATTATTTGCACGAGCGACCTGATACCGTTCAGTTGTACGTCGAAGTATAATAAACAAAGACTGTTTAAACTGTTAATTAAATTAATATTTATCTATTATTATTATTGTAGATATTCTCTCCTAAATAATGATATCTATCTGTATAAAAAGTTCGAAAAATAAATAAAAATCCGATTTGATTTTTACGCGGGTATCGGCTAGTTACACAATGAGTGTTTATATGTTTGTTACTCATTCGCGCATTAACAAAAATAAGCTTTGAATGACATATAACACACGCTGAAGAGATCTTTATTGATAAATTAAATTTATATATATTTCACACTCCAATAGCCCAATTGGCAGAGTTCCCTACGATAGTATGGGTTACGGCTCGTAGGGGCAATCACTAGTATGAAGAAAATGAATTATTTTACAGCATTATTAGATAAATACGGATTGAGATGAATCTCAATCCGTTATCAATACAGGAACCATCCAGGTACAAATATGTAGGACCACCCTATTTTTTATTTATTTATTTATTTAATAATTTATGTACACAGATGACACAAAAAAGTGGATATATAATTATGAGGTGAATTTGTACAAAGGACCTGCTTATTTCTATAGAAATTGGTTACAAAATGGTAGACAATGGTGTACAAAAAAAAATGCATATTCAATAATCAAAAATACAATATACATATATACGCAGATATACACACATATGTGTACATATCACATACTTAAATACATTAAAATATATATATATATATATATATATATATATATATATATATATATATATATATATATATATATATATATATATATATATATATATATATATATATATATATATATATATATATATATATATATATATATGTATATATATATATATATATATATATATATATATATATATATATATATATATATATATATATATATACGTATATATATATATATATGTACGATTTTGTACCGAATATCGGTGCGAAGGTAGATGGCAACACCACCACAACCTTTACCGATTCGATCATTTCGGATAAGAATATAGCCAGGCAAGGCGAACTGGGTAGACGGAAGAGAAGGTTTAAGAAAAGTCTCAGAGATGAGGAGTGCATCAAGGTACTTACTATTAATAGATGCTAGAAGATCAGAGTAGTGACTAGGAACACTTTGTACATTTATGTGCGCTATTTTAAGATTATCAGAGTGAGGGGTGAAGAGAGAGCATAATTGATCATGCAGAGTCAATGTTTCAGAGGATTCACTATCCACGCTCATAAAACTGTCTGAAGACGAGCAGGAAAAAACTTTCATTAAAATTAGCTAAATCATTCATATTTCTGCGATGTATGTACTAATTTATAATAAATATAAAATTATGACTAAAATATTAAAAATATGTATATATAAATACACAAACATAAAATAATAAAAAGAAAAAAAAAACGGCTTATATCAGCTAAACTCAACACTCACTGGTGTAGTGGAAGAAATGTGTAGATTTTGTAAGTAAACTATTAAACGAAAATAAATTAGATCAAACAAGACTACAAGTACAAAGGAAAGGGGTTAGAAATATGCAAATACAGTAAAAAAAATACTATACTAAATAATAATACAACAAAACTACGAGCAAAATAAAATAATGTCAATGAATACACTTTTAACTACAAGAGAAAATACCATAGACCAACAGTATATCCATAGACATTACTTAACGACTTCCTATTATCTATGGCATATTGACAAGATATCTGTTTAGAAATGAAGTAACAGCTCTTAATTGTCAATGTCAGTGGTAAATAAAAAGAAGCACTTTGACAAGATAACAAACAAAACATAAACAAAAGTACATATTGTAAAAATTGATTAACAATTGTAATATTACGTAATTGGCTACATCTCTAATACAGTAAGAAAATAAAAGTGCTAACAAACTAGGCTGCTAAATGTATTCTAAGATGAGGAAAAAAATATTAACCATACTATATACAGCGCAGAAGAAAATTTAATAATAATAATAAAAAGTGGGAAAAAAAATTACATTTAATTGCGCTTACGAGCCTTTTTTGGTGTAGTAGATGAAGACTCACTCACCCTACTTAGTATGGCATATTTAATTCTTAATCAAATTATTATAAAATTAAACTAAAAGGCATTTCCTTTTTGTAGCTTAATTTTATGACAATAAATAATAATAAATATCATAAAGTAAAAAAAGTATCAGTCTAATCGCCGCCATCTATGGCCTTATTCGCTGACTGATCCATCTCTGGTCGGCAGAAATTTCACAAAAACCGAATTTGATATTTGAAGAACAATAATTTATAATACAATTATTACATCACAAAATAAAATATACGCATCGGATTGGCGATCGCAGTACTAGACCACTCGCACCTTAGACGCTATCGCCCATCTCGCGGATGATATCAGACGGGCGTCTGATTACTTTCATTTGATATTTTTTTTAGATATGGTTATCCCGCCATCTATCGGTTTCCATAACGATATTCAACGCTGTGTTCCTAGGTCGCCTCTTACGACATCCACAGGAAGATAGGGAGTGGCTATATTCCATATACATTTTATACAATATTTCACTGTGGACAGTTTTGAGGGAGGCCTATGTTCAACAGTGGACTCTTTATAGGCTGTAAAGAAGAAGAAGAAAACTATACAAAATCAAAAGAAAGCTTGAGAATTGGGGTGGGGACAGAAACGCATGTCTTAAGGAGATCCTATCACGTTACTTAAAAGTCTTTGCTGTTGACCATGAAGCTGGCATAGAGGATATTCCTCCTGTAGGGTTGGGTCAGTTTAATTCGGCTGTGTGTGTGTTGGTGGATTATGGAGGAAGTATTAACGTCACTCTCATTGTCCTCCACAACTGAAGTAGAATCGCAATAGAAGAGAAATTAGGCTGGTGTCTAAAAGTTAAGTAAGCAATCTGATACCAGTTTTCCGTTGTAGGCTTTGCAGGTAGATGCCTTTGTGTTCATGGGGATCTGACCAGGTGAGATAGGGAGAGGTGTTCTCTCTTTAGGAGGTGTTGCCTATGATGGCCAAAACGATTGGTCAGGGCCTGCTTATATGCGGCGTTGGTCGAACACCGTGGGGTTGTAGTCGGTGTTAGCCGGATATCACCAGTCCTCGTGAGGACGGGTAAACACTAGGTATAAAAACCAAAGATTTTTATACATATGTTGTATTAATATATTAAAACCTTTTGTAAATATAAAATTATATTATCTCCATTCATTTAAATTAGACCAAATCGGCAATAAATTATAGACATTCCATATCAGAGTTTACGTATTCTACGAGTATTATATGTCAATTAATCGACACCATTTCTATTTACGCTATATTACGAATAAGAAACATGAACGACCATTATGTCGATAAAGAGGACATTGTACACATGTAGCCCATAATCTCTTTGACAAGCATTGTATGGAATGACAGGCGGAAAACAAGGTCACATATGAACGGCGTCTACTATACGCCAACGATCGATCAGATGTCGATTCAAGCCATATCCTGTCGAGAAATTGCCTTTCAAGGTATATACTAGCAAACACAAAAGTAAATCAATGAATTAATAATAAGTCTTTCATAGATCATGACAACCGTGTGGTATCGGCGTAACAATAATACCACGACTTACGGGAAATATTTTTAAATGGAAATTGCGACCTACAGATGGCGAGGTAACTCTCGTCAAAAATGCGTACAATTAATAGAACAGAGAGGGACAGCAGCGTCTAGGGCGCGAGATAAAGCGCGTCTATTACGCTATTGGGGTAGACAGAGATGTTTTCGGTGAATTTTATACAGTTTTAAGGTGCTACAATTTTTTTTACAAGGAGAAGAGAACAATTTCGTTTTTATTGACTTCTAAAGTAATAATAATATGATTGGATTTAAAAAAAACATCTTATATAATTAGTTAATTACTTGCAAATTTACATATAAATACAGTCCGTGATTTAAACATATTTATGTCGAAGTAATATGTTCAACTTAATAAATTTAGTGATAAAACACTTTTAATAAATTTGAATTCATCAATTTTAAATTGTATTGTTATTAATAAATTTAGATCTCTCATTATTATACTTCAAGTTTACTATTTAGAGTCAGATTAAAAGTATGTTTATTCTTATTTTTTTTTATTAAATTATAAAATTACAAACATAATTTTATCAAATATCTCATAATCTTTTTTCTATTAATGAATGCGTACAAATTATACTTTTTAAATTTATTCTACACGTGTCCAACGAAATCTAGAATTGAAATTATTGTCTTAAAATACAACATTTGTGTTGTTGGAAAATAAATTATAATGGACATATCACATCATATCCATTATAGTTAATTTTCAGATCAGCAGTGTTATATACCTGCGCGTGCAGTACAACAACGCTTTCAGGATGCTGTTGCGGCTGCCCTGGCGATGCAGCGCGTCACTTAATGTTTGTGGAGGCGCGTACGAATACATTTCAAGCGATAATCCGCAAAAAACACAGCCTCACAGATGCAACGTTTGAGAGGTAGTAGCAATAGAATACTGAGGGCGATATCTGTTAGAAGTGACTGCCCCGTCCACTGGTTTGGGATTGTACTAGATTCAAATAGACTCAAATAGATGTAAACTAACAATACTAACATAGTTTTAATTGAAATTGTTACTAACCGGATGACTACCCATACAATATGAATAACTTTTTGTCCGATTTAAATAAATTATTATTATCATTATAATTTACTAAGAATAAATAATAAATATAGGCTTCAACATCTAAATAGTCATGTTAAGAGGTAAAATCGTAGTCCCTACGCATCAGCAACATATTTAATAAGCTACTAAACGAACTAATAGCTAAATAAAATAAAAATAAATTTTTAAAAAATAAAAACATATAAGAAAATCGTAGGCGATAGGCTCACCACAAGTCCGTTATCCCAAATAAGCTTCGATAAAAAGTGGGTCGAAAGGACATTGTCTAAACCTCTCCCCACCCCAGTATGAAAAATTGGGTACGTAATATAAAAACAATTTAAATAATATTATAATATGAAATAACCATAAAATTTGTTACGCGCTCATTTTTTCCAATGTTTCTATTAATATATTTCATTAATTAAATTTAAAATAATTTCACATAATATGTAAATTGCTATAGACAAATCATGATGATGTATTAAACATACTCAAACCGTCTTATTTTTACACACGATGTAATATAAACTTTAACTTTGACTTATATAGCCTCGATAGCCGAATGGTTGGGTGGTCGAAATTTCGAGTCAAGAGACCGGAGTTCGATCCTCTGGTGACAGGCTCGCACCAATGAGTTTTCCAAAAACTTATGTACGAATTTTATCGTTGGCTTGCACATAAAAACGGTATTGGAAATTGCGTGAAGATATTTATTATTTATTTATTTAACTTTAACTTATAGAGTTTCATTATACGTTTCTATCACGAGGAATATTTATCAAAATCGCGCACGACTAGCGGATTACCAAAAAGGGCAGTACCAAACATGACATCACGTACACTGTTTAAAATTCTTATGAACTTTTGAAAAAATAAGACCTGAGAGAAAAATCACTACGAATCTTGGGATCTATTTCTTTCTTTTTTTATTACTAGTTATCAATGTCGCTTACATGAGACTTTAATAAAAACTATTTTTAAGTAACAATAACTAATGAACAGCCCTCGCCGTGAATCAGCGCAAGAATACACCTCCCCTTTCTTCCTGTGAGTGTCGTAAGAAACTTCTTGAAGATACCATAGGGACCAACAAATGGCGGAATAAGCATTTCGAAAAATGCCAGACAAATTACCACGACCGACGGGCACCAGCGTCTGAGGTGCGAGGTGCTTGGTACTGCGATCGCCAATCCATTTACCGTGGCCATTATGGTAAACCCTCCCTTGCGAGAGAGGTCTTCATCATGCAGTTTTAGATTTTTACATCGAATAGCGAAATACCACTTCGCGAAATCTTTAAATTTAAACACTTGAAATCTTGAAATTTTGCATAGTTACTCATTTCGCGATATCAATGGATAAGACTAAGTCACGATAGCCGAGTGGTTGGATGGTCGGAATGTTGAGTCAAGAGACCCAGTTCGATCCCCAGGTGGCACGCACGTACCAATGGGTTTTCCAAAAACTTGTACGAATTATATCAATGGCTTGGACATAAAGACGGCGACGGGCTCACCACCTGTCACGTTGTCCCTAAAATATCTTCGGTGGAAGGTCAAAATACATTAAATCGGAGTCAGCTAGTAACAATATAACCACGGTTGATTGGCTTTGAAGTAAAATAGTAAAATTATTGTGTAAGACATCTTACAAACAGAAACCCATCCGACGAGAAGGGGTTCGAAAATTAGATTAAAACAGACTAATATTAGTGTATATAATTATACGACGTTTTGTTTTGTAATCATGATAATAAGCACTAATATTCCTTTAACAAAGACATCAAAGCTATTTCAATGGTCTCAGCATAAATAGAAATTAAATCAAGTGTGTACACAAGATTACATTACAAAGAAACTAATACTGTACTTATGAATGAATGAACTTACTTTTATTGTCTACCGCAAATAGTAGGACACACAAAAATAACAAAGGATATAAAAATTTTATGAAATGCATAGTTTGGCGGCCTTATCAGTTCACAGCGATCTCTTCCAGGCAACCAATGGCGTGAAGAAAACATAATAAATAACTAAAGGAGATACATACAGGGTGGCCCATGAATTAGTTAACATTTGAAAAAATCGTATAAAAAAAACCATTTAACATATTTTAGAAATCGTTTATTTACGAGAAAGCTAATTAGTTGTAATTTCTTTTTTTTAATTATTTCGTCTAAATGACCACCGTTTCGGTTTTTTCACTCATCTAAGCGAGTCGTGAAGTTTTCGAATACTCTTCTCGGTCGATCTCGCGGTCAAAGAGACCGCGAGATCGCCGCATCTCTTCGATGATTTTTTCTTTAAGTTGACGCAGTGTATTCGGTTTTTCAATATAGACACGACTCTTTAAATAACCCCATAAAAAGAGATCTGGACTTCTGGGTGGCCATGGGATGTCACCCCGTCTGGATATCAGCTTTTCCGGAAACATGTCTTTGACCACCTGCAAGGACTCGTTCGATGTGTGACACGTGGCTCCATCTTGTTGAAACCATGTGTTACGATTATAGCCAGCAAATTCCAGTAGCATCGGTGCTCAGAACTCCCGTAACATTTTCACATACTCGGCAGAATTAAAAGTAACTGAACGACCTCGAGAATCTTCAAAAAAGTAAGGTCCGATGATTCCTTTTGCTGAAATTGCAGCCCATACAGTTAGTTACCTTAGGAGAGTGAAGTGGCCTCTCATGTTTAGCTTTAGGATTTTCGCTGCTCCAGTACCTGCAATTCTGTTTGTTTACATGTCCATTTAGGTGGAAATGGGCTTCGTCAGAAAATAAAATGGTGTGAATATGACTAAAACAAGTTAACATTGTTTCGGCATATAACTTACGCAAATTTAAATCATTAGGGTTTAGTTCTTGCACTAGCTCGATCTTATATGGATGTAATTTCAAATCTAATTTCAAAATACGGCGTAATGATATGCGGCATAATCCTAATTCAGCCGAACGTTTGCGTGTCGATAAATCTGGATCACGTCGAACAGAAGCGGAAACTTGCTGCACGTTCTCTTCGCTCCGAGAAGCCCGTGGGCCGCCGGTTTGTTTCACATTTAGTGTAGATCCCGTCTCTTTGAACTTCTTCACCCATTTCTTTATTAAAGGAGCACTTGGACACTGACTTAAGGCGTGTAAACCATATTCAACGCGAAATAAACGTCTCACTGTAATGAGCGAAAAGTCGTTTAAATAAAACTGTTTCACGCAGTAAGTGCGTTGCGGCCCCGTGAAGCGATCCATTGCGACTAAATTTCCAAGAAGCGAGCTAGTTCCCCCGCCCGTGCCCGCGCCCCGCGCGGCATTAGTTTGCGCGGTAAGTTACATTTAAATGTTAACGAATTCTTGGCCCACCCTGTACAATAGATATGCTATACAATAGATATGATTTATGAAGATTTCATTTTTGACATATATGAAGTTTTAAAAAGACTCGAGCTAGACTAATGGTCATGGTGCAGGCAAGGCATCTTTAGAAAGCGTGTGACCCTGAATGGAATTTTTTTTTTCAAAAAAAAAATACGAAAAAAAAATATCTTCACGCAATTCCCAATACAGGGGTAGACAGAAGTCAAGTCTAGACAATTAAGTCCCTTTGACCCCCCTTCCACCGAAGATATTTTCGGGACAACGTGACAGGTGGTGAGCCCGTCGCCGCCTTTATGTCCAAGCCAACGATGAAATTCGTACATAAGTTTTTGAAAACCTCATTGGTACTGCCACCTGGGGATCGAACTCGGGTCTCTCGACTCGAAATTCCGACCACCCAACAACTCGGCTATCGTGACTTTTTTTTTTCAAAATTTTTTAATATCGTTAGCTTAGAAATAAAAAGTCAGCGAAAGGCTCAGCATCTGTTGTTCTCCCAAAAAATGACTTCAGTGAAAGGTGGGTCAAAAGGACTTAATTGTCTAGACCTCTGTCTACCCCAGTATTGACAATGTCGTGAAGATATTTTTTAACTACCACGAAACCTGCGATAAAGAAAATCATCGTGTCTTAAGTTTACGCATTAGAGAACTAATAAAACAATATTTCGTAGATATGTGAAGTCAACCAATCCGCACAGAAGTAGTGTGGCCAACGATCACTAATCTTTCTCAAATATTTAATATTGAATTATCTGTTTTGCATATTAAATGTCGACTACTTAATTCATGTCATATTATTCGTATAACATAATATTGTTTTTTTTTTTCATGTAATTAATAATTTTGCTTTTATATCCATTTAAAGATTTGAGGCGTTATGTGATAGAAAAAATTTAAGATAACATTGTATTTCGGATAAATTTGGAAAAATTATGGAAGGTATTTTGTATATTAAATGTCGGCTACTTAATTTATATTATTTTTTATTCCTACACTATATTATTGTTCTTTCATGCAAATAACCATTGACGAGTTGATTTATTATATATGTTGTGAATTATTTATTATATATTTATTAAGTTAAAAATCAGGCAATTAAAATATTGTAACTATTTAATGACGATTTGTGTTGTTTCTAAGCTGTAAAAATACATATAAAACAGCTGATCTAATCACTAAAACGTGTGCGTGCTTTGAGCACGTTGTGCTTTGGACACGTTGAACTAATCAGTTACGAATAAATGACTACTGAAGAAAACACTTAGACTTGGTTTCTAATGCTTGAAATCTTATCCAGATTACAAAATTGCTGTTTATTTATTCGCGAAAAGATTACAGGTTCCTGTGGGACACATGTAACGAAATACCTAGGTCTGATTTCAATCTATTTGGATGTTCACACTATGATTTGGGCGTAATGTGGTAAATTATATATAAGAAGCTTAGATTATGTTCATTTTTCTTTCTTTCTTCTTTTGAAAAGCCTGATTTTCAAATAAACGTCGACACCGATTCAACCTTTTAGTGAAGAAATACCCCAAAAATGCTTCTTTATCTATGAACAACCTAAAAGGCAACAATTACCAAAAGTTCAAATTTTAAGCACTGTTTAAGCGCCGTGTTGCTTTGACTAATTCTCCGGTCAGTCTAGTCAAGTAATTACTTATATTATTATAAAAAAATATGCGTGGGTTCGTATAAGTGTTTGTGGTACCTTCGTTGTTTCCTATTCCCCTTATCTCAAGTACTTTGGCATCTTACATTGAGATCGAAGCAATGTATGTGATGTTGTCCCTATCAATATATGTATTTATTTATTATTTATTAATGTATACATGTATTTACTTATAAGTACTAAAATGAAAACATCAATTTTTGCCTTTCTTTATATTGATACCCGCACTACCCAAAAACTACTGCAAGAAATTGAAAGCGATTTTTCGGTTATGTTAATAATTGCATGTCGAACTTATGCTGTGGTGCTTATTGTTATTATCGTTGAAAATCTGCATCATTAAAAACCGCGCAAAAATATGACAAGGGAGATATTAAAATAAATATCTTCGCGCAAAGTTTTTGACTGGGTATCCTGACAGATTTGATCAACTAGTATCAAAATCCTTACATAGTCAAAGTCAAAATTTTGTTACATTTTTGAGATGATTAAAACATAAGATGGTATAAGAATGATTAGGACAATATCATGATATTTGGGCACAGGCAATACTTCTTTCGCTTCTTTCAAATTTGATTCATATACGCAATTCCAGGCAACACAATTCTCTTGATCCTCCCCTATTATACCATTTTTTATAGTTACTAAAGTAAATTTCATAAATATAAATTTTTCTAAAATATGTATTTAAGTTTTTGAATTTAGGTAAATTAGTTACCTAATGATTTCTCTTTTTTGAACATAATGTATTAAGTCCACTGAAGGGTTTGGTTTTCTCCCGTAAAGGAGGGTTTGCCACGACGTGACGATTAATAAGCAGATTGGTGATCGCAGTACCAGATACTTTACCTTAGACGCTGCTGCGCATCACAGGCATACTGAATTTGCTCTGGTATATTTGAGGTTGTGCCGGGGGTAAGGATAATTGATATTAGGCTTGCCAATTGGTTTAACCAGCTTAAGGGCTTACTGTCTACAACCCCACGATGTTTCGCTTTCACCGCTTATACGTATAACCTAGCCAAAACTGTTTCAGTTTGACGACCCCCGTGGACGAGTGGCACACACCGATATTCATATTCATTAGCTCTGAGGTCTCAGGTTCGATTCCCGGACGGCTCAATGTAGAAAACCGCTTCTTCTACTTTGCCTCGGGTCTGCGTATTTGTGATATCTTCCCATTCTTACCCTGGGAACAGAACAATGTATGTGAAGCTGTCCCTATCTATGTGTTTATTTCTTCTATTTAAAGAATAAAAAAGAGTCTCACCGTATGTTGCCCCTACCAAGTTATCAAAGTATGGCGAAAACTATCATCCCAAAATTAACGTTGCATTACACGTTGCAGACCGGCGATGGTCAACCACCACCACCGGTGGCGGTAGGTACGATTTTCAATATATTTTCCAAGTTTGAAGAGTATTGCAAATCTGATCTGATCTGTGCAAATTCTGTGCCAGCTTCCTTGTCTTGCAGGAGGCCCAAGGATTTCACAGATCATTTATGTACAAATGTAACATTTTTCGGTCATACAGACCATAGCTATTCGTTATTGTTTCCCGTGTAAATATGACATGACGTCTATACAGAATGACTATAATAAAAAAAAGGGATTATTCTTAAAATAAAATAAAATAAATGAAGTAACGATAGCCGTGTGATTGGGTGATCGGAATTTGAGTCGAGAAAACCGAGTTCGATCCCCAAGTACTAGGCTCGTACCAAGGAGATTTGTCAAAAACTAATGTACGATTTATATCGTTGGCTTGAACGTTGGCATAAAGACGGCGTCAGGCACACCACCAGTCACGTTATCCCCAAGAAATGTGATCGGTGGAAGGTGGGTCTAAAGAGCTTAATTGTCTACACCTCTGTCGACCCCTGTATTGGAGAAAGTGTGAAGATATATATTTATAAAATGTAATAGAAAGGTTTACCAATAACATCTTTTTCTTGTTGAAAAACAACGTCAAAGATATGTCAAAAAGTCATGACATCTATTGATCTTTACTTACGTCAAACAAGTTACGTCATATAGTATGTCATCTGCGAATTGCTGCTATTTTTAATTTCTCACTTTGTGTGATGTATTTACTGCGCATTCAGATTTTAGTGCAAATAGAAAACTAATAAACAAAGTATTATATTGTATTAAAAAAGTTTGTTTTTACCGTTATACAATTAAGCCTTACAGATAAATTTTTTGCTTTCAGTCAGGCAACTTTACATATTACACTGCATTGTAAAAAAACATAAAACAACTACATTTGATCCAAGCATATTAAGTAAAAGAAGAAAGGATATAGTTTTTCCGTGTCCAACAGCATCAACGAGTTTTGCCAGTAGGCAGTATGAAAGGCGAGGTACTTACCTCTACAATAAAATAAATAAATCTCTAAATATTTACACAAAGAACTATCGAGAGTGCAAAAAGAGAGTGGCTGAGTGGCTGCAATCACTTGACTATAAGGAAACTGAAAAGCTTTTAGAAGTACTACAATAGTTGCGAACGGTTTGATAGGTATATATTTATGTACAGAATACTCGCTCACACACGGACAACACACTCACCCACCCAACTACATACACATACACACACGCGCACATGCACGCACGTACACAAACACACACACACACACATACACACACACACACGTATTTTTAATTATTATTCTTTGTTTTACTTTTGATTTTTTTTTCTGTTAAAGTTGCCATTTTTACTTCTTAATTATTTTAAAAATTTACTAGTGTTAAGCAAGAGAACTATTGCTTGTATATTACCTTGCTCTTATAGTTTTAAGTACCGCCTAGATTTTTACTAGCCTAATGGAAGAGCGGGGCCTCCTATTACAAGTAAATAATTATTACTTAAAAGGAGTTCTCCAGATGACATTTTGTTAACTAGGTTTAAGTTACTGAAATAAAGATTTTTATTTTTATTTTTATATATATATATATATATATATATATATATATATATATATATATATATATATATATATATATATATATATATATATATATATATATATATATATATATATATATATATATATATATATATATATATATATATATATATATATATATATATATATCCATATATATATATATATATATATATATATATATATATATATCCATACATAATGTTTCTATGATATGCACTGTTTTAGGCAAGAAAAGGAAGCTCTTACCTCTATTTTTCGTCGTGTCTGTAATGGGATACATTACAAATCATATAATGTCATTTATCAATGATATTTCAAAAAGAAAACGTAGGCTTTTGTTTTTTTTTTTTGGATATTATAATCCAAAAAAAAAACAAAAGAAACAATAATTTATATAAATATTATGAAATAAATGAATTAAGCGTTATCGAGGAGCGATTGCTTAATCTAACCATCTGGTTAGATATCTCTAGATATCTATCTAAATTGTTCTGAAATGAAAACTTCCTTTGCGCCGAATTTGAATCTCGGTGAAATATCCGTTTTGTAACTTGAAAAGGACAAAATTAATTGAGCTGTAATGAAAGAAACGTCCGAACTGAGACGTCAACGAGTGCTAAAATTTTGTCACTCTTGGATAATTAATCACAAACTTCTTTTACTAAAGGTTTCACTTCCGCTGCGTATAAACTGGACGACTTTTTAATTTAATATCTTCATACATACCTATCTATAATTCTTTTTCATCCTTGGATCTATGCTGCGTTGTTCTAATTGCTGTTCTTTATGACAAAGTCAAAGTCTATTAATGTCAAAGTTAAAAAACGTTACTTTAGATTTTAATAATCCAAAGCGAAAAAGGTATGTAAGGATTGTGACACTTGGTGATCAGTTCTGTCACCGACAGGGACTATGAGTAAAGATATACTAAAGTAATAAAGATATAATAACTTGATAGGCGTTGCTAAATATAGCAACGTCTACCAAGTGTAGCCAAACCATTGTGGTTCCTAAACTAACATTTGATGATCCTTAAGAAATATATATTTCGCACGCTAAACGTCCACTTTGCGATATTCCTTTATTAGTTTTATTTCACAAACACAAAGTTGACTTAACCCAAATACATATTGAATACTCCACTATTGAATACAGATTCTGCTGCAAAATTACTATTACGGGTCAACTTAATAATTCTCTTTAACGTACACAGAATTACAGAATTAAGCCATAACAAACCGCTCGGTTTTATATTTATTTTTAATCGATGTATGTTTATATTTATTTTTAATCGAACAAATTTGAAAGAAGTTTTAGGGAATTGGGCGTATTGATAATGTTCTCAATTTGAAAACTTTATTTTACCTATAAGTAACATATCTGCTTAGGACAATTATTTAAAAATTTCGTAGTTAATCGGTAAAAACGTAAAATAAAATATCATGATAGATAGAGATGAGATTGATAGATTTTGCCAGTGATGGCCAATATATATTTCACTGATGACTAAGTAAAGAAGCTCAAATTTGGTCAGCGTGCTATGGAAAGGGCTATGCTCGATTTTCTGTGCGTGGTAGAATCCGCGATGAAAATAACCGCAGCAGTATTAAGACCAACGCGTTGAAGTGGCAAAGTGCCGGCCACATAGCTCGACGAACCGGTAACCGTTGAAGAAAACAGGTTCTACAGTGATAACGTCAT
Source organism: Sericinus montela (assembly GCA_029286605.1). NCBI lineage: Eukaryota > Metazoa > Arthropoda > Insecta > Lepidoptera > Papilionidae > Sericinus > Sericinus montela. The sequence continues at coordinate 135,683 of JAGSMR010000027.1, forward strand.
TTAGAAAAAAATATTGTTTGATTTGCAAAAAGCGGGGTGTCGATGGAAACGGGTGACTGACCATTTATTAAGACAAATTTAGAGAGAGGCCTATGTCAGCAGTGGACTCTTGATAGGTTGTTAAGAATACAAAGAATAACAAGATGAAGAATGTATGGATGAGATTCAAACCTGTAACTTCAGGTGTACCGTGGCCACGCTATTACCACCAAACATCATATCTCAACCGCATAGTTTTAAATTTGGAATCTCTGCCGTGCACCTCTGAAAGACGTTGCCGACATCTACCGGATCTTATACAGAATCAGACTCATTGAAGACAGTATCAGACTTTATATTTTACATATAACATGTAGTACACATGTAATACATATTACATATAAATAATACTTATTTAAAATTACATATAGACATTAATGCCACGTCACCATCACTTCAAAATATCTTCGATATGGAATATAAACAATTTCGCATTTTTTTTAAATAATAACTTACATACATAAGTGTATGTTGCTTATTGTAATTCTTTTTAGGGTGAACAGGGAAATCAGTAACATAACTTTTCATAAGTTCCACATTTTAGGATAGATTAAAGACATAATCGGAAGTCACGATAGCCGAGTGCTTGGGTGATTGGAATTCGAGTCGAGAGACCCGAGTTCGATCCCCAAGGCGCGTATGTACGTAACAATGAGTTTTTTCAAAAAAAACTTACGTCTGATTTATGTCGTAGGCTTTGACATAAAACACGGCGACGGGCTCACAACCTGTCACATTGTCCCAAAAATGTCTTAAGTGGAAGGTGGGTCGAAAGAATATAACTGCCTGGATAATACAGGGGGTATTAGGAATGGTGTGAAGAATAGATAAAAAAATTACTTAAGAATAATGAACAGTTAATAGTTTTTAAATAAATAATTGTATATAACAAAGAATATCTCTGAGGAGTCAGAGGGATTTTTAATCATAATAGAAGGATCTTACCACAATGCAAATAATCTCATACAATAACTATAACGATCAATCAACGAAGTTTTTTTGAACTTTGATTCGGACTAATTTGATACGATTTGCGTCATAGACAGACGGCAGCAGGCATCTGTAACGTGACATCCGGAAAAAAAAAACTAAACTAAGCCTACTGACCATCCCACAATTGGGATTACGCTCGAGAGTTTTTTTTCATCTCATGTTTTTTTACATTTCATCAAATAAACTTATTTAAAAAAAATTAAATCAGTGCGTACGTGCTCATTATTTAGTAACTTTTTTATTGATTTCAATAAAACTGACAAGCAATTATACTTTTTGATTCTTAAAAGCTTTATTCAAAACATCAATGCGAAATAGAAGATCGAAATCACGTACGCCAAGTTTTTCTTGTGTATAAATAATAATAACAAAGACTGTTGCCGCTTCGATAAGATTGTTTGACCTCGACATTGACGTTTACGTGTTTTTTTTTCTCAGCCATGACTGTGACCCCCTCGTAGCATAGGTGAAATAATTAAGAATGAGGAAAATAATAAAGACTTATTAGATATTAATTGAAATAAATATATATACATATCCTAAAGTACTTGGCTGTCAATATTTCGGCTGGTAACGGTTTATGCAAAAAAAAGTTAATCCATGCTGTAAATTTATATGAGCACCTATACCAAATGTAATTATTTTATTTGGAATGATATAATCTTTATAAATTTCTTAATAATATAAATAGCATTACATTTTTAACGAATTATATTCAAATATGATTAATTATAAGTAGTCACGATTGCCGACTGATTGGGTGATCGAAATTCGAGTCAAGAGACCCGAATTTGATCTCCAAGAGGTAGGCTCGTACCAATGAGTTTTTTCAAAACCTAATCGTTGGCTTGGATATAAAGACCGGCTCGCCACCCGCCACATTCTTCCAAAAAAATGTCTTCGGTGAAAGTTGGGTCGAGAAGACTTATTTGTCTTGACCTCTGTCTAACCCAGTATTGGGAATGGCATGATGATTTTTTAATATTTTTTATTAATCACATCAAATTACATTTAAACAGATTTTCATAAAGGTATTTTACCTTTATTTATATATTTGCAAGAGGAAAAATACATGAAGTATTAATCCTTTAGCAATGCAGTAATGGAGTTCAGACAGGTAGACTGTGACCCATGGTGTCTTGGCCATCTATCCAGATCCTGTGTTTGAATGAGGTACATGTTAAGATTGATTATAGTTAGGTACCTGCTCTATCAGGAAATCTAGTCAAAGATTATGTGTGAAGATATAATAATAAGAAATTATAAATACATATTCGAACATCATTCTGCATATGTCACGATAACTTTGTGGTTGGGATGATCAGAATCCAAGTTAGGAGACCCTTGTTCGATCCCCAGGTGGTAGGCTCGTCTACTAATAGAATTTTTCAAAAAAAAAACTTACGTACATTTTACATCGTTGGCTTGGCCATATAACTACACAACTACCTTACTAACTAGCCGATAAGAAAAATATATCCAGAAGTAATGCTCCGGCCTAAATAGTAAATAGTGGCAGGAAATCATTTTATTGGATGTTTTCGGAGTAGCGTTCAATGAAAAATAAAGGAAGCTACTGAGAAGAAAATGTTCTCAAAATCAATCGTGTCTATTTTCATAGCCGCTCGTCTCCGATAAAAAATATTTTGTCCGTCAGTTATCCCTCTATATCCTACATTCACTAGCAAAGTCAAAAGCATTGCAGGTGCGATGAATAATTTAATATACAAATTAGGAAAGTGCAAGGAGATACAGAAAATAACGAAAAGGTTAGGGGTATATCCACAGGTCATCTCACACGAAAGATAGAATGCTATTGTACAAATTGGCTCTACTTCACAGCGAAATTTTATGAGAGGTATATCGATGAATGCAGATGTTTCATGGCTGTTTGATGATAATAAATAAATCCCATGGTATGAATAAAATACGGTTACGTTACTACATCGACTTACCACTGTAAATTCTATCACGCAGATAGAGTTTACAATGGTAAGTCTTTATTGCAATGCATGGACATTTTTAAACGCTAACAATCGGAGAAACCAGCAGTGGCGTCATTACTTCTGCCGAGTGCGAAAACCTTTATATCGAAGTAAAATTGAAAATGTGTACTTATTACCATTTAAATATATTTTAAAAGTACATACATGCATAAATAGATATGGAGAACATCACATACATTGCTTCGATCTCAAAGTACTTGTATTATGCTTACATGTTTTAAAAGTCTGTGGTACATTTATTTTTTCCGACTCCATACAAGAACTATATCTACTTACTTTGGGATTTGAGCAAACTATATGATTTTGTTGCTTTGTATGTATGTATGTTGTAGGTATGTATGTACTTACATAAAAATATATTAGTTTGCATGTTTTATTTACTACAATTAAAAAAAGAGAAAGAAAAATAGAATTAAGAATGCTCAAAGTAAATTACACTAACATTTAGATTTTTTGCTTAGTTAACGTTTACCCCTAGTGTTACTGGTGTTTACAGAAGCAAAGTTACTGCTATAATTATTCTGTTTACTTGATAACTAATTATCATAATTAATTTTATCCCAGCCACTCCAGTCAAACGTACACAACGCATACACTTAACAATACGTAACCAACGTATAGTTTTGATAACCAAATTATTTCACAATTGCGGTATTAACAAATTGATGGCAGCAAATTGGGTTATCAATGAACCGTGACTCCATCCATGACCTAATCTACGGTCTATATTGGTTTACGTGACAATTGTAGGTAGGTAACTTTTTAGATATAAAACTAATTAATGATAATGAGATATAATTGTAATTAACGTATATTTATATTAAAGTTTATGTATCTTATAGCTCAGACAAGTTACCTGCCAACGATCCTCTGAGTATCCTTATTTAGTAAGAAACCGTAACGGGCTCTATACACATGATAATCGTCACGTAGTCTAGATATTATTGAATTGCTTTTAACTAATGTCATAACTTGAAGCCCCCAATCAGGTTGTCCCATATAGAATTATACTGCAAACAAGTAATGTTGCTAAGCTAAACAGAACGCTGCGGTAAAGGAGAGCGAACAAATCTCTAATATTCCTATTTGCAACCACCCGAGCGACGAAGAAGAGTCTATCAAGCACTTCTCCATCCCCCATAATGCCAAGGTTTGACAAGGGATCCGATTAAATTAGATCTCAAGATGGCGTACGCTTTTTGTTTGGCGTTTGTTTTATCGCGTTACCGCAGAAATATCATTCCCAATGTCGTAGTGAGGGACATTTTGTGCTGTAGCATTCCCATTGTGGTGAGAAATAGAAACTGTAAGGTTTTAGTTGGTAGGATGTGGTGTAGGGATATCCTCGCGCTTATGTGTGTTGTAAGGACTATATAGTCTTGACCTCTGGCTACCCCTTTATTTAATCTTATAACATTGTATCTAATCTTTATAAAATCGTATTCACAGCCCTATTTAAAATTTTAATCACAAAATTCAAGCTTGTTATTTTTCATCGTGTTAAATTTTTTGTAGGTACGAAACCATAGTTAAGTATCATAGGTCGCAAGCAATAACATTGTTTAAAATCTTCATAAATGTGCAAAATTATTTGACAGTATGATTGTTATTGTAAAAGCATGCAAAAACAAAAGGTATTTTTCTTAAATAAAATAAAGGCAAGTGATTACGTAAATAAATAAACAAAGCATACCTCAATTTAAATTGAAAATAAAAAATACGTGGTGATGTTATGTTTTTGTAACATTCTGTTCTATACTAAACTTATTAACCTCTAACACGTATCATTGTCAGAAAACATTCGCGAACAATCGTTTTCTATTGTTTGTCAGATGAAACAACATGTAATTTTAAAACATACGACGTCCAATCCCAAACTGCGATTCCCTGTGTCTAATTAACAAATAAAAAAAATGTTAAATTGATGGACATATATACATCCGTACCGTATCGGTGTAAGAATTATACCACCGCTCTCTTCCCGTGGATGAGATAATAGGCGACAGGTAAAAGCCATGAAAATGCAATCGACTACCGTCAGGTAATACCGGGATGGCCATGTCAAAAATACCAAACCAATATTCCTATACATCCTCCCATATGGGAGAGGCATTTGACCTTTGACCGTTTGGTATTTACGTAAGTGATCTAAGTATCGAACTTCCTTAAGCAGTTACTGAGATCTAAATTTAATCCCTTTTATGACTGACTATGGATGAATCTGAGCAACAAATTTGATCAGATTATTGTTTGTTACAACAAGGAAAGGTTGTTCACGATGTTCACAAAGCTCTAAAAAGAAAACGGAAAATAAATGGTATGATTAACTTTTGCCTTAGTCGCTTCTAAGTACATACTTTATTGTACCATACATATACAATACACATAAACACCATACATACACAAGGAATAGGTACAACACAAAGAAAACTGATAGATACGTATGCACAATAAAGAGGTCTTATCGCTAAATAGCGATCCAGACAACCTTAAGGCTAAAGTACTATATTCAGGATGGTATATTCTCTCCCCATTTGCTCTCTAAGTACATCCACTAACTCCTTGGTAACACCTGATTATAAATTTATGGGACACGTAAATTGTGTTAATTTTTCATTCGTGAAAACAAGTTCATGACCGTTATCAACTTATATAATCGAGAAAGGCGCAGAATTTTAATGTTCAAATCATTTAAATCGCCTCAGACATGCGTATGGTAAAACCATGTGAATAAAAAATCTGATACAATAACAGCCGTCGACGAAAATTTGACGTCATTTGCTTTAATTGGTAATTAAATTATATATTGAAGTCACGATAGCCGAGTGGTTGGGTGGTCGGAATTTCGAGTCAAGAGACCCGAGTTCGATCCCCAGGTGGCAGTACTAATGAGTTTTTCAAAAACTTATGTACGAATTACATCGTTGGCTTGGACATAAAGACGGCGACGGGCTCACCGCCTGTCACGTTGTCCCGAAAATATCTTCGGTGAAAAGTGGGTCAGAGGGACTTAATTGTCTAGACTAGACCTCTGTCTACCCCTGTATTGGGAATTGCGTGAAGATATTTATTATTTATTTATAAATTATGGATGACGGCCCCATAACCCAGTTTTTTTACTTAAGGCCTACCTGAGCCAAGTGTTACGTGTTCGGATTCCGCTAGGGAGGAATATTTGTGTGACGAATATGAATTATGGTACTCGAGTCGTTATAAGAGAGACACGTCCGTGTTCCGGGGCGTCTGGTCAGGAAGAAGAGGGAGATGATGCGTTTTCTCCGTAAAATTGATCGGCAAAATTCAAATTCTTTACTTGTACAAATTGGCTCTACTTCACAGCGAAATTTTATGAGAGGTATATCGATGAATGCAGATGTTTCATGGCTGTTTGATGATAATAAATAAATCCCATGGTATGAATAAAATACGGTTACGTTACTACATCGACTTACCACTGTAAATTCTATCACGCAGATAGAGTTTACAATGGTAAGTCTTTATTGCAATGCATGGACATTTTTAAACGCTAACAATCGGAGAAACCAGCAGTGGCGTCATTACTTCTGCCGAGTGCGAAAACCTTTATATCGAAGTAAAATTGAAAAATGTGTACTTATTACCATTTAAATATATTTTAAAAGTACATACATGCATAAATAGATATGGAGAACATCACATACATTGCTTCGATCTCAAAGTACTTGTATTATGCTTACATGTTTTAAAAGTCTGTGGTACATTTATTTTTTCCGACTCCATACAAGAACTATATCTATTTACTTTGGGATTTGAGCAAACTATATGATTTTGTTGCTTTGTATGTATGTATGTTGTAGGTATGTATGTACTTACATAAAAATATATTAGTTTGCATGTTTTATTTACTACAATTAAAAAAAGAGAAAGAAAAATAGAATTAAGAATGCTCAAAGTAAATTACACTAACATTTAGATTTTTTGCTTAGTTAACGTTTACCCCTAGTGTTACTGGTGTTTACCAGAAGCAAAGTTATTGCTATAATTATTCTGTTTACTTGATAACTAATTATCATAATTAATTTTATCCCAGCCACTCCAGTCAAACGTACACAACGCATACACTTAACAATACGTAACGAACGTATAGTTTTGATTACCAAATTATTTCACAATTGCGGTATTGACAAATTGATGGCAGCAAATTGGGTTATCAATGAACCGTGACTCCATCCATGACCTAATCTACGGTCTATATTGGTTTACGTGACAATTGTAGGTAGGTAACTTTTTAGATATAAAACTAATTAATGATAATGAGATATAATTGTAATTAACGTATATTTATATTAAAGTTTATGTATCTTATAGCTCAGACAAGTTACCTGCCAACGATCCTCTGAGTATCCTTATTTAGTAAGAAACCGTAACGGGCTCTATACACATGATAATCGTCACGTAGTCTAGATATTATTGAATTGCTTTTAACTAATGTCATAACTTGAAGCCCCCAATCAGGTTGTCCCATATAGAATTATACTGCAAACAAGTAATGTTGCTAAGCTAAACAGAACGCTGCGGTAAAGGAGAGCGAACAAATCTCTAATATTCCTATTTGCAACCACCCGAGCGACGAAGAAGAGTCTATCAAGCACTTCTCCATCCCCCATAATGCCAAGGTTTGACAAGGGATCCGATTAAATTAGATCTCAAGATGGCGTACGCTTTTTGTTTGGCGTTTGTTTTATCGCGTTACCGCAGAAATATCATTCCCAATGTCGTAGTGAGGGACATTTTGTGCTGTAGCATTCCCATTGTGGTGAGAAATAGAAACTGTAAGGTTTTAGTTGGTAGGATGTGGTGTAGGGATATCCTCGCGCTTATGTGTGTTGTAAGGACTATATAGTCTTGACCTCTGGCTACCCCTTTATTTAATCTTATAACATTGTATCTAATCTTTATAAAATCGTATTCACAGCCCTATTTAAAATTTTAATCACAAAATTCAAGCTTGTTATTTTTCATCGTGTTAAATTTTTTGTAGGTACGAAACCATAGTTAAGTATCATAGGTCGCAAGCAATAACATTGTTTAAAATCTTCATAAATGTGCAAAATTATTTGACAGTATGATTGTTATTGTAAAAGCATGCAAAAACAAAAGGTATTTTTCTTAAATAAAATAAAGGCAAGTGATTACGTAAATAAATAAACAAAGCATACCTCAATTTAAACTGAAAATAAAAAATACGTGGTGATGTTATGTTTTTGTAACATTCTGTTCTATACTAAACTTATTAACCTCTAACACGTATCATTGTCAGAAAACATTCGCGAACAATCGATTTCTATTGTTTGTCAGATGAAACAACATGTAATTTTAAAACATACGACGTCCAATCCCAAACTGCGATTCCCTGTGTCTAATTAACAAATAAAAAAAATGTTAAATTGATGGACATATATACATCCGTACCGTATCGGTGTAAGAATTATACCACCGCTCTCTTCCCGTGGATGAGATAATAGGCGACAGGTAAAAGCCATGAAAATGCAATCGACTATCGTCAGGTAATACCGGGATGGCCATGTCAAAAATACCAAACCAATATTCCTATACATCCTCCCATATGGGAGAGGCATTTGACCTTTGACCGTTTGGTATTTACGTAAGTGATCTAAGTATCGAACTTCCTTAAGCAGTTACTGAGATCTAAATTTAATCCCTTTTATGACTGACTATGGATGAATCTGAGCAACAAATTTGATCAGATTATTGTTTGTTACAACAAGGAAAGGTTGTTCACGATGTTCACAAAGCTCTAAAAGAAAACGGAAAATAAATGGTATGATTAACTTTTGCCTTAGTCGCTTCTAACCATACACACGGGAAGAAATTAGTAGTAGTAGAAGTACATACTTTATTGTACCATACATATACAATACACATAAACACCATACATACACAAGGAATAGGTACAACACAAAGAAAACTGATAGATACGTATGCACAATAAAGAGGTCTTATCGCTAAAGAGCGATCCAGACAACCTTAAGGCTAAAGTACTATATTCAGGATGGTATATTCTCTCCCCATTTGCTCTCTAAGTACGTACATCCACTAACTCCTTGGTAACACCTGATTATAAATTTATGGGACACGTCAATTGTGTTAATTTTTCATTCGTGAAAACAAGTTCATGACCGTTATCAACTTATATAATCGAGAAAGGCGCAGAATTTTAATGTTCAAATCATTTAAATCGCCTCAGACATGCGTATGGTAAAACCATGTGAATAAAAAATCTGATACAATAACAGCCGTCGACGAAAATTTGACGTCATTTGCTTTAATTGGTAATTAAATTATATATTGAAGTCACGATAGCCGAGTGGTTGGGTGGTCGGAATTTCGAGTCAAGAGACCCGAGTTCGATCCCCAGGTGGCAGTACTAATGAGTTTTTCCAAAACTTATGTACGAATTACATCGTTGGCTTGGACATAAAGACGGCGACGGGCTCACCGCCTGTCACGTTGTCCCGAAAATATCTTCGGTGAAAAGTGGGTCAGAGGGACTTAATTGTCTAGACTAGACCTCTGTCTACCCCTGTATTGGGAATTGCGTGAAGATATTTATTATTTATTTATAAATTATGGATGACGGCCCCATAACCCAGTTTTTTTACTTAAGGCCTACCTGAGCCAAGTGTTACGTGTTCGGATTCCGCTAGGGAGGAATATTTGTGTGACGAATATGAATTATGGTACTCGAGTCGTTATAAGAGAGACACGTCCGTGTTCCGGGGCGTCTGGTCAGGAAGAAGAGGGAGATGATGCGTTTTCTCCGTAAAATTGATCGGCAAAATTCAAATTCTTTAATAGCCCTACATTGGTACAATATTTAGATTATGTAATTTATAAAATCATGTAAAGGTATTTAGCTGTTTCCAACAGCATGCAAAAAGTCACATGTTTTTTTTTAATATTTAAAGAAATTCATCACAAATAATAATAAAAAGCAATAAACTAAAAATAATGAACGAACAAAATAAAGTTGTAATATATTCATTCAGTGATTAATTGGTGCATCCACAAATAAAATGTAAAAGTTAATGATATAGAAACTCGTCCATAGAATAAAATATTTTATTTAGATCCCTTTACGTAATGAAATTTGAAATCTTTAATATGATTTAGTTAAGTGTTTAATATGAAGTATTATTATGTCTTTTTTTTTGGGATCCGCTTACTTCTAGGTACTCTAACACAGTGACGCATTTACCAATAGGCTGAATGGGCTTGAAGCATTGGCCTTAGATTTAACCTATACAAATCGTGATCATTTTGTTCGTTTTCGAGAATCTAACTCGAATATATATAATAACTAAACGAAAATGAAGAAAATAATTCTCAAACAAAAGTTCTCGAGTGTAATTACTCATTTAGTTTCAAAATTAAGTAAATTAAAGAAAAATAAATATGGCTAAAAAAGAAAAATAAACTAATTAAATAAAAAATTAGTATCTTCAAAATTTGAAAATTTGAAGACCATCGAAGAATCTCCTCTTTTTTTAATCTATGAGTGTACATTTGTCTTGAGGCTAAAGAGATGTATAGCGCTACTTTAGGGATGACAATGATAATGTCGACCAATTAATCAAATATATTCTTAAGCCAACACTTTTTGATGCCAGATTCCAAAAGAGGACACTCGAAAGTACATACCTTAACATTTGCTTAAGTTTAAAAATATCATTCGAACTCAATCAAATATTAAGGTACGTATAATCAAAAAAATTAAAAATCCCGTTTTATCTATTGTTAGATGGATAGATCTAGGAAATTGTTAGATAAAGAATTGTACATTAACTAAGAATTAAGCTTTTGTTGTTGCATGAATGGGCCGGTTCCACCGGGGAAGTACCACGACCTCACAGAATACCGGCGTGAAGTAGAAGTCTAACAAACTTCTGCATTTCGTCTCGTGAGTACTGGTAACCGGAGGCCCACACACCCCCTTCCCCCAATTCTGTGGGGGGAGCACTCTAAGGGCGGCAACACATCTGCTATGCCTCTGGTATTGCGGGTGTTCTTGGACGGAGGTAATCACTTATATTGTATAAAAAGCTCCCTTGTGTATAAAAAAAGTAGATGGACAGGTGGCTAGGTGATTTATTTTTTGTAGTAATTCTAAACATATTCTAGACATTGAAAAAAAAATCTACCGTGTATTATGACTAGGTATGGTGAACGTAAACACTATAATTATTGGTCTTCAATAAACTACGAATTTTCGATTTTTAGAGGTAGGAACGGTAAAAATTTATAAGCATTTCATTAAGCATAACATTATTGAAGTACAGTTCAATAATGTTTAAATCCGCCACTGTAGTAATATGTTATAATTTGTCAGGTAAATAAAATAAATATCTTCACGCAATTCCCAATACCGGATTAGACAGAGGTCTAGTCTAGACAATTATGTCCCTTCGACCCACCTTCCACCGAAGATATTTTCGGGACAATGTGACAGATGGTGAGCCCGTCGCCGTCTTTATGTCCAAGCCAACGATATAATTCGTACATAAGTTTTCTAAAAACTCATTGGTACGAGCCTGCCACCTGGGGATCGAAAGCGGGTCTCACGACTCGAAATTCGGTCCACCAAACCACTACTATCGTGACTTAATAATTTGTCAGGATACCCTAAATCTTTAGTCTGTGTAAATAGTTTTAATTTTTCAATATGAGGTAACATTATACGGCCGGTGAGATATTGCTAATAGGCCTAATACATCGCTTTTGGGGAAACTTTTGATGTCAGTGCTGTTTTGCCATATTATAGGTCCGTATCTGATGATTGAGTCCACAAAGGCGAAGTATGCCGTAATGGATAGATTTTTAACTTTTGCCAAATCATACATTACATACACAAATCTATGTACAGACAACAGTGTCCCAGACTTTATTTATATGTTCCTTATAATTTAAATTTAAATATAATGCTTGTACCTAAAAATGTTGTATTATAATGGTGCCGTAGAATTTGTCCATTACATGTAATATCTATTTCATTGTCTTTACCATTTTAATTATTAAAATTAATTAGATATATATTACATAACATATGAATATATGTTATGTAATATATATACGCAAACTAAAATATGAAGCTTGGCCACTTCCTTTTCCCGGGCGTTTGTACAGAGATGCTCTATCTAGACATCTGTGTAATCTAAGAAACAAACAAATTATTAGGTTATTATTCACTAAATTTACTGCGCAGCACTCAAAGTCAAGAAATATCTAATAATAACTTCATCAAAATATGATATTTATTTGTATTCAAATCAATTTGAAAGTTCTTCCTCTTTTAGATTATGTAGAAATAATTGGAGCAGCACGTAATGGTTTATATTTACATATTTTTTATAAATGTTGTTATTATAATTTGTATTTATCTTCACGCACAATCCCTGACGGGGTAGCCAGAGAGAACAGATCGCCAAGTGTCACGATCCCTACATACTTCTTTCGCTTCTTTCAGATTCATCATCTTCTTCATACATGCACGTCTCGGTATCCGAGTAATCTTGACCCTCCCCTCTTCGAGCAATTTGCTCACATGGTCTTCGAAAGTTAGTCTCGGTCTACCTCGACACCTTTTAATATTAACTTTCGCGCTATATATTTTCTTCACCATTCGGTCTTCACTCATTTGCTCAACGTGCCCAAACCATCGAAGCACGCCCTTATCCATTTTTGAGACAAGGTCATCTTTCAAACCTGCCATATTGCGAATCTTTTCGTTTCGCTTTCGGTCGGTCACGGTAAGGCCGCACATTTTACGAAGAGATCGCATCTCCACTGCATTCAACCTGCTTTTATGCTTCTTCTGGCATACCCAGGTTTCGCTGCCATATAACAAAGTCGGCACCAACACTGCGTTATGTATTGCAAGGCGTGTACTTTTCACAACGCCTTGCCTTTTGATTAACGCAATCAGGGCACCATTGACACGCCTGTCCACATCTAAATCGCATCTTCCATCCCGGCTAAACACACTCCCCAAGTATACAATTTCATTCACCTGTTCTAGACATTCCTGATTTACCCAAATTTCGCACTTCGTTCTTTCTTTGTCCCTTTCAAATACCAGAACCTTAGTTTTAACGGAGACCATTAATTTCACATTCTTCTTTCATACACGTGACTAATGCCTGCAGTTCTGCCTCTGATGGTGCAATAAGCACTGCATCATCAGCATATAGCAGACAATTCACTTTTATGTCACCCAATTTCACATCCAAACAGCTATCTTTCAGCTTCTGTAAACAGCTGTCGAGATACAGTATGAACATCCAGGAAGACATGACACAACCTTGTTTTACGCCCGTTTGGACGCTAAACATGGGTGACAGGTCATGACCTACCCGCACACAGGCTTTACAGTCACAGTAAAGTGACTGCACAGCCCTTAGCAATCGATCATCCACACCATACCCCGGCAACAGTTCCCACATTTTCTTCCTTACAACCTTATCAAATGCTTTCTCAAGATCCACAAAAGCACAGAAAATCTTCTGGTTAGCAGCCAGAAGCTTCTCCGTGATCATGCGGAGAAAACATTTGATCCGTGCATCCTCTTCCAGGTCTAAATCCGCATTGTGCCTCCCATAGAAATCTTTCCGATTTATCTTGCATCCTACGTGTCAAAACCTTCGAGTAAACTTTACTTGCTAAACTGGTCAAGCTGATCGCCCGATAGCACCCGCAGTCATAATGTGAACCTTTACCTTTATATAAAGGCACAATGACCGCGGATCGCCAATCATCCGGAACAGCCCCGTTCGCCAGCACAAATTGCACAGCAGATGAAGGCTGTCCCAGACGCGTGGCCCACCATACTTGACCATTTCAGCAGTAACTCTGTCTAGTCCCGCAGCCTTACCACATTCCAAACTTCTAATCGCACATTCAATCTCTTTCATACTGATGACCTCAGTGTCATCGAGGTCCGAGTCTGGCGTACCAGTCACGGCGTCACCCTGGATCCCTCACTAAGATCATCACACGCATACATCTTCTTCATACATGCATCGCCCTGGTATCCGAGTAATCTTTAATTCTCCCTCTTCGAGCAATTTGCTCACATGGTTCGAGTAAGTCTCGGTCTGGCCTCGACACCTTTTAATATTAATTTCGCGCTATATATTTTCTTCACCATTCGGTCTTCACTCATTTGCTCAACGTGCCCAAACCATCGAAGCACGCCCTTATCCATTTTGAGACAAGGTCATCTTTCAAACCTGCCATATTGCGAATCTTTTCGTTTCGCTTTCGGTCGGTCACGGTAAGGCCGCACATTTTACGAAGAGATCGCATCTCCACTGCATTCAACCTGCTTTTATGCTTCTTCTGGCATACCCAGGTTTCGCTGCCATATAACAAAGTCGGCACCAACACTGCGTTATGTATTGCAAGGCGTGTACTTTTCACAACGCCTTGCCTTTTGATTAACGCAATCAGGGCACCATTGACACGCCTGTCCACATCTAAATCGCATCTTCCATCCCGGCTAAACACACTCCCCAAGTATACAATTTCATTCACCTGTTCTAGACATTCCTGATTTACCCAAATTTCGCACTTCGTTCTTTCTTTGTCCCTTTCAAATACCAGAACCTTAGTTTTATTAGCATTCAAACGGAGACCATTAATTTCACATTCTTCTTTCATACACGTGACTAATGCCTGCAGTTCTGCCTCTGATGGTGCAATAAGCACTGCATCATCAGCATATAGCAGACAATTCACTTTTATGTCACCCAATTTCACATCCAAACAGCTATCTTTCAGCTTCTGTAAACAGCTGTCGAGATACAGTATGAACAGCCAGGAAGACATGACACCACCTTGTTTTACGCCCGTTTGGACGCTAAACATGGGTGACAGGTCATGACCTACCCGCACACAGGCTTTACAGTCACAGTAAAGTGACTGCACAGCCCTTAGCAATCGATCATCCACACCATACCCCGGCAACAGTTCCCACATTTTCTTCCTTACAACCTTATCAAATGCTTTCTCAAGATCCACAAAAGCACAGAAAATCTTCTGGTTAGCAGCCAGAAGCTTCTGCGTGATCATGCGGAGAGAAAACATTTGATCCGTGCATCCTCTTCCAGGTCTAAATCCGCATTGTGCCTCCCATAGAAATCTTTCCGATTTATCTTGCATCCTACGTGTCAAAACCTTCGAGTAAACTTTACTTGCTAAACTGGTCAAGCTGATCGCCCGATAGCACCCGCAGTCATAATGTGAACCTTTACCTTTATATAACGGCACAATGACCGCGGATCGCCAATCATCCGGAACAGCCCCCGTTCGCCAGCACAAATTGCACAGCAGATGAAGGCTGTCCCAGACGCGTGGCCCACCATACTTGACCATTTCAGCAGTAACTCTGTCTAGTCCCGCAGCCTTACCACATTCCAAACTTCTAATCGCACATTCAATCTCTTTCATACTGATGACCTCAGTGTCATCGAGGTCCGAGTCTGGCGTACCAGTCACGGCGTCACCCCTGGATCCCTCACTAAGATCATCACACGCATACATCTCTCTATAAAATTCGCTCCATCGCTGCATGACGTCCGATTTTTCTGAGAGGACGTCATTGGTTCCCGAAAGCACTTTATTCATTGTTAAGGCCGTCGCACCACTCCGGGTCCTTCCAACCTCTTTCCAGAAGATTTTGGAGTTCTCCTTGAAGTTGTGCGACAACCTTTCGTCCGCTTCCATTCTACTCCTTTCACGCACTTCCTCAATCAATGCTTTCGTGTGAACTTTCTGGAGCTTAGGTCTTTCTTTCCTCTTCTCTCCTATCTTCTTTCCTATCTTTCTCTCCTATATCCTTATCATGACTAGAGGCCAAGTAGTCTAACCATGCTTTCTTCTTCTTATTTACAGCTTCTTTCACTTCGTCATTCCACCATGCATCACCCTTTTTACTACTACCTCTTTTCACAGTTCCACACACGTCTTCCGCTGCACTAACCATTCCATCTCTAAGGCTCTGCCATATTTCTTCCACACATTCTTTCCTGACATCAATGCTGTCCAACTTTTCGGCTACCCTTGCTTGATTTTTATCCCTAGTGTCCGCTTCCTGAAGCTTCCAGCTTCGTATGCTACCGACCGACTGTGGTTCTGGTATCGCCGTTCGGTGGCGCCAACCCGCGAACAGACCCCTAAATCTAGTAATCACTAGATAGTGATCCGTTCCCAGGTCAGCACCTCGGAACACTCGCGTATCCATCACCTTTTTTCGCAGTCGGTCATCCACCAGGAATAAATCGATCACACTTCTCTCATTCTCTCTTGTTCTAGTATACATATGGATTTTCTTGTCACTAAACATAGTGTTTGTCACAAGAAGGCCCTTTTCCTTGCATACAGCCAGTATAAGCTTGCCAGCATCGTTAACCCTTTTATCGCCAAACATTCCAAGCACCGACTCGTACCTTGGCCGAGCGGTACCAACCCATCCATTCAAATCACCACATACAACAATTCTTTCGTTTCCTCTAGAACTTCTCTTACATTCTCCTAAAACTCCTCCAGCTCAGCTCTGGACGACGAAGCTACCGGCGCATAAACAGCCAAAAGGAATAACTTCGTCAGTCCCAATTTAAAGCGAACCCAAAGAAGTCTCGAGTTCACAACCTTATATTCAGTCATAACATCTACCAACCGAGACGACAGCAGCACCCCCACTCCCTGGCAGGCGCTCTCGCTCTCCGGGACTCCGGACCATAGAGCTAACGCCCCGCCAGGGAGCTCCTTCAGCGCTGCCCTTCCGCTTGGTCTCCGACAAACACACGACATCTAATTCTCTTTCTTTCATTGTTTCAATCAACTCATTCGTCTTATCTCTCATGCCTCCTCTAACATTCCACGTGCCAACTCTGCACTCCGTCCTCCACCTTCCGCCGTGTCGGGCTGTGCGTGACGGGTGGCGGTCCCCATCGCCGCTTTGCGCGCTGCATTTCACACCAACGGGGACGAACTGGTGTACGTTATTATAATCATTTCTTGTATTTACGCGAATACTACACATTTAAATAAAACAGTCCCGCCGTAACCACGGATGCTGTAAAGCATCCGAAACGTCGGAAATAAAAATAGTTTTTAAAACCATCAAAAAAACGCGATAAAATCCGAAAATCATTTTATTTAAAATGTTGTTATTATAATTTGTATTTATCTTCACGCACAATCCCTGACAGGGTAGCAGAGAGAACAGATCGCCAAGTGTCACGATCCCTACATACTTCTTTCACTTCGTCATTCCACCATGCATCACCCTTTTACTACTACCTCTTTTCACAGTTCCACACACGTCTTCCGCTGCACTAACCATTCCATCTCTAAGGCTCTGCCATATTTCTTCCACACATTCTTTCCTGACATCAATGCTGTCCAACTTTTCGGCTACCCTTGCTTGATATTTATCCCTAGTGTCCGCTTCCTGAAGCTTCCAGCTTCGTATGCTACCGACCGACTGTGGTTCTGGTATCGCAGTTCGGTGGCGCCAACCCGCGAACAGACCCCTAAATCTAGTAATCACTAGATAGTGATCTGTTCCCAGGTCAGCACCTCGGAACACTCGCGTATCCATCACCTTTTTTCGCAGTCGGTCATCCACCAGGAATAAATCGATCACACTTCTCTCATTCTCTCTTGTTCTAGTATACATATGGATTTTCTTGTCACTAAACATAGTGTTTGTCACAAGAAGGCCCTTTTCCTTGCATACAGCCAGTATAAGCTTGCCAGCATCGTTAACCCTTTTATCGCCAAACATTCCAAGCACCGACTCGTACCTTGGCCGAGCGGTACCAACCCATCCATTCAAATCACCACATACAACAATTCTTTCGTTTCCTCTAGAACTTCTCTTACATTCTCCTAAAACTCCTCCAGCTCAGCTCTGGACGACGAAGCTACCGGCGCATAAACAGCCAAAAGGAATAACTTCGTCAGTCCCAATTTAAAGCGAACCCAAAGAAGTCTCGAGTTCACAACCATATATTCAGTCATAACATCTACCAACCGAGACGATAGCAGCACCCCCACTCCCTGGGAGGCGCTCTCGCTCTCCGGGACTCCGGACCATAGAGCTAACACCCCGCCAGGGAGCTCTTCAGTGCCGCTGCCCTTCCGCTTGGTCTCCGACAAACACACGACATCTAATTCTCTTTCTTTCATTATTTCAATCAACTCATTCGTCTTATCTCTCATGCCTCCTCTAACATTCCACGTGCCAACTCTGCACTCCGTCCTCCACCTTCCGCCGTGTCGGGCTGTGCGTGACGGGTGGCGGTCCCCATCGCCGCTTTGCGCGCTGCATTTCACACCAACGGGGACGAACTGGTGTACGTTATTATAATCATTTCTTGTATTTACGCGAATACTACACATTTTAAATAAAACAGTTTTCGGATTTACCCCCCCCCGTAACCACGGATGCTGTAAAGCATCCGAAACGTCGGGAAATAAAAATAGTTTTTAAAAACTAATTAAAAACGCGATAAAATCCGAAAATCGTTTTATTTAAAATGTTGTTATTGTTATCTACACGCATAGTCCCTAACGGGTTAGCCAGAGAGAATAGATCGACAAGCGTCACGATCTATCCAGAACTCTTATGCTTCTTTCAAATTCATCATTTTCTTCCCGTTAACTTTATTCCCGCCAGCCACACGCAGATTGAAATCACATTTTGTATCCCGACTAAGAGCTTCCCAAGTTTACAATTTCACTCACCTGTTCTTTGCTCATTCTCACAAAAGTTTCAGAAAAACATTAAACGACGGAATATATCGCATATCGCTTTTATATTCAATAAAGTTAGTTAAATCTGTGCAGTTTAGCATCATCTTTTTGTCTAATTGAATTCGGACTATTTGGGAAATATTTGGTATTATTTTGTTTTTGATGAGATAAGTTTAACTTGTTTATTTTGAGTAAATATAAATGATATTTAAATTATAACATAAATGGTATTTAATGGTGGTACCTTTTTTTAATCACTTACTAAGCAATTAAATATTACATTGTTGGTTCGAAGTTTTAATCGATATTTTTTGGAACATATGGTGTAAATGTAAGAATGGCACTGTCCCGTTTATGTATGTGATGTAATTTCTATCTGTATGTTTATCTATATATGTTTGTATGTATATGTATATAAGAAATTTATTAGACTTTTTTTGTGTTTTTGGACATATGAGTTTCGCCTGGGTTGGAACACTATTATGCATTTCTATCGCTTTGTAGGATTTTAGTAACTGGTGTATGCCGGTTTCAAAAGTAATGAGTCAAAGCCACTGTTATAACGTTTAACAAAGCATTCCATCATTTTGGAGGCAAGCATCTTTTAAAATTCGAAGCCTTTTTCGTGGCCAACAGTTAACACTAACCACCAGTGTACTGCTAGCTCCTTGTAAATAGTACTAATAATAAATAGTACTGCGATAAAAAAAATTACCTCGCCCTGGGACTTTGCAATAAGATTCATATTATGTCACCAGGAATCAGAATTACATGCCACGCGTCACATTTATGTAAATGTGATGCGTGGCATGTAATTCTGATTCCTGGTGTAATGCATGTGCATTACATTCATTAGTCATCTTCTTAATATTAAATATGCTTTGCCAGCAACTTAGTGAACATACATACAGAAACATAAACTGTACATAGTATATTACTTTTGCACTCTTCAATGATTAGGTCATGAGTTCCGGAACTTATGAGTTCCGGATTATCCACACATTTAAAATAAGGTATTTTCTTCAAAATTTTACTACATCAATAGCCTAGCGGTTCGTTGATCAGAATTCGAGTCAGGAGACCCGGATTGGATCCCTAACGCTCTCACCAATGGGGTTTTTCAAAATGTACAATTTATATCGTTGGTTTGGACATAAAGAAGACGAAGGGCTCACCAACCGCCACGATGGGCCAAATGTCTTCGTCGAAAGATTGAGTCGAAAGGAAAACTAAATTACTAATATTATGTGAAAGTTTTTCAGTTTGACATTTATTGCTCCTACCTCCAATGTCATCCTCGTACTCGTCTACCTTTAGTAACCCTGCCCTCTAAGGGTTTAGGGTTCGAATCACGCTAGGGGATAACATTCGTTTGATGAATATGACGGTCTGTACTCAAATCATAGATGTTTATTCATATATATGTGAATATTTATTTATGTAAATATGTTTGGGTGCATTACTAAGTAAAATGGTGTTAGTTAGTGAATTAGTAAATATATTGCTACAATTTGCATGAACACTAAGACGCCGAAAGACAAAAATAAAAACTGTCACGTTGTCCCTAATAAATTTCAGTCAAAAACGTCTCATCGTCATTGTCTAGAACTCTGCCTACGCCAGTCTTGGAAAATTTAATGAAAATAAAAAAAATCCTCCCAAATAAATTACTTTGTATTCACGAATGTTTCAGGATACAATACTTAATATTACTTTCAGTTCCATTGAAAAACTTTTTCGACACTTTTCCTTTTCCTGTGTCCTTGGTATTAGACCAAGGACAGAAGATAAGGAAGGGGTTTTATTGCATATACGAGTAGATTATTACAAAGAAATCTCAAATGGCCTAGAAAGTATTAAAAAAATAAAAATAAAACGTTGGGTTTATAGTTTAAAAAAAATTCTCACTCAATAGTGAAAGGAAAACATCCTGACCGGAAGTAGACTCTGCTATAATTATTTCATTAAAAATAAATAGCATGGAAATTCCACAATGTCACATGTGTGTTTCATTAAAAGGCGAGGGAATACTTAACGGAACTGGAAAGTTATGTTTACATCTTTAACACGACCTGTGCGTCATCAATATTGAAAATAAAACATATCAAAGTATAGTTCGAATAAAACACTGAGAAAATTTAATTATGTAGACTGTATTTCGTCGATCTTGTATTTAGATATGGCTAATTACTTCTAATTGTACAAAAACAATAGCCTTCAGAGATACGTTCTTGTTATAGCCAGTCAGTTTTCTCTTAAAATTACATCTTTATACATTGTCCCGAAAATAACTTCGGTGGAAGGTGGGTCGAACTCACTTAATGGTCTAGACTAGACCTTTGTCTACCCCTGTATTGGGTATTGCGTGAAGATATTTATTTATATATTTATCTTTATACAAATATATATAAATAGGTGCACTCCCCGGACGAGTGGCGCCGGTTTTCAAGGTTCCGCCATCTCTGAGTTAAATTCCCGGTCGGGTCAATGTAGAAAACTTTTTTTTTACATTTTCTCGGATCTGGATGTTTGTGGCGCCTTCCTTGTTTCTGGTTCAATAATACAAGTGCTTACCTTGCTTACTTTGGAATCAGTATACAAAATTATATTTATCTAAAGACGGAGGAATAACCACTGCAAAAAATACCAGACCAAAAATAAGCAAACCGGTGTCGTAAGAAGCAAATATGCGACTGGTATCTATCTATAGCGATCAATAATATAAGCGACCAATAACATATAATATCAATCAATAGCGATTTTGAAAAACCTTATATCCTCTGGGAGAAAAAGGCCTCTCTTACAGCCTGTTAATTAAATTTTTCAGGTAATTTTGTGACGTACTTTCAGAAGATATCAAGGCCGCAGGGTTTATCACAGAACTTTCAATATTCGCGTCAACAGTGCTCACTCACGTGTTTTATCATTCCATTCGAATGACGACATTCGTGAACGAGGGGCGTATACACCGGTTTTCGGTGCCGCCAGCTCTGAGGTATTAGGTTCGATTAACTGGCGGATGATTGAAAAAAAAACTCTTTTTCTACTAAAAGTTTCTGTTACTTTCTATCGAATTTGGGTCTCTTGACTCGAATTCCGATGACCCAACCACTCAGCTATCGTGACTTAGGTGTTGCGATGCTTTCGTTGTTTCTGATTCCGTAACACAATTCCTTTAGCTATTTACTTTGGAATCAAAGATATGTATGTGATGCTGTCCCTATCACTTATATTAATAAAAATAATAATAATATCTTCACGCAATTCCCAATACAGAGGTAAACAGAGGTCTAGTCTAGACAATTAAGTCCCTTCGACCCACCTTCCACCGAAGATATTTTCGGGACAACGTGACAGGTGGTGAGCCTGTCACCATCTTTGTGTCCAAGCCAAAGATTTAATTCGTACATAAGTTTTTGAAAAACCCATTGGTACGAGCCTGCAAAATGGGGATCGAACTCGGGTCTCTCGACTCGAAATTCCGACCACCCAACCACTCGGCGATCATGACTTTTACCCTATCACTTAGTACGTATTTACTTATGTATGTATTTGTTTATTCTATGCCTTTGAAAAAAATAATGAAAAAGGTTCTCGAGTGGCAACCTAGTATAGGCAAACGTAGTGTAAGGACGACCTCCCAGGAGATGAAGTGACGACTTGCAAAATATTACAAGAAATCAATGGATGCAGGTGGCTGGTGACCGTCCGTTGCGGAAAGCTTTGGTGGAGGCATATTTCAGTAGTTGACTCTTGATAGCCTATAAAAAAGAAGAAGAAGAATCCGTATAAGAAAAGCTCGGAATAAAAGTTATTCCATCCAACCCAACTCTGCGAGGACTCAGCAATTGATCACCTATAACCGCCAATGATTACCTCGGGGAGGACAATCGGCGTACTTTGGCACTTAGCCCTGTATAACGAGACCGCTGGACTACTTATGAGCAAGTCGGCCGCTGTTTCTTCCTCCTCCACTCACTCGGAAAAGTAGACTGATGGGAATACCTAGGGTAAACAAATGTTTGTTAGTTGTGTTAATTTGTGTGTATTTATTGTGACTAGTCCGTGAATAAATATTTTTCTTCCTTTTCTTTCTTTCTCTCTTAATCGATCTTTTACCTAGATTCGGTTATCATACCAGTTACTGGCCGAATTTGGAGCTTATTGAGGCTGTTTCTTTTTCATAAATTGGATATAATCGGCTGAGTTTAAAAAAATGCACAGTGGTGGAGTACACTATAAGGGTGGTACTGTCCGGAAGGAACAATATGTTTTAATATTATCCACGTGATCACATTACCTACCTACATTACTGCATATTGTTAAATTACACTGCACTGCGTACATTGCAAAAAAAAAAAAAAAGCAAAACAAAATTCGAAAGCTCGTGCCATTGACCTTACCATTTCTAGCAGTTCTTACAAATGTCCGCGACCACTCTGAAAACATGAGGGCAAACAAAACGCAACACAAAAACGCTGCGTCATTAAGATCAATTATCTCTGTAGCAGTGTGTATTATCAACGGATGGGCAAAAAACTATGACGTCGGTCGCAGCATGCGCACGCGTCACATTTAGTATTATAAGAGTGCGCAGAGAAGCGCCGGTTCAAATCAAATCTGACTGCCGCTGTGAACGCACGCGTTGTGAAGTGAAATAACCAATATATTATCAACATGTATACAAATCCCTTCGAAAGAAAGCACTCAGTGCTGAGGCAAGCACTCGACCGCATAATTAGAGGAGATGCAAGACTTAGCTTTAGGACGAAAAAGCCATCTCTAAAAACTAACAGCAGTAATTCTTCTATTGGATCTGCATCAACTATGGAATACATTCCTAAATTCAATGAGAAAAGGTGAAGGCTAGTGCATTGTGCATAGTGTCAGTGTTAACTAGTTGCGCGGTCTGCTCTTGGAAAAGGTTGGTATTTTAATTGATTTGAAAAATAATCATAAACGTTATAATTCAAATTATATCTGTGATATTTAGATTAATTAACCTCACTTAAATTAAAAGACATCCTTACTTAAATATATGACTGTAAACGTCGTATTAACATCTATATAATGAGTAGAATTTTTTAAATTTGAGTTTTGTTTTTATGATCATCTATTTTATAAGAAATATTTTAGCAACAGTTGCAAGGATCGAAATAAAATTAAATTTCAAATTTATAATTTCAACTAGCCAATAAATATCATTTTGAAATAGCGAAATAAAATAATTACCTACTGCATTGGCTATTAGATTATTCTTGTTAATGCTGCATACCTATCACGCGCGTAAAACCCGTTTTAGTATTCCAAGTATAGGAGCAATCAGATACATCTTTTTTTCAACACCATATAACTAACGTTCTTGCTTACTTGTTCGCAGGTGGGGTCGGACCGGATTCAATCCTTTGACGTCAATGAGTTTAAATGGGGTCAATTTTTTATCGTCATTAATTTGGGCGACGGGAAAAAACACTCGTGTATTCGTTATATTATGTTGATACCAATTAAAAAGTGATTGAAAATACATTACGTTTTATTTTGTTTTGCTACACCGTTTAGATTGTTAATGTTAGTTAATGACAGTGAATTAAAATGTTCGTATTGGAATTTAACAATACATTCAAGTAACGTTGAATAAAGTGTTGAATAAAGTGTTCTACAGGCAAGTTATTCTTTAGTTTCAGTAAAGTAAAAGATTGGGCAGGCTATAAAATCATGCATATTTCTATATAGACAGACCATGTTAGAATAGTTTTGTATTTACCAAAACAATAACTTCAAATAATTGATAGTCTTCAGAAGTGCTACATTACTCAAAAAAAATTGAAAAATTTCGTTGATATCCTTTGCATTCAGCTTGCTAAGGCATTATCAACATCATATCCTAACTTAAAAGTCACGATAGCCGAGTGTTTGGGTGGTCGGAATTTCGAGTCGAGAGACCCGAGTTCGATCCCCAGGTGGCAGGCTCGCACCAATGGGTTTTTCAAAAAACTTATGTACGAATCATATCGTTGGCTTGGACGTAAAGGCAGCGACAGGCTCACCACCTGTCACGTTGTCCCGAAAATATCGATGATAAAATATATCCGAAATACCGAAAATATCGGTGGAAGGTGGGTCGAAGGGACTTAATTGTCTAGACTAGATCTCTGTCTACCCCTGTATTGGGAATTGCATGAAGATACTTATTTATATTATTTATTTGTATCCTAACTTGGTGGTAAGCTTGGAAGTTATACTCTTTCAAACAAAAAATGACACTTTGAAATCAGTTTCAGAGGGAACTAAAAAAATCAAATCGAGAATCTCTTCTTTTTTAGACAACTGTAGTAAATATTACTCACCAAACTTAGAGAGGCTCATGCTTGTTGGTCATCTTGGTGAAGGCGGTAATGGTTATGATGGTGATGTGAAGGAGAGATATACAAAAATCATAACAACCAGTCCCAAAAAACTATCGTCTCTTATCATTCAACTTCTCTATACCGACAGTTTCTGTCAACAATTAATGCACTAGTACCTAACTTCCAACCGCTAAGAAGTACAGTGATTTCTATCATAAGCATCCTAATAGTTGGAGCAATAGGCTGGTCACACAGGTCGTAGAATAATTACCCACTGGAGGAAAAAGATTGGCAGCTTCATATAGGCAATCTCATAATAGTACAAACCCCCTCAAGATGAAGCGACAACCTACGGAATATTGGAAGTAAATGGATGCAACACAAGGCCGTTCTATGTTACAATTTTAGGTGAAGGCCTGTTCAGCAGTGGACTTTAGATAGGCTGTAATGATGATGATGAAATGAGATGATCTTCGAAATAAATTTTATTTTTTCTTAGACGGGCACGTCTTGTCGTATATTACAATCTCTCTATATCTCCGAGCTCGTGATAATTTCAGCACTTAAATTTTCTTTTAACTATTTTACTCGCTTTCAACTATTTGCTTTTTAAAATCACGATAGCCGAATGGTTAGGTGGTCGGAACTTCGAGTCGAGAGACCCTAGGCTCGTACTAATGGGTTTTTAAAAAACTTATGTACAGATTATATCATTGGCATGGACATAAACCCGGCGACAGGCTCACCACCTGTCACGTTGTCCCGAAAATATCGATGATAAAATATATCCGAAATACCGAAAATATCGGTGGAAGGTGGGTCGAAGGGACTTAATTGTCTAGACTAGACCTCTGTCTACCCCTGTATTGGGAATTGCATGAAGATACTTATTTATATTATTTATTTGTATCCTAACTTGGTGGTAGCTTGGAAGTTATACTCTTTCAAACAAAAATGACACTTTGAAATCAGTTTCAGAGGAACTTAAAAATCAAATCGAGAATCTCTTCTTTTTAGACAACTGTAGTAAATATTACTCACCAAACTTAGAGGCTCATGCTTGTTGGTCATCTTGGTGAAGGCGGTAATGGTTATGATGGTGATGTGAAGGAGAGATATACAAAAATCATAACAACCAGTCCCAAAAACTATCGTCTCTTATCATTCAACTTCTATACCGACAGTTTCTGTCAACAATTAATGCACTAGTACCTAACTTCCAACCGCTAAGAAGTACAGTGATTTCTATCATAAGCATCCTAATAGTTGGAGCAATAGGCTGGTCACATAGGTCGTAGAATAATTACCCACTGGAGGAAAAAGATTGGCAGCTTCATATAGGCAATCTCATAATAGTACAAACCCCCTCAAGATGGAGCGACAACCTACGGAATATTGGAAGTAAATGGATGCAACACAAGGCCGTTCTATGTTACAATTTTAGGTGAAGGCCTGTTCAGCAGTGGACTTTAGATAGGCTGTAATGATGATGATGAAATGAGATGATTTTATTTTTTCTTAGACGGGCACGTCTTGTCGTATATTACAATCTCTCTATATCTCCGAGCTCGTGATAATTTCAGCACTTAAATTTTCTTTTAACTATTTTACTCGCTTTCAACTATTTGCTTTTTAAAATCACGATAGCCGAATGGTTAGGTGGTCGGAACTTCGAGTCGAGAGACCCTAGGCTCGTACTAATGGGTTTTTAAAAAACTTATGTACAGATTATATCATTGGCATGGACATAAACCCGGCGACAGGCTCAGCATCTGTCACGTTATCCCGAAAATATATTCGGAAGTTGGGGCAAAGGGACTTAATTGTCTAGACTAGACCTCTGTCTACCAGGGGTAGAGGTACTACCAGGAGTATTGGGAATTGCGTGAAGACATTAATTTTTATTTCTTAATTTAACTATTTTAATGGTATTGGCCCGAGGATCGAACTCAGGTGATTGATGGTTTTGGTACGAAATATTCACATAAGAATTGCACGCGAGCCTCCTCTTTCCAATTAACATGATACAATCACTCAAATATTACATCTTAAGCTCTCACTTCTCCCAAGACGGCGACAGGCTCACCAACGTTTTTCCAAATGAGCTTCGGTGAAAGATGAGTTAGAAGGACTTAATAATCTAGACCACTGTCAACCCTAGTATTTCGAATATGGGTAAATATAAAACAAATCACTAGAAGCGTAATTATCTCATATTTTTTTAGCAAAACATCTTGCTGAGTCTGGAACTGTTTAAATAAAAAAATCCTCAAGGATACACAAACAGATTATTTTTAATTAATTAGATAACATAGTAAATACAGGCTATTGAACTGTATTTGATAAAATTTCCGCTGTCTTACTGATTTAAATGTGTTATGTATTATTTACATTCATTACGTTTTGATTAAACTCATACTGATTGTAGGGTAAATAGTTTACGAAATACTATGATAAGAGGACCTTGACAAAATTTACAGTATTTTTTTATATTTTCAAGCCTTTCAATACTCCAATTATACCTATCTTGGGGTGCTTTATTATGTTAGAGGTCTAAACAAATTTCCACTTTTCGCCGGAGCTCATTTGAAAAAAATGTGAAAGGCCAGCCCATCGACATATTAGTATCTAATCCAGCGATACAATATATTTACAAAGATATTTATTATTACAATATATTTACAAAGATATTTATTATTACAATATATTTACAAAGATATTTATTATTACAATATATTTACAAAGATATTTATTATTACAATATATTTACAAACTTTCATATCCATGACACAAACGATTCAAGTCGAACCAACAGTCCTTAACTTCGAAGGCAAACTCTGCCAACTAAGCAGTCAGGCTGTGAAAAATTTATTCTTGTAAAATACTTTACTAGTTGAGATAAACGATGAACATTATTAAGAATACACATTTAAAATTCTTTTGTAGCTAGAATTAATTATAACATTAAATTAATTAATGAAGAATAAAAAATAGAATCAAACAATGGTACAATCAACATACTTAAACTTATAAACAAGGTTTAAATCCTTACCGGATTTCAAAACAATGCTCTCAATTAATCTTGTTGCATAACTTTATTCTTTATAATAGACATTGCAAGCAATATGCTCATACAAACAGTAGGTAATTTCCATCTATCTCATTATGTAGGAGTTGATAAGCTTTTATTGATATGAATGAAAACGATTGTATTTATCTTGCGACCGGATAGTGATTGATTGAGTGAGTATGATGGTTAGAAATGCCGAGAAAGTGCAACAGTGCGTTACCGTTACGTTCCTCACGATAAAGTCACGATTGACGAATGGTTGAGTGATCGGAATAGAGTAACAGACTTTAGTTCGATCCCTAGGTGTTAAGCTCGTACCCATAGGTCTTTTTTTTCAAATTTATTCTTTATTGTCCACATTAGAAGACATATACAATAAAATTTATGTAATAAAATGTACAAAGGCGTGCTTAACCTTATCAAGAGTTCTTCCAGCAAACCTTGATGAAAGAGAAAATATAGCTTAACACTTATGCAAGTAGGTAACTGTGAACTCGAAATAAAGTATATTAAAATTTTTGTAGTTGAATTAATTATAACATTAAATTAATTAATGAAGAATAAAAATAGAATCAAACAATGGTACAATCAACATACTTAAACTTATAAACAAGGTTTAAATCCTTACCGGATTTCAAAACAATGCTCTCAATTAATCTTGTTGCATAACTTTATTCTTTATAATAGACATTGCAAGCAATATGCTCATACAAACAGTAGGTAATTTCCATCTATCTCATTATGTAGGAGTTGATAAGCTTTTATTGATATGAATGAAAACGATTGTATTTATCTTGCGACCGGATGGTGATTGATTGAGTGAGTATGATGGTTAGAAATGCCGAGAAAGTGCAACAGTGCGTTACCGTTACGTTCCTCACGATAAAGTCACGATTGACGAATGGTTGAGTGATCGGAATAGAGTAACAGACTTTAGTTCGATCCCTAGGTGTTAAGCTCGTACCCATAGGTCTTTTTTTTTCAAATTTATTCTTTATTGTCCACATTAGAAGACATATACAATAAAATTTATGTAATAAAATGTACAAAGGCGTGCTTAACCTTATCAAGAGTTCTTCCAGCAAACCTTGATGAAAGAGAAAATATAGCTTAACACTTATGCAAGTAGGTAACTGTGAACTCGAAATAAAGTATATTAAAATTTTTGTAGTTGAATTAATTATAACATTAAATTAATTAATGAAGAATAAAAATAGAATCAAACAATGGTACAATCAACATACTTAAACTTATAAACAAGGTTTAAATCCTTACCGGATTTCAAAACAATGCTCTCAATTAATCTTGTTGCATAACTTTATTCTTTATAATAGACATTGCAAGCAATATGCTCATACAAACAGTAGGTAATTTCCATCTATCTCATTATGTAGGAGTTGATAAGCTTTTATTGATATGAATGAAAACGATTGTATTTATCTTGCGACCGGATAGTGATTGATTGAGTGAGTATGATGGTTAGAAATGCCGAGAAAGTGCAACAGTGCGTTACCGTTACGTTCCTCACGATAAAAGTCACGATAGCCGAGTGGTTAGGTGGTCGGAACTTCGAGTCGAGAGACCCTAGGCTCGTACTAATGGGTTTTAAAAACTTATGTACAGATTATATCATTGGCATGGACATAAACCCGGCGACAGGCTCAGCATCTGTCACGTTATCCCGAAAATATATTCGGCAAAGGGACTTAATTGTCTAGACTAGACCTCTGTCTACCAGGGGTAGAGGTACTACCCTTGTATTGGGAATTGCGTGAAGACATTAATTTTTATTTCTTTATTTAACTATTTTAATGGTATTGGCCCGAGGATCGAACTCAGGTGATTGATGTGACCTAGGTTCTGGATTATAATTGGTACGAAATATTCACATAAGAATTGCACGCGAGCCTCCTCTTTCCAATTAACATGATACAATCACTCAAATATTACATCTTAAGCTCTCACTTCTCCCAAGACGGCGACAGGCTCACCAACGTTTTTCCAAATGAGCTTCGGTGAAAGATGAGTTAGATGGACTTAATAATCTAGACCACTGTCAACCCTAGTATTTCGAATATGGGTAAATATAAAACAAATCACTAGAAGCGTAATTATCTCATATTTTTTTAGCAAAACATCTTGCTGAGTCTGGAACTGTTTAAATAAAAAAAAAAAGTCCTCAAGGATACACAAACAGATTATTTTTAATTAATTAGATAACATAGTAAATACAGGCTATTGAACTGTATTTGATAAAATTTCCGCTGTCTTACTGATTTAAATGTGTTATGTATTATTTACATTCATTACGTTTTGATTAAACTCATACTGATTGTAGGGTAAATAGTTTACGAAATACTATGATAAGAGGACCTTGACAAAATTTACAGTACTTTTTTACATTTTCAAGCCTTTCAATACTCCAATTATACCTATCTTGGGGTGGTTTATTATGTTAGAGGTCTAAACAACTTACTACTTTTCGCCGGAGCTCATTTGAAAAAATGTGAAAGGCCAGCCCATCGACATATTAGTATCTAATCCAGCGATACAATATATTTACAAAGATATTTATTATTACAATATATTTACAAAGATATTTATTATTACAATATATTTACAAAGATATTTATTATTACAATATATTTACAAAGATATTTATTATTACAATATATTTACAAAGATATTTATTATTACAATATATTTACAAACTTTCATATCCATGACACAAACGATTCAAGTCGAACCAACAGTCCTTAACTTCGAAGGCAAACTCTGCCAACTAAGCAGTCAGGCTGTAGCGAAAAATTTATTCTTGTAAAATACTTTACTAGTTGAGATAAACGACGAACATTATTAAGAATACACATTTAAAATTCTTTTGTAGCTAGAATTAATTATAACATTAAATTAATTAATGAAGAATAAAAAATAGAATCAAACAATGGTACAATCAACATACTTAAACTTATAAACAAGGTTTAAATCCTTACCGGATTTCAAAACAATGCTCTCAATTAATCTTGTTGCATAACTTTATTCTTTATAATAGACATTGCAAGCAATATGCTCATACAAACAGTAGGTAATTTCCATCTATCTCATTATGTAGGAGTTGATAAGCTTTTATTAATATGAATGAAAACGATTGTATTTATCTTGCGACCGGATGGTGATTGATTGAGTGAGTATGATGGTTAGAAATGCCGAGAAAGTGCAACAGTGCGTTACCGTTACGTTCCTCACGATAAAAGTCACGATTGACGAATGGTTGAGTGATCGGAATAGAGTAACAGACTTTAGTTCGATCCCTAGGTGTTAAGCTCGTACCCATAGGTCTTTTTTTTTTCAAATTTATTCTTTATTGTCCACATTAGAAGACATATACAATAAAATTTATGTAATAAAAATGTACAAAGGCGTGCTTAACCTTAACAAGAGTTCTCTTCCAGCAAACCTTTGATGAAAGAGAAAATATAGCTTAACACTTATGCAAGTAGGTAACTGTGAACTCGAAATAAAGTATATTAAAATTTTTGTAGGATTTATGTCGTTGACGTTGATATAAAGATGGCGATGTTCACCAACTGTCACGTTATCTCAAAAAATGTCTTCGGTGAAGGTTCGAAATCACTTAATTATCTAGACTCCTGTCTACCCCAGTATTGGTAATAGGGTGAATATATAAATATACCTAACGTTCTACCTTAGCTGATGCACAAATTACATTTCCTTTTGGTGTTTCTTTTTAATATTTATATTCGATACTTTTCTAATAAGTTGAACAAATTAAAAAAAAATTGTATTCTATTTGTCTGTTTCATAGTTCCGGTTTGTAAAAAAAATGATTACCTCGTAAACTGGTAAATCGCGGGGACAGCCACGAGGCATCTCAAAGCTTGTGTAAAATAAAAATAAAATAAAAATTAGACCAAATAGCTCTGGTGAAGTGTCGATAGACACAATTAAAATCACCCAGACCTGAAAACGTCTGTTTGCCGTGTCGTGTTCGACTATTTGCCGTGAGTCGCGAGTTTTTTGTAACCATCACTATGTTTGGCTTTTTCCTTAGACAACAACAGGGACGAGAGAAGATGAGAGTAAAATCTGAGATGTTCTTATAACGGTGTCGTTATAAGAACATCTCAGATTTTGCTCTCATCTTTACTTCGCCTGAATTTAAATTCATACAAAGTTTAATTTGAACAGGGTCATAGTCCTCTAAACTGAACACAGTGAATGTTTCGAATCTCAGTGACGCAAATGCTCGTACGCAATAACAAAGAAAGAGATAATTTAGAACTTGAAAGGCGTGAAAACCCGTTAATTTAGACCACAAGCAAAACATGCTTTCTGAACTTTCTTTATACATCACGGTTGACCGTGTTAACATAATAGATAGTATAATAAGTAATCATTAGGTCACGTATAAAAAATATAGTTACTTGAAAGAGAACCGTTTTAAGGAACAAATTTTATCAAGTTATCTTCTCTAAAGAGGGTCAAGATATATGGTGAGTCTAAAGGAAAATAGTAAAATAGTGTCACGATAGCTGAGTGGTTAGGTGTTCGGAATTTGGAGTCGAGAGACCCGAGATCGATCCCCAGATGGCAGGCTCGTACCGATGGGTTTTTTTTTTTTAAAAACCTATGTACAATTCATGTCGTTGGCTTGGACTTAAAGACGGCGACGAACTCTCTACATGTCACGTTGTCTCAAAAATATCTTCGGCGGAAGGTGGTCGACCCACTCATAGACTTAATTATCGAGACCCCTAACTACCCCATTATTGGCGTAAAGATATTTATTTATTCATTTATATACTTATTTTATGGGATTTGGGTGATAGACGTAACATTCCACCAGATAGTAAGTGGTTACTAGACCTGGAATTAATTTCAAAAGAAGGTTTCAGATACGTTGTCACCCTCGAAGACTACAGAGCATTCCTCCGGCAAGAGCCTCATTATTCGTAACTGCAGTGGCCCCTTCAAGCCAGAATACAATAGTTGCTACCCGCACAGATAGTATTAGGTTATAGAACATAGACGTATCCTCTAATAGATTTTGTGATATTCCCCATACTCGGCTAATGGATTGGATCAGTACTGTATATAATATTAATACTGACATCTCGTACCTCAAGCGCCGCTTCGGTCGGCAATATGCGTACATTGTTTTTAAACTACGACATGCGAATTAATGACTTGCGAGCCTTTCTCAGTCAACTCTGGGTGATGATGAAATAAATGGCAGTTACAATCATGTGTATACAATATTAACGAACATTTGACTAAGTTAATGGCATTTAAAGTGCACTACCTAGAAGAAGGATTTGTCATAATCGGCAAGTAACCCGTTGATTCCAGACACTCCAAACCTTAGACACTGCACCCAGTCACAGGCCTGTTTAAATTTTTTATCAAGTATTTAAAGACCAAAACGACTCATCAAATCTAAGATCAAAAGAAACTTCGATTTATGTAATTGATAAGATTATTTCAAGAAATAAGGCTATAAAAGCATAAAAATATAGTTACTTGAAGAGAACCGTTTTAAGGAACAAATTTTATCAAGTTATCTTCTCTAAAGAGGTCAAGATATATGGTGAGTCTAAAGGAAAATAGTAAAATAGTGTCACGATAGCTGAGTGGTTAGGTGTTCGGAATTTGGAGTCGAGACCCGAGATCGATCCCAGATGGCAGGCTCGTACCGATGGGTTTTTTTTTTTCAAAAACCTATGTACAATTCATGTCGTTGGCTTGGACTTAAAGACGGCGACGAACTCTCTACATGTCACGTTGTCTCAAAAATATCTTCGGCGGAAGGTGGTCGACCCACTCATAGACTTAATTATCGAGACCCCTAACTACCCCATTATTGGCGTAAAGATATTTATTTATTCATTTATATACTTATTTTATGGGATTTGGTGATAGACGTAACATTCCACCAGATAGTAAGTGGTTACTAGACCTGGAATCAATTTCAAAAGAAGGTTTCAGATACGTTGTCACCCTCGAAGACTACAGAGCATTCCTCCGGCAAGAGCCTCATTATTCGTAACTGCAGTGGCCCCTTCAAGCCAGAATACAATAGTTGCTACCCGCACAGATAGTATTAGGTTATAGAACATAGGCGTATCCTCTAATAGATTTTGTGATATTCCCCATACTCGGCTAATGGATTGGATCAGTACTGTATATAATATTAATACTGACATCTCGTACCTCAAGCGCCGCTTCGGTCGGCAATATGCATACATTGTTTTTTAAACTACGACATGCGAATTAATGACTTGCGAGAGCCTTTCTCAGTCAACTCTGGGTGATGATGAGAAATAAATGGCAGTTACAATCATGTGTATACAATATTAACGAACATTTGACTAAGTTAATGGCATTTAAAAGTGCACTACCTAGAAGAAGGATTTGTCATAATCGGCAAGTAACCCGTTGATTCCAGACACTCCAAACCTTAGACACTGCACCCAGTCACAGGCCTGTTTAAATTTTTTATCAAGTATTTAAAGACCAAAACGACTCATCAAATCTAAGATCAAAAGAAACTTCGATTTATGTAATTGATAAGATTATTTCAAGAAATAAGGCTATAAAAGCATAAGAAATATACAGAATAAAATAGTTTGAGAAGAGTGAAACTATGACTGACCTGGCTTACCACTAATTCAAAAATCGGTTGGATACATCGTCCAGACGGACTTGTAATACTCGATTTTTTACATTGTTTTTATATAGAAATATTCGTAGTGGAAGTTGAAATTTCCTCCTACTTTTATTATTTAAAATTTGACGCAAGAATTATTGGGAGTTAAAGTCAAAAGTATTAACCTTTTCTTCGTTGACTTACGTAAAGTTTAAGTTACACAGTTAAAATGGGGTAATAGGGCAAGAGGCAAAATCAAATTGACCATTTAATGTTAACCTAAACATCGTAAATTTTGACAGATTACAATATGGCAATAAAACTATTTGATTAGCGTCCTACTTAAATTTGATAAATGGTAATATTCGTATCGTTATCTATAAGGTCATAACAGGCTATCTTCTAAAACTAGGAGCTCTCTTAAAAGTTACATTGTATAAGACATATGATCTAAAAATAAAAAGTCACGATAGCCGAGTGGTTGGGTGGTCGGAATATCGAGTCAAAAGACCCGAGTTCGATCCCCAGGTGGCAGCCTCTTACCAATGGGTTTTTCAAAACCTATGTACAATTCATGTCGTTGGCTTGGACATAAAGACGGCGATGGACTCACCTCTGTACGTTGTCCCGAAAATATCTTCGGTGGAAGGTGGGTCTAAGGGACCTAATTGTCTAGACTAGACCTCTGTCTACCGCTGTATTGGGAATTGCGTGAAGATATTTATTTATTCATTTATATACTTATTTTATGGGATTTGGGTGATAGACGTAACATTCCACCAGATAGTAAGTGGTTACTAGACCTGGAATCAATTTCAAAAGAAGGTTTCAGATACGTTGTCACCTCGAAGACTACAGAGCATTCCTCCGGCAAGAGCCTCATTATTCGTAACTGCAGTGGCCTTCAAGCCAGAATACAATAGTTGCTACCCGCACAGATAGTATTAGGTTATAGAACATAGGCGTATCCTCTAATAGATTTTGTGATATTCCCCATACTCGGCTAATGGATTGGATCAGTACTGTATATAATATTAATACTGACATCTCGTACCTCAAGCGCCGCTTCGGTCGGCAATATGCATACATTGTTTTATATAGAAATATTCGTAGTGGAAGTTGAAATTTCCTCCTACTTTTATTATTTAAAATTTGACGCAAGAATTATTGGGAGTTAAAGTCAAAAGTATTAACCTTTTCTTCGTTGACTTACGTAAAGTTTAAGTTACACAGTTAAAATGGGGTAATAGGGCAAGAGGCAAAATCAAATTGACCATTTAATGTTAACCTAAACATCGTAAATTTTGACAGATTACAATATGGCAATAAAACTATTTGATTAGCGTCCTACTTAAATTTGATAAATGGTAATATTCGTATCGTTATCTATAAGGTCATAACAGGCTATCTTCTAAAACTAGGAGCTCTCTTAAAAAGTTACATTGTATAAGACATATGATCTAAAAATAAAAAGTCACGATAGCCGAGTGGTTGGGTGGTCGGAATATCGAGTCAAAAGACCCGAGTTCGATCCCCAGGTGGCAGCCTCTTACCAATGGGTTTTCAAAAATTATGTACAGAAGTAAATCGTTGGCTTGGACATAAAGACGGCGATGGACTCACCCTCCTGTACGTTGTCCCGAAAATATCTTCGGCGGAAGGTGGTCGACCCACTCATAGACTTAATTATCGAGACCCTAACTACCCCATTATTGGCGTAAAGATATTTATTTATTACCGAGGTAATCGAACAGCTATGTACAATTTGACGGCGAATAAAACCAAAAACGAATTACATAGAAGAGATCTGCATAAGCTGCATTTTTGTTTATAAAAAAAACAACATAACAACACAAAATCCGCTTTCAAACAGTACAAAAATTGAGAATAACTCAGAGCTTATAAAACCAAAGAAACCAAAATTCCATAGTTCCAGGACTACAGCAAAATTTAATGAAACATTATAAATATTAAAGTAAATGCAAATTTCCGACAGTCTTAAAATTAACTCATTAGGAATGCAGATTTTATCTAATTTTATATATTATTACCACATATCATAGAGAGAAAAAAAATTCGTTGCACCTTAAACTATTCCAAAACAAAACTTGTGTATCCAAAACTATATAATAATTTGAAAAACATGTTTTTCATTAAGCATTTATGGAATCGATTGTTGCCGGAAAGTGTGGCAATGTTTCAGTAATGGAACTACGTGGCGTGGTTACTTAATCTTTGCCGGCGACGTAAACACGTATCTCTTTATAATATCTCAGCCAGTATTCATCAACGGGAATAGACAAAAACAATTCATCAAATCTAAGATCAAAAGAAACTTCGATTTATGTAATTGATAAGATTATTTCAAGAAATAAGGCTATAAAAGCATAAGAAATATACAGAATAAAATAGTTTGAGAAGAGTGAAACTATGACTGACCTGGCTTACCACTAATTCAAAAATCGGTTGGATACATCGTCCAGACGGACTTGTAATACTCGATTTTTTACTTTGTTTTTATATAGAAATATTCGTAGTGGAAGTTGAAATTTCCTCCTACTTTTATTATTTAAAATTTGACGCAAGAATTATTGGGAGTTAAAGTCAAAAGTATTAACCTTTTCTTCGTTGACTTACGTAAAGTTTAAGTTACACAGTTAAAATGGGGTAATAGGGCAAGAGGCAAAATCAAATTGACCATTTAATGTTAACCTAAACATCGTAAATTTTGACAGATTACAATATGGCAATAAAACTATTTGATTAGCGTCCTACTTAAATTTGATAAATGGTAATATTCGTATCGTTATCTATAAGGTCATAACAGGCTATCTTCTAAAACTAGGAGCTCTCTTAAAAGTTACATTGTATAAGACATATGATCTAAAAATAAAAAGTCACGATAGCCGAGTGGTTGGGTGGTCGGAATATCGAGTCAAAAGACCCGAGTTCGATCCCCAGGTGGCAGCCTCTTACCAATGGGTTTTTCCAAAAATTATGTACGAAGTAAATCGTTGGCTTGGACATAAAGACGGCGATGGACTCACCTCCTGTACGTTGTCCCGAAAATATCTTCGGTGGAAGGTGGGTCTAAGGGACCTAATTGTCTAGACTAGACCTCTGTCTACCGCTGTATTGGGAATTGCGTGAAGATATTTATTTATTATTATTTATCTAAAAATAACACAATATACTTTTATGTTGAACAATCATGCACATCATTAAGCCCCAAACAATAATTCCCTTTCTTATATTCTTTATTATATTTTGGGGAAAATACATACTACCCTCGCAGATCAAGGATAAATGATATTGGACTCGCACTGACTAATCCTCACTATATTCAGCCATCAATACATGAAGACAGGGCCACGAGAATGCTTTCACACACATCCTTGTTAGTAGTGGAACACGGAAGCGAAACCTTAGGCATTCTCAATGGGATTTAAATCTGGGGTTTTGCGCTACCATATTATTGATACCCTGGTTGTGTGTAAACGATTTGTATCATTTTGTAGGATATGACAAGACCATTGGTTCTCGCAATTTACTATGGTATTTTTAGCTATCATAGTACCTAGTATCCAAACGTAGTATTAGCGTTTGGAATAATTGCATCATCTTCTCGCAGCATTTGAAAAAAAACTGTTTTCTGGGTATAATAATGTGACTGGATCCGCTATGATTTCTGATACTCCTCCCATAGCAGACAACAATATCAAACTAAGACAGATAGAATAAAGAAAAAGATTTCATTGGATATAGGGCCATCGAATGGAAACACGTTACTACGACTACTTCCTTGTATATCTCTGGTAAAGCATCTACCAATCAACAAATCGCAGGAGTTTTCCTAAGAATGCATCAAAGCTACCTCCACCGTGTTAGGATAAAAACAAGCGATAGGGCGCTTGATGATAAGTGATAATCTGCAAACCATTTCTAAAGTAGAATGTTACAGATGAGTTTCCCTACATGACCCTAAATGTGAAGAGGACTAAGGTGGAATGCTTCACAGCCCGTAACTACAATTTATATCTACATGTGATTTCCCATACAGGAGTAGGCAGAGGTCTTGACAATGACGTCGACTCACTTTTCAACGAAGCTTATTTGGGACAACGTGACGGGTAGTAAACCTATCAGCACTCCTAAAAACTTCCAACTTATTTTACATAAAATGGCTCCTAAAAACTTAACACAACAATTATACTATTATATATAAATAATTAATAGGGTACTACTGTCCTAGACGACTCCTAGGCCTGTTTAAATTTTTATCAAGTATTTAAAGACCAAAACGACTCATCAAATCTAAGATCAAAAGAAACTTCGATTTATGTAATTGATAAGATTATTTCAAGAAATAAGGCTATAAAAGCATAAGAAATATACAGAATAAAATAGTTTGAGAAGAGTGAAACTATGACTGATCTGGCTTACCACTAATTCAAAATCGGTTGGATACATCGTCCAGACGGACTTGTAATACTCGATTTTTACATTGTTTATATAGAAATATTCGTAGTGGAAGTTGAAATTTCCTCCTACTTTTATTATTTAAAATTTGACGCAAGAATTATTGGGAGTTAAAGTCAAAAGTATTAACCTTTTCTTCGTTGACTTACGTAAAGTTTAAGTTACACAGTTAAAATGGGGTAATAGGGCAAGAGGCAAAATCAAATTGACCATTTAATGTTAACCTAAACATCGTAAATTTTGACAGATTACAATATGGCAATAAAACTATTTGATTAGCGTCCTACTTAAATTTGATAAATGGTAATATTCGTATCGTTATCTATAAGGTCATAACAGGCTATCTTCTAAAACTAGGAGCTCTCTTAAAAGTTACATTGTATAAGACATATGATCTAAAAATAAAAAGTCACGATAGCCGAGTGGTTGGGTGGTCGGAATATCGAGTCAAAAGACCCGAGTTCGATCCCCAGGTGGCAGCCTCTTACCAATGGGTTTTTCAAAAAATTATGTACGAAGTAAATCGTTGGCTTGGACATAAAGACGGCGATGGACTCACCTCCTGTACGTTGTCCCGAAAATATCTTCGGTGGAAGGTGGGTCTAAGGGACCTAATTGTCTAGACTAGACCTCTGTCTACCGCTGTATTGGGAATTGCGTGAAGATATTTATTTATTATTATTTATCTAAAAATAACACAATATACTTTTATGTTGAACAATCATGCACATCATTAAGCCCCAAACAATAATTCCCTTTCTTATATTCTTTATTATATTTTGGGGAAAATACATACTACCCTCGCAGATCAAGGATAAATGATATTGGACTCGCACTGACTAATCCTCACTATATTCAGCCATCAATACATGAAGGCAGGGCCACGAGAATGCTTTCACACACATCCTTGTTAGTAGTGGAACACGGAAGCGAAACCTTAGGCATTCTCAATGGGATTTAAATCTGGGGTTTTGCGCTACCATATTATTGATACCCTGGTTGTGTGTAAACGATTTGTATCATTTTGTAGGATATGACAAGACCATTGGTTCTCGCAATTTACTATGGTATTTTTAGCTATCATAGTACCTAGTATCCAAACGTAGTATTAGCATTTGGAATAATTGCATCATCTTCTCGCAGCATTTGAAAAAAAACTGTTTTCTGGGTATAATAATGTGACTGGATCCGCTATGATTTCTGATACTCCTCCCATAGCAGACAACAATATCAAACTAAGACAGATAGAATAAAGAAAAAGATTTCATTGGATATAGGGCCATCGAATGGAAACACGTTACTACGACTACTTCCTTGTATATCTCTGGTAAAGCATTTACCAATCAACAAATCGCAGGAGTTTTCCTAAGAATGCATCAAAGCTACCTCCACCGTGTTAGGATAAAAACAAGCGATAGGGCGCTTGATGATAAGTGATAATCTGCAAACCATTTCTAAAGTAGAATGTTACAGATGAGTTTCCCTACATGACCCTAAATGTGAAGAGGACTAAGGTGGAATGCTTCACAGCCCGTAACTACAATTTATATCTACATGTGATTTCCCATACAGGAGTAGGCAGAGGTCTTGACAATGACGTCGACTCACTTTTCAACGAAGCTTATTTGGGACAACGTGACAGGTAGTAAACCTATCGGCACTCCTAAAAACTTCCAACTTATTTTACATAAAATGGCTCCTAAAAACTTAACACAACAATTATACTATTATATATAAATAATTAATAGGGTACTACTGTCCTAGACGACTCCTAGGCCTGTTTAAGCACCTCTCTCCCTAGCCTCAACAGCCGAAATGTGGCCTGCGGCGGAGCCAAAATCCAAATCCGGCGCGGGATGATGGGTGGGCTAGTGCTCGGGCAAGCATTCGTCTTCCTGAGCCCCATGGTCTCCAGTAGATTCGCGGGGGTTCGTCACCCTCGTGGGTTTGGAGGCGAAGGAGACAGACGTGACCGTGTTCCATCGAGTCTAGCCTAGAAAGAGTGGGAGAGAATTTTTTCTTTCCCGAGGAGAGGTTGCCTTGGGCGGCTAGCACGGGTGGGGCCGCGAAAGTGTGCGAGGGCGTTCCCATGGTCCTGCCAATATTTAGCGAAGATGGAACACCGTGGGGTTTTAATCGGTGCGATCCCGACATCACTGGTCCTTTCCCCGCATAGGCGGGTATACGTTAGGTATTTCCCCGCGTATAAAAAAGGCTTGTTTAAAAGGTAAAAACACCGGAGGTGACCGGGGATGCCAAGCAACAATACGTCGCTAAAAAAAATTGGAAAACTATTTATTTATTACCGAGATAATCGAACAGCTATGTACAATTTGACGGCGAATAAAACCAAAAACGAATTACATAGAAGAGATCTGCATAAGCTGCATTTTTGTTTATAAAAAAAACAACATAACAACACAAAATCCGCTTTCAAACAGTACAAAAATTGAGAATAACTCAGAGCTTATAAAACCAAAGAAACCAAAATTCCATAGTTCCAGGACTACAGCAAAATTTAATGAAACATTATAAATATTAAAGTAAATGCAAATTTCCGACAGTCTTAAAATTAACTCATTAGGAATGCAGATTTTATCTAATTTTATATATTATTACCACATATCATAGAGAGAAAAAAATTCGTTGCACCTTAAACTATTCCAAAACAAAACTTGTGTATCCAAAACTATATAATAATTTGAAAAACATGTTTTTCATTAAGCATTTATGGAATCGATTGTTGCCGGAAAGTGTGGCAATGTTTCAGTAATGGAACTACGTGGCGTGGTTACTTAATCTTTGCCGGCGACGTAAACACGTATCTCTTTATAATATCTCAGCCGAAGTGTTCATCAACGGGAATAGACAAAAACAAAATTACAAATACCAAGAAATGTGCGCACGCACTAAGATCGAGTAGCCTAATAAGTAGGAGTAGAAATAATAAGGATTTAGACTCACGAACATACATCGTTGGTTAGTTCCCACCATTTGGCTATTTTCGTTAATAACTCCAGATACAAGAATTGAATCTTCATTGGATTAATTAACGGGAATGAGTATACTGTTGAACCGTTTCCGCGCCGTTTTCGCCCCTCTCCCAGTCCTCGACCATTAATATCCTGTCTATGCACTAGGAGTATTCATCGTTACAGCCTACTTAAAGCCCTTTACTGAACATAGGCCTCTCTCATAGATTGCCATATAGATCAATCACAGTGAAGGTATACAATCAGTGCGTGTTGCCAATGATTTCCAATGGATCTGAGACTTGGTCCTGTCCATGAGGCCGTATGAAGCTCAAAGTTGCATCAACGTGGTTTGGAAAGGGCATTGCTTGGTGTTTCTCTGCATGATTGAAACCGTAACGAAAACTTCCGCAGCAAAATCAAAGTAACTGACATAGTCGTAAGGATCAACACGCTGAAGTAAGAATGGCTCGGCCACATAGCTTGTAAAACTGACAACCTGATAAAAATGACCGTTAGCAAGGTTCTGTAGTGGCAACGTTGTATAGGCAAACGCAGTGTAGGACAATCTCCTGCAAGATGGATGGACGACCGGCCGAATGCTGCGGGGATGGATGCAGAAGGCACCGGACTGTGTAATTAGTATTACTGGCATATTATTTAAAATTCCAAGAATACACTTCACATTGTTTTATCGAACATTTAATTCTCTACGTGATAGGTTTTATTAATACTTAAGCCATAAAAAAATTTAAGCCATGCTTTAAAATGTCCTCGGATGTAAGAACATCACCAATACCATTACGGCAGTGGTCGCGAGTTCAAATCGCGTCCGTGTCCGATGAATTTTTAATTTTTCATTTATTTATTTTCCTAGGTATAATAGTCACCTAGTTAATCGTAAATACACATACTCTTCAAACCCAT
Source organism: Sericinus montela (assembly GCA_029286605.1). Lineage (NCBI taxonomy): Eukaryota > Metazoa > Arthropoda > Insecta > Lepidoptera > Papilionidae > Sericinus > Sericinus montela. The sequence goes on from JAGSMR010000027.1 coordinate 178,999, forward strand.
CACGCATTACTAGCGAATTCACTAACGAGATGAAGTCATCTCAGCCCAACGATGGAGGCGAAGATTTTATTCCCATCAAAGACCACCTCTCCCCTCAAGAGTCCATAACAGATTTAGACCACCCGTTTTAGAGTAAACCTGTCGCCGCCATATCGTGACTACTAACAGACATATAATGATAACCTTTCGTATTTATAACTATTATAGTAAAATATCATCGGTTTTAGACAAAGAATGCGCATGACTTTCTTACTTATAAAAATTCATTTATGTAAAGGTCGTCTGATGGAGAAAAATCCATTGTGGAAAAAACCGTAAACATACAAATAAAGGACTCTTTGATAAAATGTCTAATTTAGTCCATAGTAAACAATAAATGATATTAAAATGGCGACAAAAGACTATTTTAGACTTGCGTCAATGTATTATTTACACAGTGAGCAAAGGTAAATGATCTGATAACGTAAACTATATGTTCACAGCAAAGATCGAAGAGCGGAATATGACTGTATGCAAATTTTTTTATTGAAAAATAAAACAAATAATAAATAGTATATGAACTTTAAATGTGCATTGCCGATGCTACCCGATTGCCGAGTTGGAAGCGACCTTAGAAGCTAGGGGTCGTAGGTCCGAATCCCGCTAGGGCAAACATTTGTGTGATAAATATGAATGTTTGCACTCGTAGATGCTTATATACATATATGAATATTTATCTATGTAACTATATATGTATGTAATTATGTAGTACTGTTAGCTTAGACATTAAAACGGCGAAAGGCTCACCACCAGTCGTCTGACGTGGTCTCAACGTTACCCCAAATAAGCAGCCGTGAAAAGTTAATCCAAAGGAATTCATTGTCTGGTATGGGAAATTACGTTCAGGTATAAAATTTCATTAAAAGAAAAAAGATATATTTTATTTTTATAAAATAAGATCTTTTTTCATCATATTGCATCAATGAATATTCTCGAAACTGCTTATAAATATTTTTATCTTTTACTTGGACACGACAAGTCCTTAAATTAATAATTAAGCGACAAATTTGCCACTTATAGAGTGGTCCCATAAAAACTCCGATGAATTGACTAATCCAGGCCATTATTCGTAGTCATACCACCCTGCATTCACGCCCCGTCAGATATCATTGTCACCTCATATGTTATATTCTATCCCTTTTGCTAACGTAAAGCTAAAATTTGTTTGATAATAGTAATCTCAAGTACTCTCAGTGTTCAAACCTACACTACAATTCGTAAATGGGTTTCGAAAACCCTCATAGGTAGGAACGTTCCTCCTGGGAATCGAACTCGAGTCTACTAATTCGAATTCCGGATAATTACCTCAAATCTACCATAACCGATATCGCTAATTAAATAATGAAATCGCTAAATAAATAAAAAAAAGTCACGATAGCCGAGTGGAAGGGTGGTCGGAATTCCGAGCCGAGAGACCCGAGTTCGATCCCCAGGTGGCAGTACCAATGGGTTTTTTAAAAACCTATGTACGATTCATATCGTTGGCTTGGACATAAAGACGGCGACGGGCTCACTACCTGTCACGTTGTCCCGAAATATCTTCGGTGGAAGGTGGGTCAAAGGGACTTAATTGTCTAGACTAGACCTCTGTCTACCCCTGTATTGGGAATGGCTAATTAAAAAAAAAATGCATGTATAATGTATTAAAATTGGCTAATTATTTACATATTTTATTAAATATAATTTAAATTAAAATCTCAGAGAGTAGTCAGTGTGAACGGTACTTAAATGGGGACAATCCTATTGCCGTGTGGTAATGGCGTTAGAATATACCAGAACAATACAAATCAGATATGTTCAATATCTGACACTTCATAAGCTGATAAGTATTCTATCGCTAAATTAGAGACAAAATGTGGGACCGAGACCATTAGATAATGCCCACCAGCATTATGGCCGCCATAAGTTCCACGTTACACATAAAAGATTAAACAAAATATACAAAGTTAAATAAGTATAAAACAGTGTCAATTTATCACAATGAAAATGAGAAACTCGCCGCTTCAATCCGCTTTTCGCTCTTCTTAAGAACAGCAGTGTAAGAGAGACAAATGGAAAATAACAAAGATAAATAACATTATTAATAAACTAATTAATCAAGTAATCGTTGAAGTTATTTAACAGCTGGTTTGAGAACACTAATTGATCTATTTCTTATTTTAATAGTGCAAAAATCGTTTAATTGTTTTGTTTTATATTTTTAATGTATTAAGTCGTTATGATTTATATTTCTACCACTGTTGCAATAACAATTTGTAGATATACATCAATTATTGTATTAAAAACATTGACAATAAGCTTTAAAAAAAACTGTTACAGCGTGAGTAAACGTAAAAAAGGTTTGTTTCCACATATTTCTTTATATTTTATGATGTTAAATACTTTAGCAACTGCACGACTAAGAGCTATATCACCAATACTAAACGTTTTCTTGATCGAGTATGTGTTTTGTATTTCTTCATGTTCTAGATCTGGCATATTCTGTAATGTCCAGTACATCAACAAACAACTACAGTCTAAAACATTTTTTTGTAAAAACTTTGAAAAAGTAAGTCTCTGGTACTGGTTGACGAACTTTAAGTTCGGCTGGAAATATTTTATTACAATAATTTCTCAGATATTAAAGAAGCACCATTAGTTTCTAATACCAGCTGAACACGTGGTAAATTAAGCGCTTTGCTATTAACTGTCTCACGTATACTCGTAAAATTTGAGCGAACGCCTTCACTGGGCCTTATATGGGCATTATTGTATGTTTACTTTCACATAACCTATATATAATATTTAAAGTAATTTTAGATAAAATTTTAAGTAAATAACAAATAAACCGATATTTTTTATCCTTACAGTCAATCCAAAAAGCTCTGCTAAAGTTAGTAAAAGTAATCCTGATTACTTTTACTAACTTTAGCATACCTCCCCAAAAGTAATCCTGATCCTGCATGCTCCACTTAGTAGTGGAGCGGAGTGTAGAGTGGAGTGTAGTAGTCTACATGCCCAATATTTTGCATGTCGCCACTCCATCTTATCGAAGTCTTTCTATATTCGTCGATCTCTGTGGACGAGTAGCAATAATGGTGTTATGTCAAAGTTCCCAAGTTTAATTACCTCATGGTTCAATGTAGAAAATCACTTTTTCGACATTACCTCGGGTCAGGATCTTGGTGGTATTTTCGTTGTTTCCGATTCCATAACACAAGTGAGTAAGAAGCTATTCGTACTTTGATATTATTCTATCGATAAACGAATGTATATTCTTATACATACATAAATAACGGCCTGTTAAAGTCCTCTGCAGGACATAGGCCTCTCCCATGGGGAAACATATCCCGTGGGGAAGATTTGCCATAATCGCCACGCTTGGCAAGCGGATTGACAATCGCAGTACCAGACCACACACACATCAGACGCTACTGCCCATCTTCGGTCTAATTATTTTGGTCTGATATTTGTAGAGATGGTTATTCCTCCATCTATCGGTCTGTTTCCCTTAGTCGCCTCTTACGACACCCACGGCAATATTCTTACGCCGTTACTACATGGTTGAGACATTCTTATGTCGATGAATAATTTTTTTTTAAGAATACTAGCAATGCTGAATAACATTACTAGTATTCCTGTTAACCACACCAATTAAGCTGCAATGCTTGTGTCTGGAGTTGGTTTACGTCAATTGTCGAATGGCGGGGTCTGAACCTGGGACGTCATGTTTCGCAGTCCACACCCTAAATGATTAGGCTATAGCCGCTCTCATGATCTTCCGCTTTTTTTAACAACGGTTTTTAAATTTTGCAAGCTGTTTGACTGGCGCATTACCACATCTGCGTACTATTTTTGGTTATTAACCTGGTTCTACTTCGGATGTATTGATTTCGAAATCTTTCACAAAGCCTAAGCCCATTGAACAAGTTTGAACCTTCTCATTAGACCTTCTGTAAAAGACTAATTTAAATATTATTAATTATTATTCGTTTAAATTTAAACAACATTCAAATGTCAGATTTTGTGTTGTTTAAGTTTCAGACTGCAGCTTTAAAGGCCTAAGGCATATTTATGTTTACTGTTTACATTGAATTTGAACAAACACATAAGTAATCTTAAACAACATGTTGACGTTAAGCTGAATTATATTACAGCTGCGGTAAGCGGATAGCAACAAGACGTCCACGAATTAAATTGAAACGTCTCAAAATTATACAATTTTGAAGATCTCTTAAATAGGTTAGGAATTTTTTAATTAATTAACGAACGGTATTCCACTTTAACTTAAAAGATAGTTTGTATTACACTATTTACACTGATAATGTAGTGAGAATTTCATACCCCGTATCTTGCATAAATCACGTATTTCTTTTTCTTATTAATTGCCGTAGGAAGCATGTATTTCAATTAAAAAACGACATAGTTTTCAATCTATGTCCATCTCTTGACGTCTTCTGTACCATAGTGATTACATACTCTTTGGTCTACTAAAAAAACACCCAAATATTTTTTAAAGGAAATCGGGTACCTCATTACGTAATAGTATAAAACGCTTGGAATGAAAGCAAGTATTTTAGAAGTTACAATATCTTCATTAAATTTATCAGTTAAGGAAAAGTAAGCAACTAACTTACAAAGTCGCATGAACCTTGGCCTCACATTAAGTCAAAATTCCAGCAGGATGAGGATTAACACTAAAATCGCTGAACCACACAGCGAAGTGAGTATTAAAATTACATGAGACCATAAAGGTAAGGAGAGTAATACCCACGATATTAGCCACGATAGCGGTGTGGTTGCGAGATTGGAATACGAGTCAAGGGATCCGGGTTTGATACCCAAGTGGTTGGCTCGTACCAATGTGTTTTTTTTTTCAAAACTTATACACGATTTACTTCGTAAGCTTAGATATAAAGACGGCGACCTGTCACTTTGTCCAAGAAATTATCTTCGGTGGAATGTGGGTCGAAAGGACTTAATTGTCTAGACCTCTGTCTACCCCAGTATTGGGAAGGACATAAAGATATTTTTAGTGTTTCCAATGGTTTCGCAATGCAACAATTTTAATAATATATCCCATTAATTATCACAATTTCTTTACAAACGATTGCGAACAAATTAATTGTTATTATTTACTGATCCGAAAGATCAGCTTGTCTTACAATAATTTAATTCAGCTTTTTTAACTATTAATTTTTTTCATCGTGCGTCATAAGAGCGCTCAATCTTTGTTAACAATACTTAAATTGTCGACTCTGGCTTTGTTTTGTATACATATGAAAATATTGTGCTAAATTTAGATTTATGGGTGTATTTTATCTACTCGTTGCATGAACATACGACGCGTGGCAACCAAGTAGATCCAATAGATAGGGATCCGTAGCCGATTCTATGCAATCTTATTATTAACTAATTACCATTTCTATTAATTAGATCTCTCATAAGAACATAGTTCGCTTTTGTTGTTTTATTTTTTATTTAATATATTATTATGAACACTACAATACATACGTACATTTATACCTTTAGAATATTAGGAGCTTTTATTGTTTTGCACGCCTCATACCATGAAGCGCGTGAGGTTCTGCTCTACTCACACAAAGTGAAGCAATTTTTTAGCTCTTCAACTGCCTCTATCACAGCCAATTAGCATTTATGCGATAAAATAATTAGCTATATTTCCAGAAAAGAGTTTAAATAATCTATTTTATATATCGTACAAATCTTATCCTCAAACGACTACCAGATTTTGAGCCGTCACCCGCGTGTTCCTGCGAGCTAAAAGTATAAGAAAACGGTCATACCTCCTCGAAGTGCCCTTTTCTCACAAAAGATCAGATCAGTCAACCGGTACCGTTGACTGATCTGCTCGTTGATATTCATTGCTGCAGTCTGGCGCAAAGATCTGTATGCAAGACCGTTTTTTGCACTCATCTGCTGTTATAATCGGCGGTAGTGTTAAATCGGCCATAATTCTCATTAGCGCGTACACGTCAAAGGTACTACGAAAACTATATATTTATTCTATTTGCCGTAGAAATATTCATTCCGTGGGGTTCTTGAACAATACAGTTTCTAATGGTTTATTGTCTTATTTTCTGTAAATAAAGTATTTAAAAACTTTATTCTTTTACTATGATAAAATTTTAACAGTGGTAGAGCCACGCATCAGCTTTTGTTGTTGCATGAATGGGCCGGCTCGACCGGGGAAACACCACGACCTCACAGAATACCGACGTGAAGTAGAAGTCTAACAAACTTCTGCGTTACGTCTGGAGAGTGCAGGTAACCGGTGGCCCACACACCCCCCTCCCCCAATTCTGGGGGAGGTGTACTCTAAGGCCGGCAACTCATCTGCTATGCCACTGGTATTGCGGGTGTTCATGGGCGGCGGTAATCACTTACCATCACGTGAGCCACCTGCTCGTTTGCCTCCCTTTTCTATAAAAAAAATGAAAGTACAGAAAAGACAAAGGTCTACACAATTAAGTCATTCCACCGACCTTCCACAGAAGAAATTTTTGGGACAACGTGATAGGTGGTGAGCCCGTCGCCATTCAATGTCCAAACCAAAGATATAATTCTTACATAAGTTTTTGAAAGATCCCCAGGTGCAGGCTCATACCAATGAGTGCGAACCCTGGAATACTCATATTTAAAATAAAAAAAAAAAAAAAAAACGTCACGATAGCCGAGTTGTTGGGTGGTCGGAATTTCGAGTCGAGAGACCTGAGTTCGATCCCCAGGTGGCAGTACCAATGAGTTTTTCAAAAACTTATGTACGAATTTCATCGTTGGCTTGGACATAAAGGCGGCGACGGGCTCACCACCTGTCACGTTGTCCCGAAAATATCTTCGGTGGAAGGTGGGTCAAAGGGACTTAATTGTCTAGACTTGACCTCTGTCTACCCCTGTATTGGGAATTGCGTGAAGATATTTATTTATTTATTATTATAAAATATAATAAATAAATAAATATAAAAATCTTCACGCAATTCCCTATACAGGGGTAGACAGAGGTCTACACAATTAAGTCGTTCCACCGACCTTCCACAGAAGAAATTTTTGGGACAACGTGATAGGTGGTGAGCCCGTCGCCATTCAATGTCCAAACCAAAGATATAATTCTGACATAAGTTTTTGAAAGATCCCCAGGTGCAGGCTCATACCAATGAGTGCGAACCCTGGAATACTCATATTTAAAATAAAAAAAAATAAAAAAAAAAAAGTCACGATAGCCGAGTTGTTGGGTGGTCGGAATTTCGAGTCGAGAGACCTGAGTTCGATCCCCAGGCGGCAGGATCGTACCAATGGGTTTTCTAAAACTTATGTACGAATTTCATCGTTGGCTTGGACATAAAGGCGGCGACGGGCTCACCACCTGTCACGTTGTCCCGAAAATATCTTCGGTGGAAGGTGGGTCAAAGGGACTTAATTGTCTAGACTTGACCTCTGTCTACCCCTGTATTGGGAATTGCGTGAAGATATTTATTTATTTATTATTATAAAATATAATAAATAAATAAATATAAAATCTTCGCAATTCTTGAGTGAACGAAGGTCTGGTCTGAACAATTGAACAAATTTCGAGTCGAGAGACCCGAGTTCGATCCCCAGGCGGCAGGATCGTACCAATGGGTTTTTCTAAAACTTATGTACGAATTATATCGTTAACTTGAACATAAAGACGGCTACGGGCTCACCACCTGTCACGTTGTCCCGTAAATATCTTCGGTGGAAGGTGGGTCGAAGGGAGTTAATTGTCTAGACTAGTCCTCTGTCTACCCCTGTATTGTGATTTGCGTGAGGATATTATTTTTATGCCTATTTTACATCTGTGTATTACACAATTCATTTTCAAAATATTATATTAAGTATTAATTATTATAAATCGCTCCACCCACTTGTTATTTGAGTTTCATAAATGAGGTGCAAAATAATTTAATTTTATAATAATGAGGTAATTCTTATTGTTATTTTCCGCGTGGTTAAGGCGTAAAAATAAACACCACTTTTCTTCTAGTGGTTGTTGTAAGAGGCAACTAAGGGATAAAGCTTGAAAGTGCAATTGAATGCCGACAGATGGCGGGAAAACCATATCGAAAAATACCTCACAAAAATTCATCAATCCGATGTCTTGTACTGCCCTCGCCTATCCAAATGCCAAGTATAGTATATCTTCACGCTTTTTCCAATACTGGCATAGACAGGTCAGTCAATTAAGTCCTTTCAACCTCTCTCACCGAAGACTTGTTTGAGACAGCCGTCTTTACGACCAAATCAACGATATATTTCGTACATATATTTTGAAAAAAATCTTTGGTTCGAGCCGATCATCTGGGGATCGAATTTAGGTGTCGGATCGGATCAGATAAGATCGGCTATCGTGACTTAAAGCGTAGCGATCTTACCAAGCCCTTCCTTATGGAAGAGTCCTATGTCCTGCAGTGAATTTTAACTGGCCATTATGTATGTGTGTATACTATATTGATAGTACAATAGCCGTCATATTTTTATTAGCAGGATTTCAAATTTCATAAATTTATTATAAGCTTAAAAGACTAACAAACAACGCAGACTTCCTAAAATGTAAGATTCTCAACATAAAAAGTAACTGTTTAAAGTATGTTACAGTAATTTTTATCCACCAATTGGAATTACCTATTTATTATTCTTGAACAATTTAGCTTAATGCAATGTTAAATAACTATTAGTATGTAGTTTTAGTATTAGTACGTTCATCTTTTACACAGTTAATGAAAATTTTGGAATTCATCCTTCAATGGCAAATGATAATATAATTAGATACTAAATAAATAGGTTATTAATGTGTAAATACACAACACGTTTTAACTGCAGGTTGCTGCGGCCGTGCTTTCAGTATAAGCAATCTCTGTTCGTAAAAAAGTCACTATAGCCCAGTAGTTGGGTGATCAGAATTCAAGTCAAAACCCGATCCCCAAGGCTTGTACCACAGTTTTTTTAAACTTATGTACGATTTATGTCGATGGCTTGAACATAAAGACGGCTACGGGCTCACCACCTGTCACGTTGTCCCGTAAATATCTTCGGTGGAAGGTGGGTCGAAGGGACTTAATTGTCTAGACTTGACCTCTGTCTACCCCTGTATTGTGATTTGCGTGAGGATATTATTTTTATGCCTATTTTACATCTGTGTATTACACAATTCATTTTCAAAATATTATATTAAGTATTAATTATTATAAATCGCTCCACCCACTTGTTATTTGAGTTTCATAAATGAGGTGCAAAATAATTTAATTTTATAATAATGAGGTAATTCTTATTGTTATTTTCCGCGTGGTTAAGGCGTAAAAATAAACACCACTTTTCTTCTAGTGGTTGTTGTAAGAGGCAACTAAGGGATAAAGCTTGAAAGTGCAATTGAATGCCGACAGATGGCGGGAAAACCATATCGAAAAATACCTCACAAAATTCATCAATCCGATGTCTTGTACTGCCTCGCCTATCCAAATGCCAAGTATAGTATATCTTCACGCTTTTTCCAATACTGGCATGAACAGGTCAGTCAATTAAGTCCTTTCAACCTCTCTCACCGAAGACTTGTTTGAGACAGCCGTCTTTACGACCAAATCAACGATATATTTCGTACATATATTTTGAAAAAAATCTTTGGTTCGAGCCGATCATCTGGGGATCGAATTTAGGTGTCGGATCGGATCAGATAAGATCGGCTATCGTGACTTAAAGCGTAGCGATCTTACCAAGCCCTTCCTTATGGAAGAGTCCTATGTCCTGCAGTGAATTTTAACTGGCCATTATGTATGTGTGTATACTATATTGATAGTACAATAGCCGTCATATTTTTATTAGCAGGATTTCAAATTTCATAAATTTATTATAAGCTTAAAAGACTAACAAACAACGCAGACTTCCTAAAATGTAAGATTCTCAACATAAAAAGTAACTGTTTAAAGTATGTTACAGTAATTTTTATCCACCAATTGGAATTACCTATTTATTGTTCTTGAACAATTTAGCTTAATGCAATGTTAAATAACTATTAGTATGTAGTTTTAGTATTAGTACGTTCATCTTTTACACAGTTAATGAAAATTTTGGAATTCATCCTTCAATGGCAAATGATAATATAATTAGATACTAAATAAATAGGTTATTAATGTGTAAATACACAACACGTTTTAACTGCAGGTTGCTGCGGCCGTGCTTTCAGTATAAGCAATCTCTGTTCGTAAAAAAAGTCACTATAGCCCAGTAGTTGGGTGATCAGAATTCAAGTCAAGAAACCCGATCCCCAAGGCTTGTACCACAGTTTTTTTAAACTTATGTACGATTTATGTCGATGGCTTGAACATAAAGACGGCTACGGGCTCACCACCTGTCACGTTGTCCCGTAAATATCTTCGGTGGAAGGTGGGTCGAAGGGACTTAATTGTCTAGACTTGACCTCTGTCTACCCCTGTATTGTGATTTGCGTGAGGATATTATTTTTATGCCTATTTTACATCTGTGTATTACACAAATCATTTTCAAAATATTATATTAAGTATTAATTATTATAAATCGCTCCACCCACTTGTTATTTAAGTTTCATAAATGAGGTGCAAAATAATTTAATTTTATAATAATGAGGTAATTCTTATTGGTATTTTCCGCGTGGTTAAGGCGTAAAATAAACACCACTTTTCTTCTAGTGGTTGTTGTAAGAGGCAACTAAGGGATAAAGCTTGAAAGTGCAATTGAATGCCGACAGATGGCGGGAAAACCATATCGAAAAATACCTCACAAAATTCATCAATCCGATGTCTTGTACTGCCTCGCCTATCCAAATGCCAAGTATAGTATATCTTCACGCTTTTTCCAATACTGGCATAGACAGGTCAGTCAATTAAGTCCTTTCAACCTCTCTCACCGAAGACTTGTTTGAGACAGCCGTCTTTACGACCAAATCAACGATATATTTCGTACATATATTTTGAAAAAATCTTTGGTTCGAGCCGATCATCTGGGGATCGAATTTGGGTGTCGGATCGGATCAGATAAGATCGGCTATCGTGACTTAAAGCGTAGCGATCTTACCAAACCCTTCCTTATGGAAGAGTCCTATGTCCTGCAGTGAATTTTAACTGGCCATTATGTATGTGTGTATACTATATTGATAGTACAATAGCCGTCATATTTTTATTAGCAGGATTTCAAATTTCATAAATTTATTATAAGCTTAAAAGACTAACAAACAACGCAGACTTCCTAAAATGTAAGATTCTCAACATAAAAAGTAACTGTTTAAAGTATGTTACAGTAATTTTTATCCACCAATTGGAATTACCTATTTATTATTCTTGAACAATTTAGCTTAATGCAATGTTAAATAACTATTAGTATGTAGTTTTAGTATTAGTACGTTCATCTTTTACACAGTTAATGAAAATTTTGGAATTCATCCTTCAATGGCAAATGATAATATAATTAGATACTAGATAAATAGGTTATTAATGTGTAAATACACAACACGTTTTAACTGCAGGTTGCTGCGGCCGTGCTTTCAGTATAAGCAATCTCTGTTCGTAAAAAAAGTCACTATAGCCCAGTAGTTGGGTGATCAGAATTCAAGTCAAGAAACCCGATCCCCAAGGCTTGTACCACAGTTTTTTTAAACTTATGTACGATTTATGTCGATGGCTTGAACATAAAGACAGCGACGGGATCACCACTTAATTGTGTAGACCTCTGTCTACCCCTGTGTTGGCAATGGCGTGTAGAAATATTATTATTGTTATTTGTTTCATACTGGAAGGATGTTAAGAGGGCTATTACAAAGTCGTAGCGCTCAATTATAGACGACTCGCGGATGCAAGTGTGCAAGAGTGTATCTGAGTGCGCAACGCGTACACATAGAAACTGCTATGCGATGGATTCGAGAAAAAAAACTTGATACCTTCACGGAATAATAAATATATTAAAAAGTAATATTTCCACCTTTATATCTTGTAAGCTGTTCTTTCAAATTATATAAAGTATAATTTTAATCTACATTACATAGCGGATGTAAATAACATACTTATTTGAATAATAAATAGTTTGATAATAAACAGAATAAAACAGCAATTCAAACTGTGCAAAAAACGTTTAAAGGAATAAATTAAATGTATTTTTATATATTATTTATATGTTTTTTTTATTAAAAGGATTTTTTCTGAACCTTTCAAAGAGGAACACTATTTTCCCCAGGAATTAATTTAGAATACATTTCATTTAATAGAAGGGAAATTTTCTCCTGGTTTTCGAAACTTTTCCGACTTACTTCTATCCTATTAGTTTTAGCTTAATATTAAATAACCTATGTTTCTTCTTTATTAATACATTATATATTTATGTACATTATTTTATTACGTATTTATATACATTATAAAGTTACATTTAAAAAAAACATCTTCACGCCATTCCCAATACCAACCTATAGATCTAGACAATTAAGTCGCTTCGACCCACTTTCCACCGAAGATATTTTTGGGACGACATGACAGGTGGTGAACCCGTCGTCGTCTCAATAACCAAGGTCTACAAACAGATATGTTAAGTCTCGATGAGTCTTGTCGAAGAATTGGCCTGAAAATTAGTGTAAAGAAAACCGAAGTTATGTAAAATCAAACTCGGTAACGACTCGCTTAAGCTTGTAGACAAGTTGAAGTATCTAGGCAGCACCGTTTCATCAAAGTGCCTCCCTGATGATGAAGTCAACAGCAGAATTGGAGCGGCTGCTGCAGCCTTTGGCAAACTTTGGCAAACCTTGGGACGCAAGGTATTTCGTTCACACGACATAAAGCTCTCCACGAAAGTAGCTGTGTACATGGCAGTCGTTCTGCCCAATCTCCTTTATGCCTCTGTAACGTGGGTCCTATACCGCTAGCATATCCGCAAATGAGACAGATTCCACCTTAGATGCCTACGCGACACCATGCATCCATTGGTATACATGATACTCTGTTTCTGGTATACATGAATAATATAGGTCAACTTGATACTCCGGGAAGAGTCCTAAGTTTTGCAGACGACACCGTACTCTTATTTAATGCGGATACATGGCAAGAAGTTTTTTTTCTTGCACAACATGGCCTCGACTCTGTTACAAAATGGCTACGTGACAGTATATTAACGCTAAATATTGACAAAACCAAATACATTATACAACCGGAACAGTGTCTGATGTCAAGATTTTATTAGACAAAATCTCGAACTGGGGCCGACTAAATTTAGTCCAGTTCAACCCTAAAAAGACACATATTTTACAAGATGTAAAATATGTGTACTAATGGGAGTGCTCCGAGGATTTTCGTTCGGATTTTCGTCCTAGCCGCTGAATTTCACCATCGTCCATCACCGCATAGTCCATCAACACCATCTAGATGCTTGGCATTCCAACCTAGTGCGTTTTACGCGGAATTTTGTGCCACGCACTTGCATTTTATGGAATATGCTGCCGTCAGCGGTTTTTCCGGATCGATACGACTTAGGGACTCTCAAGAAAACAGCCTATACCTTTCTCAAAGGCCGGCAACGCATCTGCTATGCCTCTGCTATTGCGGGTTCATGGGCGGCGGTAATCACTTACCATCACGTGAGCTCAAAAGCTCAAAAGCTCATTCACCTAGGTGCTGGAATACCATAACTTGTCTTGTCTTATAATTGGCAGTCATATCATTCAAATAACATTACAACCGCATTGAAAAGGAGGGTGAAGAATGAATCCCACCTTAAAAACATGTATAAATTAGTATGTTATAGGGTGACGTCAAATGAAACCATGTCAGCCCAAAATAAATAGATTTCATTTAAAAATAACCATGATAGCCTAATGTTTGATGATCGTGATTCGAATCAAGAGACCCGAGTTCGATCCCGTGGTGAAAGGCCCGTACCAATGAGGTTTTTAAAAACTTGTGTACGATTTATATTATCGGTGACAGACGCACCACCCGTCACGACCCAAAAATGTCTTCGGTGAAATGTGGGTCGAAAGGACTTAAAAGTGTCTAGACCTTTATCTAACCAGTATTGGTAATAGCGTATTTGTTTTTTTCATTGACAAATAATATTTGTTGCGTTACTGATGTAATTTGAGTATTAGCATTTTGATTTCAAACCCATGTTCATCTTCTTTGTACTCAAGAATTGTATCATCAATGTCAAAATACTTGGCATAAATCAGCTGACGAAATTTTTAATTCAAATTTCCACTCCACCAGTTTCCTCTCGACGTCAATTTGGCTCAGCCGTCAATAAAATTACCGCCGCGAAAGGCAGTGAGAGCGGCGCATCGTAATACCGGTACTCCTACCAAACTATGTCAAATTCTCCCTTACGGGAGAGGCCTACACGCTGCAATAGACTTTTACAGTATGATGATGATATGATGATTGTTTACTGTACTTCTTTACTGTTACTTCGCCATTCGGTCTTCGCTCATTCGCTCTATGTGCAAAAACCATCGAAGCACGCCCTTATCAATTTTAGTGATAAGGTCATCTTAGAAACCAAAAATGTTTGGTCTTGGCAGATCTTAAATATTAAATACATAGTTTTAATAAAATCACTATAGCCGAGAGGTTGGGAGATCGTAATTCGAGCCGAGAGACTAACCTCTGTATACCCCAGTATTGGGATCGGCGTGAAGATATTTTTTTTGCTTAAAATATTTGTGTTAAGTATATACGGAAGATGAATTGTGCTAAACATATCTCAGTAGCCAGTTCGCCGTTCGTCTGACAAGCTGACCCACGACTGTCATGGACTGCCTTATCTATCGTAGGATGGGAGGCATTGCCCTTGGTCCCTTTAATGTTTTGCAGATAACGTCACGTACGGGTAATATCTCTAAAATGTTAATGCAGCGTATATATTCGTAAACAATATGTAAAAAAATATTTCTCAAAGTTGTATTAATTCCTTTTTTCAAAAACTTCTGTACGATTTATATCGTTGGCTCATATTTTTATCTTTACCTTTAGGTGGCGACAGGCTCACAACCTGTCACGTTGTCCCAAAAAAATCTTCGGTGGAAGGTGGGTCGAAAGGACATAATTGTCTAGACCTCTGTCTACACCTGTATTATAATGGTTTTACCAAACCCAAATCAAACTCATTTATAATTTTTTTTTAATAATTAAAATCATTGCCGTACTACATTAATTCATCTGTGGTAGAATAAAAAAGTTACACGCGTAAAAGCTAACTTTTAAAATAAATAATAATGAAAGTTTAAAAGTATAAACTCATTTTATTTCACACCATTCGGTGTCATCTTAGGGCATCTTCAGTACTTTTTTCTTTACCAAACTTCATTCGCTATTTTCTCTCATTTCACCGGAGCCTTAGTGGCCCCTTGGTGCATTGGGCCTACTTGGTGTGAGGTGGTGAGCCTGTTGTCTGTGTGACTAAGCCAACAATACAAATTTTCAATAAAAAGTTTCGGAAAACTCTTTGCTACAAGCTTTTCTGCATCACTCATTCAACACAGTTTTGTGGTATTTTTGTTTGTGCAAAGTTTGTCCTTTCCAGTGGAAAGGAAGGACAAAGGAGTCATATTTCGGAAAATTGTATAAATAATAAATAAATACATATATACACAGAGATAATATCACATACATTGCTATGATCCCAAAGTAAGCAGCTTAATCATGATATTATGTAATCAAAACAACGAAGGCACCAAAAATACCCAGACCCAAGAAAAATTAGAAAAAGTATTTTCTGTATTGACCCGACCGAGAATTGAAACCGGGACCTCACAACTGGCGACACCATGAAAAGCGGTGTGTCGAATGAAATAATATTAAAAAGAATTCCTTTGCGCAACATTGACAATATAAAGTATTATCTATAAAAAAAACTAGTCAGAATTTCTATATATACTTTCCGAGTTTTGAAGGCCAATTTAATATCGCCAATTGAATACTATATATTTTTATGTGGATCTAATAAAATTTTCTGACCAGCCTATGTTTGTGCTCATTACAATAATTTATGATTCATTTGTAATTGTTATAAGTCTGAAAATGTTAATTTTTTTTTAATCAAAACTTTTCTTTTTTTTAAGTTGTATATGTTTTGTATAATTGTGCCTTAACGTAACAACACAAAAATATTGTAAAAAAATATTGTATTTTTTATAAGATCCTTGCACGTACCCTACGTGTGCCTCATTCATTGTCGTACGTTACTCGTTTCCTCAGCTTTCTATAACACCCACTGTTTGATAAATGAATCTCAAGGGAACGGTCCGGAAACCCGGCCGTTGCTTCGACCATGTAATACCGCGTCACTTCAGCGTCATTTCATAAAAAGTATTAGGGTACTATTGTACTTTAGGAATCTGACAGCTTCCCTATTCGTAAATGTCGCTATTATATTTATGACAAAGAATTTTATCGACATAATTTCATCATCATATTTTTTTACTTAATCTTTATTTTAAAAAAGAAAATCATTGTACAAAGTTCATAAAAATTTGTTAAAGAAAGATTAGAGAAACTAAATTTCAATATTCTCGTGGACGAGTAGTGTAAACACCTGTTTTCAGGGTTTTGCTATCTCGAGGTCCCGGGTGCGATTCCCGGACAATGTAGCAAAACCACTTTTTCTTAATTTTTTTCGTGTTTGGGTGTTTGCGGTGCCTTAGTTGTTTCCGATTCCAATATGTGCTTTCGCTTTTTACATTGGGATCGGAGCAATGTATGTGACGTTGTCCATGTCTATACGTATAATATATTTATTTATTTAATGACTCACTGACTCACATTAATTTATATACATAAGTCGTATAGTCGAAGTCCACCGCACAGAATACCCCCCTTAAATCCTCCCAGATTTATCTAATCACACCGCTAGTGATGCGGATTGGTTATTTAATTTTGATCTGGTATTTCTCGAGCTGGTTATGTCACCATGTATCAGTAGCCAAAGACCAAGGCTTTCTCGCCTCTTTTTGACACCAACGCCGCAAAAAAGCCGCATTCATACGACGATGTCGCATCTACTAAAAAATTTGGAAATTGTTTATAGAACCGATGGAAAATATAAAATAAATCATAAAAGAATGTAAAAAATACAAAATCGGTCGTAATTTTTGTATATATTTATTATATTTATTTCAATACATTTTATAGTAAATCGATAAATATCTTTAAATAAACCGATGACGGACAACAGCGTCTAAAGTATTGAGCATCCGAGTTCAATTGTTTTGGGGTATCAAACTGTTTAATACCTCATCTGAAAGTAGGTAGCCAATTTTATAGTAAGTACTAAGTATGCAGTAAACAAATACCACCTCGTAGCACTAAGATGGAATACATTGGTTTTCCATAACTTTGATACACCCTGGTAATTTTATTGCTGTTGCTTCGAGATTTTTGTGATTACCCAGACACGTCACGTCGTACATTTTGTGATATTAAAACCGTATTGAGTATGTATGTGTACACTCGAAAATCATAACACTCCTAAGCAAGAGAAACATGCTGGTAGGAATATTTATCTATGTAAATATTTATCTATGTCAGTGTATTGTACAGTAAGCTTGGACACGGTGATGTGCTCACCGCCTGTCACGTTGTTATAATTAAAAATGGGTCGGAATGGGTCGGCTTAAACTGCCTCGACCTCTGTCTACCCCAGTATTGGAAAATGCATGAAAATAAACAAATAGAACATTAAAAATGAGCTCTATCATAGAAAAACTTGTTTCATATGTCTGTTAATACAAGTACAACCTTGGATAAGTGAGCATAATATTCGTTAGCGCTACTTATTTCAAATACCTCGTATCTATAAAAATACTTGAATATTACAAGACTGGACAGTGGATAACAACTGCTTGAACTTGACCCCTGCCGTTTTGCAACGCCCCCCTCCAGCACTCGGTAGCTGCAACGTTACGAACGCATTCTATCACAGTGCTGTGTGGAAAGTGAAATTGTGAACATGTTCCCCAATCCTTTCGACCGTAAGCACTCGACCATAAGGCAGGTCTTGGACAGATTCTTCGACTCTAAAAACAGTACCCGCAAAAATGCGCTGTCGAGAAAGAGCAGTAACACGTCGTCTCTATCGACGACTTCTACTGAAAGTCGAAAGTTCTTCGGCTTCGGAATTAAGAGTTCTTGAACTGGACTGTTTCGATGTATGAACTATTAAAGTGATATATTCTGTTTTAAAACGTTCTGCAATCTACTAGTCATATTCGATTTGTGTACTTGACATTTTGGTAAGCAATATTATATTTATCTTTTTAATCTATAGTTAGATATTCATGTTTATTTAAATTACTCAATAATCTAAAAAAATACTCAATATAAAAACTGAATAATCTCCTAATAGATAACCAACATTAAATATAATTTTTAGCTACCATTAAGTCACTCTTTTCCTGTATTTGTGATATCTCATACATAAATACTAACATAATTTGGACAATTTTTTTTGAAAAACGTGCGTGTACACAGTTCATAATTAACTTTCAGCGCCTCCATTTTCACTGACAGTAGACGTATATTTTTAGGATAATAAAAAAGTCGATATAATAATCTAAGAAAGATCTTCTATAATTATTTAAAATTCACTCGAATTCATTTAGCCATTATTGTGTGAAAGATAAACACATACAGTTACAAACTTTCACATCTATTACATCAATTTTTTTTCATTCTAATGTTAGCCAAAATTTATGCTGCCAAAATAATTCTCTCAAAATGTAATGTAGTAGAAATGTAGAAAATGTGAAATGTAGTAGAACCTGAAAATAAACGGAAACAAATTAATTGTTAGAACGCGCTAATTTTTTGAACTATTGAATTATTTTTACATTAGACGAAGAAGAAGGTATTAAGCTATTAAACATCACGCTTAGGCGAAATATAAGCTGAAAAGCTGTACTAGCGCGGAGTAGCAATGAGATAACACGCGAGGTGCCGAACTAAACGGAAGGTGAATCCTCAGATCGTTGTTAGTATGCGTTTAATTTTGAAGAAAAAAAACACCTTTTAATATATAGTTAAGCATTAATTACCAACAATGCCTTGCGTCGCATTATAATTATTTTAAAGTTGTTTACAACAACTTAACTGGTTTTTCCCAACGTACGTAATATCATGCATAGCCCACATTTTAAACTAATAATATGTTGACAATGTTAATTATTTCTTCATACTATATGTTATATTGGGATTTAACATATACTTTTATCTTTTAAAAACAGAATAAGTTTTAAAAACAGTTATACGCCTGAACTAATATATTATGCGTTAGGCACAATAAGTTTTGATCGTGCTTAATCATTATTTGGCTCTTTTCCGACTTTATCTTAATTACTAAATAGATTTTTCATTGTTTTGCACATTTGTTAGATTATGTTCACATGTTAAGAAAATTTTTAATTTAATAACTGTTGCTGTATTACTAATTTAGTAAATTCAATTGTGTGTCCTATTTATTAAAGTGCATTTTAAAAATAAACATTTAGACATAGTGTTGCTCTTGTCTATTACACTTTTAATATCTCATAAATTATACAAGGGTGACATTTCGCGTCGAAAATTAACAACATCAGTATTTCGCAGGCCGGTTGCGACACACGCATCTCGTTTGAATTTCGACAATGTGCCGTCGATTCTTTCAAACGCTCAAATCTTGGCACATTGCGTTTCATCAAGGCGTGTGCTTATTTTGCAATCTTCTAAACTGATATCCCGATAATTTTCCGTATTTGCAACATAGAATTATGCCCGTAGACATCGTAGCTGTAACCGATTGATAAAGTAATGAATAATCACGATCAATCTATTACTTACCACGTGGTCGCTCGTAAGCTAACCGTAACAAAACATATTCTTACAGTAGTAAGCCATTATAAGCTTTACGAGTAATTGACGACCTCTGTGGACGAGTGGCGTACACTCCGGTTTTCAATGTGTCATCTCCCAGGTGCCAGGTTCGATCCCAGACGGATCAATGTAGGAAACCACTTTTTCTATATTTTCTCAGGTCTGGATGACAACTTCGTTGTTTCATCCATAACATCTTATTCCATCATTAACTTTATCTATGTACTTTGGCATCATATGTAACATTGTCCATGGCATACATTTATTTATAAATTGGGATATTGCCACGGTTATCCTCTGAATGTCACTATTGTATATTAAATACATGTATATATATATATATATATATATATATATATATATATATATATATATATATATATATATATATATATATATATATATATATATATATATATATATATATATATATATATATATATATATATATATATATATATATATATATATTCTTGTAGCAACAATAATTCTCGCAGCGAACGCCTAATAATGATTTTTGTGCAAACTGAAGGTATCACAATATAAGCCATATTTGTTTAGTATTATTAGAGTATACCTATTACAAACAAACATGTAATAGAAGAAATCTTTTCTCTTTGTAATATTAATTATTTCTTATAATATTAATTTTTTTTAATTAAATTAAGAAGTATGGTTTGGCGTAAACGGATTATTGAAAAATGTCTATTTTCGTGGTTTTTTGGGAAGCTGAATACGAATATGATGTCAATTGTTAAATCCCAGAAGGCGGAGGAATTTTTGAAAATGTCATGGGTGTCATTTCCGTGGTTTCTCGGGGTGCTAATTATGAAATTGATATGTATTTCCAAATCTAAAATAGCCAACATGAAATTGTATAAAGATTGGAATCCGATGAAAAATGTTTGGCTCCACGCCTTTATATTCCAAATAGCATTATTTATTTATTTATCAGTCTAAAAATACATAGAATTTCCGGTGGTCAATAATTATGTTAGATGTAAAGTGTTTTTCCATTGCCCTGATCTGTTTTAATTCCGCATATATATCGGCTTATTTTATGATAAATATTAATTTTTTTCACGCTTAGCGTGTCTTCCGCAATGTCTCAAATGTCAGTAATTGTATTGATTAACTTTTCATCAAACCGTTGGATGCTATTATTTTCGACGTGTGACTCTCAATGTAGATATATACATATATATAAATAAACATAACATACATACATACAATACATGTAAAGATATTTATTTATTGCTTAGGAGAAAGTAAAAATAAATTTGTGTAATACATACCTGTTGCTATACTGTTGAAGTCTCGATAGGCGAATGTTTGGGAAATCGGAATTTGAATCAAGTGTTAGTTCAATCCCCAGGTGACAGATTGGTACCAATGGGTTTTTTCAAGAAATTTTTTTTTTCAATTTTTTTATATACATAATACATTTTATACATAATTAACAACATTGGGCATTAATGACTGATAGTCCTTATGAAATAGGGCTATGATTGAACTTATACAGTTATTTTAGTACTTATTTTATTTGCTCTGTGTGTTAAGGATTGCCAATGATGATACTTGATCTCATATTCATACGTTTTTTTTATTATTTTTCGTTCAGGAAAATATTACATAAAATAGCAATCACATAATATTTTAAAGGGGTTTAATTATAATTGTTTAATACAAACATATGTTTTGTTTTATTAGTGAATCACAATTTTATACACAGGCTTGCTAGCGGCTCTGTAATATATTTTTATTGCAGAAGCTCGGGATAACAAAGGTCGCATCTGTGAGGGTCTCGGGGCCACTATAAGCCCTATTTATTAGATAACCTACACTGTCACTTCCGTTTGATAAAATTGTTATTAACGAGTGTTGCGTTCGCAATCAGCTCGGCGGTGTAAAAAATATTATGAGGACGTGTGAATAGCGTGACAGCAGACCTTTACCTTTTACAAGTTTACTCAAAAATTATTAAAGATAAGGAATTTGTGTTTTTAGGCAGCTATTTAACATATAATTATATTAAATTTATAATAAAAAAAGTAAATTATTATTTGTTTTTACGTATCATCCCCGCTGGATTAGACAAAGAGAAATATGAATATTTCAGGAAATTTATTCAATACTCCAACATTATATAAATATATCTTCACGCCATTCCCGATACTATGGTACATAGAAGTCTAGGCAATTAAGTTCTTTCGATCCACGATATTTTTAGGATAACTTGACAGGTGGTGAGCCCGTCGCCGTCTTAGCCTACGTTACAAATCGTACATAAGTACGTACCAATTGGTACGAGCCCGCTTCCTGGTATCGAACTTAGGTCTCATAACTCGATTCCAAATCACCCAACCACTCGGCTATCGTGACTTTTTTTGTAAATGCCTAGCTTGCCTAGATGCCAATCATATAACGTCATATAACATCTCGCCTAAGACACCGCCATCCCACACCGTTCTGCTTATTATTACGGTCTGCTCTAGTAATTTTCTAAATGTTATCTCGCCATCTGTCACAAATCAGTATTTTTAAAACAGTAACAGTAACCAGTATTTATATGGCTTCTCCCATAATCGCCCCTAATGACGCCCATGGAAAGAAAGAGGCTATCCAGCGAAAATTGGAATTTTTACTTTTCAATTCGTATAATCTCTCACATCAAGGGAATTTAGATAAGGCCGGGGCGACATAATAGGCAGCTTAATCGCGACAGTGGCGAAAATGTCTGTCTTTGAGGGAAGACTGTATATCTTAGCTGTATTTGATTGTACAAGGCAACAACAAGTCTTGGTACCACGAGAGCTGTACGATAATTGTAATTTTTAGATAATTATTAAAAAAATATATGTACAACAAATTGAAATGTTGCTAAATTCTACTACTGCTGCTAAATTCACACCGAAGATCACACGAAAAAGGACATACCAGAGTGCAGGTTAACAGTGACCTGTTATTCCCTAGTCCAATAAAGAAAAAACGCATGTAGCGGACGATGCGCTGCAGGAACAGGGTACACTCCTGTCAAATAAGGTAATTGTGACCTAATGAGAATATTGCCACAAGTGTGCGCTATCGGTATATATGCGTGGAATTGAAGAATTTCGATAGCGCGATTTAGGAAGCCGATGTGTTCTCCTGAATCTTCTTATGTAGAGACAGATATTGTTTCACGCAAGTCTTGCTGAAGAGAGTCTCACTAAACAACTAAGCAGTCCACGAGACCATAACCTGCTTGGTAGTGACCCGATACCCAGGAGGTAGGCTCATAAGGCTTGATTATCAACATCACTGTCTACCCGGTATTGGAAATAAGCTTTAAAAAAAGTACTTATTATTAACACATACACAACACACAACAAAAATACATGTGTTTCAGAACAATTTCATGTTATTTAAAACAGAATCCTTTCAATTCGTTTGATATATAAGATCAAAGAACAGTCTAAACAATTCCAACTCTGAAATTTGAACAATCTGAAAACGTCCTTCAAAATATTTGTATATGACTTTATCAAAGTTTTGATATATTTGTAACTGATTGCAAAGCCTTTATTTCGAATTTCGATCATTTATTGACGTATGTGTACACAACTTCAGCAATCAAAGCGTAATATGTTAAACTTTGTTACTTTCCTGAGTTTTAACAGACATTTCAAGTGAGGTATTCTATATTTTAATAAAATTATCTTCTTGTCCCAAATAGGCTTCGGTGAATGATGGATCGAAAGCGCTAAATTGTCTAGAACTCTGTTTATCCCAGTATCAGGAAAATGTGTGAAGATAAATAAAATAAATAAACATGTTCTTCTTTTAACAAACCGTTAGCGTTATAAGCTACAATAGTCACCAGTACTGTCCATTTACCCTAATTTCGTAAAAAAAATATGCCATAAAACCCTTATGAAATTGAGATCTAAATTGTATAGGTTTCTCGACGTTTGTGATACGGAAATTTTATTATAGTACAATTATTATAATATGATTATTAGTCTTGAGAAATGAACGACCAGAATAGATAAATCTACATATTGACCGCGTTTATATGTAAATTAAGATCAATCGGTCAGGGTTATTATTATTATAATATTGGAAATTTGACGCTTTTTAAGTAGGATTTTTTTCCAGTACTATATTTAAAAAAAAAACAAAATTATGTTTATATTTACAATACTTATTAAATATAGACATTACATAATGATTTCTTGTATTTACGCGAATACTACACATTTTAAATAAAACGATTTTCCCCCCGTGACCACGGATGCTGTAAAGCATCCGAAATGTCGGGAAATAAAAATAGTTTGTAAAAACTAATTAAAAACGCGTCGACAGGGACTGGGATACACCAATGGATACAGTAAACAATTCTGCGAGTTATCAAACGAGATATTACATACAATAATGATGTTAATAACATTCTTTTATTTTTTGTTTTTGGTTTTTTACATATTTTTTTTGAATTTAAAGCATATAAGTTATCCTGAACTTTTTATTTTTAAATTAATGAGAAAAAATTTTAAAAATGTTCTTTGCCACGGTTCGGCAAAGGTCGCGGGTTCGAATCCCGCCCGTGTGTTTTAAACCAATTTTTTTCTCTTTAATATAATAACACTGTCTAAAAATATACATAAAACTCCAGTGTCACTAAGTCAGCTATGAACTCCGAAAATACTCAATCGATCTTTTTTCAAAAGTTTTCTTTTTGCACAAGTGTGTAAACTTCAGACATAACAGCGTGGTGCTGTTTAGAGTATCTTTCTTTTTAATTTATACTTTCATTGAATATTTGATTTGAATCAGGTTTCTCATGAAAATACAAATTTTCTATAAACATGCAGGATAACGTCTAACGGGCGTTCAGACGTTATCCTCCAAAAAATAATCCACTAAATCACAGAAATCTATATAATACAAAGTATCATACAAAAAATAAGCAATAAACATTTAAGTATCCACATGTTAGATAAACACATGTATATATCAAATATTTGTGTGAGTACATTCATGTTCTGAGCAAGGCCTGAAATCCTGAAACAAAAAGCTCGTTTCTGGTTTATGTGCCAAATTTGTTTTCTAATATAAAATTACAATAAATTACCAACGACGCATTTGTTTTTTTTTTTTAATTTTAACGGTCATATGCGGACATTTGACGACCTCCGTGGACGAGTGGCGTATACACCGGTTTTCATGGTATCGACAGCTGTGTGGTCTGTGGTTTTGGTTCCCAGTCGGGTCAATATAGAAAACACTTTACATTAACTCGGGTCTGGGTGTGTGTAATACTTTCGTTATTTCAGATTCCATAATATTAGTTCAGTTCATTTTTGGACCAGAGCAATGTATATGATGCTGTCCCTATCTGTGTATGTATTATTTATGAATATACAGTTTACATGTTACATTAGTAAAGAAGATGGAGTCATTAGTTTCGATAGAACTCGTAACCATTAAGTTGTTTTACTACAAATTCATAAAAATCGCCACGAATGAACGACGAAGTTATAATCAAAATTAGAAGCTTTAAAAATTTAATTAATTTTATCAGCCATGGTATTTTTATACGTAAGAAGAGCAACGGGCTATATAACACTTGAGAAATGCGCGATTTTTTCATGCCGACAACGTATATTGCATAGTAAACTGGTCTGGAAACTTCTGCGTGTGCAACCACTGCGTGCGAGCGATTTGCGAAACTCCACTTTCTAGCAATGCGTGTTAGTCGCTTACCGACCGCCCGGAAGACGCGCCCTTGGCTCAATCAATTTCAATGTCGTATTTAAATCCATCGAATTCTAGAGACTATTGTTACTAATGTTATTAGAGCATATCTATTTTTTCTAGGTATTTTCAATCCGAATCCGAATGATCACTTTTCTTTTTCATAATTAAAACAAAACATAATACAATCTATGCTTTGATTAAGTTTTCTCTATGTATCGGGTAGTCTATGTTACTCTATGTCTCTATGACATCTATGTCGATTACCGATGCCAACCAAAACAAACCTTTGATACTATGAAGCTACACTATTTAGTAAGGTTAAGATTTTACTAACTCTAACTCTTTACCATCGGTCGATAATTAGAGCTAGATTTGGTCACAGTAAAGGGTTAGGCCATCCCAGACGAAGGAGACAGGGAAAGAATAATATAATACAATTTTTGAAACCCCTAAATAAATTTTTGCCTTAGATTAAAAATTACTAGAACTACTGTATAGTAACTCATAAGCAGCTTTTGTTTCTTTATATATTTTTTCTATATCTGGCCATTAAACGATAGTAGGTGCACACCATAGATAAATAAGATGTTCTTCCGTAGTTAGTTTTCAGATTTTGTTTCTTGCTTTGATGTAATCCTTGTCGTCGAATCTAAATTAAGATTTGAAGATTTGAATAATCTTCAATTATTTAACTTGAACTTGATTAACTTGTATTTTTATATTCTTTCTAGTTTAAGATAGATAATAGTTTGTAATAGATATTGTTCTTATTTGTTTATAATACACGAAATACAATGAAATATAACAATTTATACACATAGTTAAATAAAAATACTAAGGAAGCCTTTGGGAAAATTAAACTATCAATTGACCAGATTCATTTAAATATTGTTTAACCCGGGAAGTGATAAATAATACCAATGATAAATCTATTTTTGGTATTTAATGCCCGCTATAGCGGTACATTTAATATTTCCTTACATCGAGATGTTGACCTTCGGCTAGCCATCACAATAAACAAGTTAAGGGTATCGGTCGAATGACGAATATTTCTCTTGACAGCTATGATAATAAAAATACATAATCTACATCGCTCAGCTAATTTTGTTTCAGTTCAACATATTTGGATCCTTTAAAAAAAGGCTGATCCTTTGTATATATTTATTCAATGTTATTAAGGAAACTAGTCCAACTATTTGTCCAATATTTGTAATTTTGATAGTGTTTTACATTTGAAATTTATTCGGATATTTTAATCTCTAAGAAAATTCATTTACATAAAAATATTATTGCTGTCTCTTGACGCTCTGAGAACTTGATCCCACGACTTCCTGATCTCACCACCTGTCACGTTGTCCCAAAAATATCTTCGGTGAAAGGTGGGTTGAAGGGACGTAATTGTCTAGACTAGACCTCTGTCTACCCCTGTATTGGTAATTGCGTGAAGATATTTACTTTTATATACAGTTTATATAGATTACTGTATAATTTATACTTGCGATTGTTGCCACTCGGTGAAATTGCATTTGCATTAAAATTCATTGTTGAACACTTTTACACAATTCACTTTATTTTAAAATAAAGTGAATTGTGTACAAGTGTTCAACAATGAATTTTAATAAGATTAGTTTATAGTTTATATAGATAGCCATTACATGTTATAGATATTACAGTATTGATACGCTTTACTCTACTTCAACAAAATTTAATGAATACACTTTACTTCATTCTTCTTTAACTGAACTTAGAAATATGTTATAAAGGCCACGATAGGCGAGTGCTTGGATGAATTCGGAACCGAAGGGCCGAAATTACTCGCCGGGTGGAAGGCTCGTACCAATGAGTTTTTCGAAATATTTGTACGATTTGTATATCAGTTATGATTTCGCAATCAAGCTCCGGTGTGATGAAAGAATGGAAGAACATACATACTTAACGGCCTATTAAAGTCGACTGCAGGACATAGGTTCTCCCATAGGGAGGATTTGCCGTAATCACCTCGCTTGGCAAGCGGATTGGCGATCTCAGTATCCAACACCTCGCACCTCGGACACCACTGCCCATCTTCGGTCTGATTTTTTAGAGATAGTTATCCCGCCATCTATCGGTTGCCATAACGATATTCAAGGCTGCTTCACTTAGTCGCCTCTTACGACACCCACGGGAAGAAAGGGAGTGACAATATTCTTACACCGTTACCACACGGTGTTGACTATTACTCTGGTAAAAATAAATAACAAAAATACGTTAATTGTAAGTTAGTGTTTCCGTTCTCTTACATAATGACTAAAATCTTTACCAAAAATATTACGTAAATTAAATACAATCTACATAATTGTCTGTAATTTGAAAATTTGTAGTGTTTTGGCTAGACAGTTATAAGGCAATCCTTATATTTTATTCTCATTATTTTCTATGCAATCTTTGTGAAATGTAACGATCGCAATGCAGACGCATATTTCACGTTGAATTGCATAAACGTTGTATAAATTTATGAAGTATGTCAGTTTTTAAATTCTCTACCAAGAGTCTGAACGAAATGTTTTGTAATCGTTAAGCCTGGTTTCCTGTGCATATTTCACTTTGCTAATTCACTTGACTGCCATTAACAATACACTTCAGTAGGCAGAACTCTCCCGTGTATACATTAATCGCCATGCCTGGCAAGGTGATTGGCGATTGCAGTACCAGACATCACACACCTTAGAAGCTGCTGCCCGTCACCGGTCTGCTTAATTTTGGTTTGGTATTTATCAAGATGGTTACACCGCCATCTGTCGTTTGCCATTGTGTTTTTAAGGTACATAGATAGGGACAAGTTTATATAGTTTTGATCCCAACACAATATAGGTATGGGATCGGAAACAACGAAGGCACCAAAAACACCCAGATTTAAGACAATGTAGAAAAAAATACTTTGCTACATTGACCCGTTCGATCAATCGAATTAAACCCGGGGCCGCAGACCGACTACTCGAAAATAGGTGCGTAGATATGCCTCCGTTGAGCTTCGACTAAGAATTAAGAAGTTGTGTATGGAAGGGTAATTTTAATATTTTGTAAAATAAATATATAAATAAAATAAATACCTTCACGGAATTCCCAATACGGGGGTAGACAGTGGTCTTGTCCAGACAATAAGTTTCTTTGACCCACCTTCCACCGAAGATGTTTTCGGGACAACATGACAGGTGGTGAGCCCATCGCCGGCTTTATTTGAAAAGCCAACGATATAATTTGTACATAGTTTTTGAAAAACCCATTGGTACGCGTCTGCTACTTGGGGATCGAACTCTGGTCTCTTGACACGTATTTCCGACCTCTCAACCACTCGGCTATCGTGACTTTAATTACTCGGTTTCGTTATATTGTGTGCATGGCTTTATTTAATATTTCACATTACAATCTATCAGTCGCTTATAAAGGTAACTAATAACCCAATTACTTACAAAAGTAATCAAAAATACAGACGTCGTCGTCTAGACTATGTCTCCAGAGACACTCAAATAAGAAATAAATAAGGTATTCATACATAAATAACTTGTAGATTTTCCGTGGAAGATTTTTTGCGTACTATGTAATTAATTACTTAGGCAAGAGAGATTCATGCATAGTCGTAACACGTTTTTACCTTAAAGAAGTGAATCTTATTTAATATTATTAATATTTTTTTAGTGTGGAAAACATCACATACATTGCTCTGATCCGGAAGTAAGTAGATAAAATTCTGGGGATATGGAATATGAAACAACAAGATTACCACAAATGTTTTATTATATAGTATTTTACATTTATTATTATAAGCGTATATTTTTATTTATACATCACAATCACGAATTCACTTCAATGATTTGGCAAACAAGTAGGATTTTTGTGGTCTGACGTCCCCGGGTTGATCGGCGTACGCACGGTGACGCCAGTTTTAAGGTCATGGGTTCGAGTTCCGAACGGTCCAATGTTTTACTACATTTTCTTGGTTCTGGCTGTTTGTGTAATTCTCACAAGTGCTTTAGCTACTTACTTTGGGGATCAGAGCTATGTATGTGTATTTAGATAACTTTGTAACTTTATTTATATATATGCTCATCATTTCATTATCATTACGACCTGTAAAAGTCTACTGCAGTACACAGCCTTCTTCCGAATAAGAGAGTTAGCCATAATCACCACGCTTGACAAGCAGATTGACGATTGCAGTACCAAACAGCTTCCACATTAGACGCTGATGCTTTTTCAAAGATTTTTTCGTTAGTCGCTTCTTAATATACCCTTTGGGATAACAGGGGTATATTCGGTATATTATACTGTTACTACACGACAATGAAAGGCATATGTGAGAAAATTTTATAGTAAGTATTTTAAGAAGGTTTAAAACAAAAAAAATTATTTACGATTGTTTATAATATAAGCAGAAATAGAATTTACAAGTTTTATTTACTACCTGAATGAACCACTGGCGCGGTTGAGTCTGCCTAGTGACTGAATAAAATTTGTGAAATGTGTGTTCTTATTTATTAATATTTTTTCTCATCATCAACAACTTCACCAAAGATTTTAATACTATAATGATTTTACAATTGATTAAGTGAGTTACGATACATAGGTGGTTGGGTGATTGGGGTTCGAGTCAAGGAGACCCCGGTTCGATCCGTAGGTGGTAGGCTCGTACCAATGGGTTTCTTCAAAAACTTATGTACGATATATAGCGTTAGCTTGGCCATTAAGACGGCCTCACAATATATGTCACACCAAAAAAAAATTTTTTTTTCTTTAATTTTTAGTACAGAAACACACAAAACCAGTATCTATCTCATTTTCTTGCCAAAATTACAAGATCGCAAGTTGCAAGGCCAGCTCTAATAAATAAAAAGTTCACCATGTGTATATGAACAGATACCAAAAGTATACGTAATACGTTAATAAATTTACGAATTCTTACATATTTCACTCTGGTCGACTATCAAAATGGTATTTTTGAATTTAATGCAGATTGCTTAGTTTCTTTTAAATTTAGTACAGATACAAAGAACGACTAAAGAAAATTTGGACAAAAAGAATTTTTCCGAAGGGTAAATACGTAAATACGTAAATAATTAGGCTGTATTTTATGATTTTGTGTGATCTTCTAAGCTCTCTAATGTAAAATGACATACACAACACATAAAATTCCATGTGTATGCTAATTGAAAGAATAACATTACATGTACGTATAATTAAGCATGAAAATCTTCGTAACATTTATACAGAGAAAAGATATTTTTAATACATTGACAAAATACTTTTTTAAATACATATTATAAAATTCGTAAAGTCTAGAAAGAAGTCATGATAGCCGTGTGGTTGGGTGGTCGGATTGGTGGTACCAATGGGTTTGTGGCGACATCTATGTCTTCACACTGGAAGCTCGCTAGTGGCGGATCCAGGAAACACATCGACGTCCTACATCGCGCTATCGAAGTTCGCACGTATACGTGCATATATACGATTACCGATAGCGCACACTAGTGTAGGAGACGTCCTCCCCAGGTCACGATCACCCGCCTTGGCAGGTAGCTACCTTTTTCCTGCACCACATCATCCGCTACAGGTTTTTCAAACACTTATGTACAAATTACATCGTTGGCTTGGACATAAAATCGGCGAGGGCTCACCGCCTGTCACGTTGTCCCGAAAATATCTTCGGTGGAAGGTGGGTCGAAGGGACTTAATTGTCTAGACTAGACCTCTGTCTACCCCTGTATTGGGAATTGCGTAAAGTTTACTCTCGTAAAAATCATCTCTTTAAACAGCAAAACTAATTAACATGTTTCGATCACTCATAAATAAATAGAAAATAAATATCTTGACGCATAGTCCTTGACTGGCCAGAGAGAAGATATGTCACAATACTTACATATCTCCTTCGCATCTCTACATCTATATATTCTGTCATTTTTATTCCAATGCCTAATTTTAAAGTCACGATAACCGAGTGGTTGGTTCATCGGAATTCGAGTTAAGGAGAGCCGTGTACGGTCCCCTGGCGCTATGCTCGTACCTATGGGTTATTTTAAAAAATTATGTACGATTTATATAGTTGGCTTGGATATAAAAGCGACAGTCACCACGTGACCACAATCTCTTTCTACTCCATTATTGGGGTTGGAATTTTTTTATTGCCTCTTGGAGGATCGTAACATGAATCAAACTTTTGCGGCGTGATTTCGCTGATGTTAACGCTTTCAAGATAATCATAACAACAAAATAATAATTACAAAACTTTAATTTTTACAGGTACCTAAAAACGAAATATTTTGAAGAGGACGTGAAAATGCTGGCAGTGCAATTCCCGCACAAATCGAAACATTTTATTTTAGCTGCATGAACATTGTACGATTGAACACAAGGATGTATGAAATAATTAACTAATGAATATATATGATAGATAATTGAATTTGAAATAATGGGAAGCTTGGTCCAAAGAAAAGAAAAAAGAAGGAAGATACGAAATTCCAACGTATGAAAAAAAATAGATAAATATGGGTCACCAT
This sequence comes from Sericinus montela, assembly GCA_029286605.1. Taxonomy (NCBI): domain Eukaryota; kingdom Metazoa; phylum Arthropoda; class Insecta; order Lepidoptera; family Papilionidae; genus Sericinus; species Sericinus montela. Next base: position 211,169 of record JAGSMR010000027.1, read on the forward strand.
TAACAATAATCATAATTAATGACGCAAAATGATTTTTTCAAAACTTATCTTTCATTTTGTTAATACTCAAAACATTGTTAAAAGCAGTGTGTGTGCAATGACAGAAAAAGATGCATTCATTTCGGCTTTTAAAAATTATAATTTAATTTCATTTAAATTCTTTTAAATACGGAAATTCGTTAAAATACGACAATAATTTTACTGATGGTATATCACATACTTGTACCTAATAATAATAATATATCGATATATCTATATCATAACTATATAAAGAATATATCTTAACGTAACATATTTACAGTTGTTAAGGTCGACCTATACTCGTGTAGGTATTAGGTATGAAGTAGAATATTTAAGCATCAATCAGAAGTTATATATTTGTTCATCTATTTAAAGAACTAAAGACAATGTAACATCAAACATTTTTAAGTCGTTTTGATGTGCGAGGCATTAGATAAATCTTCAAAATGTCCTCCATTTAACTTCGATTTTTGTCCCATTACTTAACCTGAGGACGAAGATCTGATGAATGAATGATATAATTAGATTAAAAATCACATACTTGTTCTGTCATTAAATTAAAAGCCAAATAGTAACGTGTAAAGATCGCCATCCTTTTCGCTTAGTGTATGCCCATGCTGTTTTTCTTTATATACCAGTGTAAACTATATTGAGTTTATAAGGCAAAACATCTAAAGCTATTCGGATCAAATGAGCTTTGCCAGAGCAACGTTATTAAAGACGTCACACAAAACTAATAAACGAAGTATGAATAGCGGAGCCCTTCAACTCAGCAACGTATTGCTAAATACCAATACAGTTACCTTCAATTGAGTAACGTTGAGATTAACAAATAAGCTAATGTGACATAATTTTGTTGTATTATTGCATTGGACGTGATGTTATATAACGCGATAACCGGCTGCAGGTCTGATAATTATTAAGAAAAACTGCGAAAGATATACGTGTGAATATATTTCAATAATATGTAACAAGTTTTCTTATATTGAAGAGGCAATTATAATTAACTTTGATTTTATTCCAATTTTAAAAATTCAACTAATAATTAAATAATGGATTAATTAGCCATGACTCTTATTAAAAAAGGAATTATCTTCATTAGAATCTGGCTGTTGACAAGAGTCACTTATAAAAAGTAAAAACAAGAGAGAGAAATACTTTTTCTTTTATAAATTTAGTAAAGAATGCATTTTATGGGTTCATAGGTTCTACATAGAATAAAATAAAAAAAATTACTAAATTAATTTGAGCAACCATCGTTCGCGTCGGATCTATAATTGCTTTGTTTATATCGTAACATAGATTCCAATCTCCTACCTTCACTTTATACGCACAATGATCTGTTATTAACTTAATTTCCTAGTAAATCCATGCTGGCGCGTATTTTTCTTTCACGCGGATATTAAAGTAGGGAAACATTGATTTTAGTGATATTACCCCATGTAGATTATTGAATTACAATGATAAAGCTCTTAATTTAAAGTCTTCATCGAGCCATGAAGAATTGATCAGAATAGATAAGATCATCATTATCCTAAATTGAATTTCTTTTACTTTGAACTGATGCTGTTCTAAAACATTATGTTATCACATTCTTCAACCATTCAACTCTGCGCGGTTTTATTACACGCCTTCATGGAATTAATCACGGACTTTTTTTCAATTTCTGTATAAAGATCTAGCCTAATGCTATGGCGTACCTTTAAATTTCATAACCTAAATGTGATATTTTCTTGCTATTGTAGAGGTTTGATTTTCTTTTGTTATGATATAAGGAAAAGTCGAGGTATGCTGAGACAAACTTAATTACTTAAATAATGTAAATGGTCTTCGAAAGTATTTGGAAAACTGAATGAACTGCTAAAAGAAGGTAGGGTCAAGAGTACTTTAATGGAAGAGTTGACTAAATGTAAGAATCGTGGCAAATGGCGAATTGTTCTCCCTGAGTCCCAGTGATGTTGCGTAAAAGTATACGTAAAACTGAAGTTAGGAAGAACATCCCTAAACTTTGTATAATTGGAACCTAAGAAACGCTGGTTGACATAGTTAGTTCCCAATAAATACGTATTTATGTACAAGCGTGTGTTGGACGTTATTCCATTATTCACCAGAAGTCTTGCATGACTGTCGGTCACTGTCATTCGTAAAGGTTAGATTGATTACACGTCAATAGTAATCAAATGGCAATTAATATTGGAAAAGTATAACACTTCTCTAGTATTAATAATAATAATATATCAAAAAAATATATCAAAAATTCTGGTTGATGTCAGTTCATTATTTTGTTAAACCATGATCATTTCGAGCGACGTCATAAATATCAAGTTAGTTTAGTAATACACCTCTATACATAATATTGAATTAATTTAAGTACCTGGGTGACTTCACCTAGGCATCAATAGATAGCGTTTTGGTAATATTTTAATATTAAATCATTATTCAATAATGTTTCTTTTTATGATAACGAATTTTCTCTAAAATAACGTCTTCATTGAGAAACTTGTAAAATATTACCTAAACACAAGATATTATACAAATGTATAACCAATTTAAAAAGTTTAAAGTAATACACGAGTGATCTGAGTTCGAATCAACGTACCAGCACCATAAATATTGTAAATTACAATTAAAAATATATTGGAATATTATATGCATATATGTATATTAAGATATGCCAAATTGTATGTACGTAAATATCATCACCGTCTTAGTGTCCAAGCTAACGGTACTAGCTTGGACACTAAGACGGTGATGAATTCACGACCTGTCACGTTGCCCCCAATAAGTTTACGTGGAAACTGGGTCTAAGTGATTCCGTTGTCTAGACCTTTCCCTGGGGAAAAGCGTGAAATATGTCTTAAACATAAAATGATATGTATTACTGTTCTATTACTGGCTATCATAAAAGGCATGTTTTAAAAATTCGTTGGTACTTATCAATCTTTTTATGTATTGTGCACATTGTTACGTACATACAATTTGACTTTGTGAATCTAGTGTAGAATTACACGCACTATATTCATGTAGCATATAAGAAGTTAAAGAAATTGTCTTATGGAAATTTACATTCATTTGTGTAATGTTCATAAATATGTTATCTGTATTCCGGACGAAAAAGGTAAATTTAACACAGACGAATCAATCTATGTAAAAATCTCCAGAGAGATGTAAACCAATACCAACATTATAACTTGAAATATTATTATTTATTAAACACAACATAACTGGTTTATTTGTATCTAGATTGAAATATAAATGTAAATATTTTTCCTCATATCTATGTAGCACGATTTTTTTTTGTTTACGAGGCAATAGTTGAACATTGTAATTACGTGTTGTTCGCATTAAAATTAAATCAGATCAAGGTTAAGTCTAATTCTGAAATATCGAATACGGGAAAGAGGATTTAATGTAAATTAGGTATTCATCTATATGTTAAGTAAAGTTGAGATATACCAAACATTATTAATATATGTAATCAAAATTTAAATATGGAATTAAGTTAAGAATATTGATATGATTATGTTGTAATAGGTAAGTATCAAATAATTTTAATATTTTTAATAAAACTAATTATCGCATTAAGAACTTTTTCGTATTTTAATAAAATGCGTTAAGCTATGTTACAATGCCATTGAGAGCTTTAATCATCTTAATCTTACCATTCTTCGTCAGGAACTTATTTATGTTATTTGATTAAAGTGCAAATAGATACTGGAATTTTATTTTATTATTAACCTTATTAAGATTTTCCTCACCCCAAATTAACTCAAATTCCGGAATCACGTGACTCCAAGTGAAACTCTCCTTAATATCCAGTCCATGATTGTTGCATTACTTACTCCTTTATATATCAAAAGTTAAGCTGAAGGGGACCAAATTATCAATTGTTTCTCCCGATGCCCTTGTACCCGCAATATCAAAGGTTGCGGTTTTCGGGTGCGATGCTTCCCACAAGAAAAGGAAAGAGAAAGGAGGTTAGTAGCGGAAGAGAGTAAGGATACGGGTGATCGGCTGCCACACTTACTAGACGAAACGGAAGAGCACAAGATGCCTCTACTTCAAGCCGGCACATTCTTACAGTAACATATGATATACATTCATTCATTCATTCTGTAAAAGATTTTTGTTCGGTAAAGGAAGGCAAACTAGCAAGTAGGTCGTCAATGACGACCTCAGTAGACGAGTTGCGTACACAGGTTTTCATGGTGTCGCCAACTCAGAGGTCCCTGGTTCGATTCCCGGTCTTATCAATGTAGAAAACGCGTGTTCTACATTTTGTCGTGACACTTTCGTTGTTACTGATTCCATAGCACAGGCGACTTATTTTGGGACCAGAATAATATGTGATTTATTTATTATTATTTAAAAAAAATTAGATGTCCATTGATAAAACCACTACCAGTTGTCTTGACCTTTGTGTAATATTAACTTCATGAAGTATTAATTTTTTGTAATTCACAAAATAAGTAATGCACATTAATTACAAATTTTAAAATGATAACGTTTTAACCTAAGTTTTGAAGTAAATATAATTACATACTAAACTTTGAACCTACTAAGCGTTACTAATCCTTAAGCTTAGTGTTGTTTCACGCCATTTTCAATACATGGATAGACAGAGGTTTAAGTCCTTCCGACCCACGTTCCACCGAAGACTTTTTTTTTGGGACAACCTGACGGGTGCTGAGCCCGTCGACGTCTTTATGCCTAAGCCAATGATATAAATCGTACATAAGTTTTTGATAAAACCCATTAGTACAAGCCTGCTACCGGGGGATCGAACTCGGGTCTCTTGACTCAAATTCCGATCACCCAACCACTCGGCTATCGTGACATTTAAATTAAATGTAGAATTAGTAAAGTAAAGCTTATTACTCATTTAACTGTGCTATTTAATACTAACTTAAGATAGGGTTAATCGGACAATCCCGTATAATTCATTCATTCATTTACTAATTCTACATTTACTTTAAAAGTCACGATAGCCGAGTGGTTGGGTGATCGGATTTCGAGTCAGGAGACCCGAGTTCGATCCCCAGGTGTTTGTGGGTAGTACCAATGGGTTTTTTCAAAAGCTTCTGTACAATTATATCGTTGGCTTAGAGATAATGACGGCGACGGGCTTTCCACCTGTCACATTGTCCCGAAAAATCTTCGATGGAAGGTGGGTCAAAGGGACTTTACTGTCTAGACTAAACTCCGTCTCCCCCTGTGTTGGGAATGTCGTAAAGATTTTTTTTTAATTCTACATTAAGTCATTAACTGCCTGATTCAAATAGCCTATTGTTATAGAGCAAAACAGTTGTGTGTCTTTATAATTCACATTTGACTAACGGTTGATGATCTAGTGTTCGCGTCTAGACAATTGGCAATTTGGCCGAAATATCCATACGGCCTCGTAGTATACCGCAATGCTAATCAAATATAGTTTGACATCAATGTTATCAAATATGTGAACAATTTGTGTTACTGTGACTGTGACTTCTGATTTATATAATTTTATGGTCGACTAAAAGCAAGAATATCCAATAAAACTGAGCGTTTGAAAATTATTCTCGTTCATAGCTTTTCTGGCATATCATTCTGATGTAATACAATAACTAACCAAGTATCTAAACTATCTATCTAAGTGTGTATGTATCTATATAACGTATCTACACTAAGTTTAGCTTCTATCGAATAGAAGATCCTTATTTTTTTATCTTCACGCAATTCCTAATACAGGGGTAGACAGAGGTCTAGTCTAGACAATTAAATCCCTTTGACCCACCTTCTACGGAGATATTTTGGCGACAACGTGACAGGTGGTGAGCCCGTCGCCGTCTTTATGTCCAAGCCAGCGATATAATTCGTACATAAGTTTTTGATAAAACCCATTAGTACAAGCCTGCTACCGGGGGATCGAACTCGGGTCTCTTGACTCAAATTCCGATCACCCAACCACTCAACTATCGTGACATTTAAATTAAATGTAGAATAATAAAGTAAAGCTTATTACTCATTTAACTGTGCTATTTAACACAAACTTAAGATAGGGTTAATCGGACAATCCCGTATAATTCATTCATTCATTTACTAATTCTACATTTACTTTAAAAGTCACGATAGCCGAGTGGTTGGGTGATCGGATTTCGAGTCAGGAGACCCGAGTTCGATCCCAGGTGTTTGTGGGTAGTACCAATGGGTTTCAAAAGCTTCTGTACAATTATCGTTGGCTTAGAGATAATGACGGCGACGGGCTTTCCTGTCATTGTCCCGAAAAGTCTTCGATGGAAGGTGGGTCGAAGGGACTTTACTGTCTAGACTAAACTCCGTCTCCCCCTGTGTTGGGAATGTCGTAAAGATTTTTTTTAATTCTACATTTAGTCATTAACTGCCTGACTCAAATAGCCTATTGTTATAGAGCAAAACAGTTGTTTGTCTTTATACTTTACATTTGACTAACGGTTGATGATCTAGTGTTCGCGTCTAGACAATTGGCAATTTGGCCGAAATATCCATACGGCCTCGTAGTATACCGCAATGCTAATCAAATATAGTTTGACATCAATGTTATCAAATATGTGAACAATTTGTGTTACTGTGACTGTGACTTCTGATTTATATAATTTTACGGTCGACTAAAAGCAAGAATATCCAATAAAACTGAGCGTTTGAAAATTATTCTCGTTCATAGCTTTTCTGGCATATCATTCTGATGTAATACAATAACTAACCAAGTATCTAAACTATCTATCTAAGTGTGTATGTATCTATATAACGTATCTACACTAAGTTTAGCTTCTATCGAATAGAAGATCCTTATTTTTTTATCTTCACGCAATTCCTAATACAGGGGTAGACAGAGGTCTAGTCTAGACAATAAAATCCCTTTAACCCATCTTCTACGGAGATATTTCGGGACAACGTGACAGGTGATGAGCCCGTCGCCGTCTTTATGTCCAAGCCAGCGATATAATTCGTACATAAGTTTTTGAAAAACCCATTGGTACGAGCCTGCCTCCTGGGGATCGAACTCGGGTCTCCTGACTCGAAATCCGATCACCCAACCACTCGACTATCGTGACTTTTAAAGTAAATGTAAAATTAGTTAAGTAAAGTGTAAGATTATTACTCATTTAACAGGGATCGAATTCGGGTCTCTTGACTCGAAATTCCGACCACCCAACCACTCGACTATCGTGACTTATAAATCATGATTTATATTTTTCTGTGTAAAACTATTTTCTCAGAGATGACACCTGGCAAGACAATCTGAACAAAGGCCTCCCCTAAAATTTACCACGTAAAACGGTCCACTCAATCTTGTGGAGGGACGTCCTATACTGCATTTGCCTAAACTAGGTAGCCACTCGAGAATATTTCTTCCCCAAAGCTTTGGGTTCGTCGAGCTTCGTTGCCGAACCATTGCCACTTCATCGCGCTGATCTTCAGGGCTATATCGGTTACCTACATTCCGCTGCGGATATCTTCGTTACGAATTCTATCACGCAGAGAAACACCGAGTATAGCCCATACTATGGCACGCTGAGCAACCAACAACAACAAAATTTACATAACTTTGTAAAGTAGAGCTGCAAGAAAAGGAAAAGTGGAGACCCCAGAGTTACTTGGCGACTCTTCTCTGAGGAGGTCTTGATTTTGCGAACCGGTATAATTTTGACGTTCATTAAAACTTTCAAGAAGCCGAAATTATATAAAAAAAGTTTCTACTTTGACTTTGAATTAATAACCTGTCAAAAAGAACGTAAAGGATACAAACATTAAAACCTTCATTGCAGTAGTGTACAAAAAACATTTAATAGTTATTAATTAAAACAACTAACACGTTTATTTTTTTCGCTTTAATAATAAAAACCGTTAAAAAAACTTTTAAGATCGCATCACTTTAACCTGTCAAATTTAATTGTTTCTTGTACCAAACTACGTCAGTAGCTTAACTTTTTAACAATAAATTAGAAACAATTTTGTTATGTAATATCTACAAGTTTTTTATAGGGTTTATGTAAGTTTATTGACCTCCGTATCCTGTTTCAATTACTACACCCTATTGGGTACAAAATCATAGGCTGTGGTATCTGAGGGACAAAAACTTTCGCTTTACACCTGACGTACCTTACTAACTCAATTATTTATTTTTCTATACCCGTGTGGCACAAAGCTGCTACAGCCACTTTAACGAATGTAGGTAATATTAAACAAGTTAAATATCCACCGCAAAATAAGCCTCTTTTATAAGGATTAGTTCCCATACATACCAGATTCGGCCAGGAAATTTGCGGTCGCAGTCGTCCAGAATCTGCCCAGTAAGTATTTTAATATTTGTCTAGTGTTATGTTAGTGTTACCTATGAGTAGTATCCCACCGTTAATTGGTAGTATTTACGAGGCCTGTTCCCTTAGAGGCGTCTTATTAGAAGCTTATTTATTAGAAGGAATATTTAATAGCTTATTAGAAGGAATATTTAAACGACGATACTACACGGAAAGTATATTCAACAGTAATGTACAATACATTACTCTTGCATTTGTTCATGAATCTTCATTCAATGTGAATAGAAGGTATTAAATATGTTCACCTAATATGAAATCTATCTTGCCAAGAGTGACGATTATGATACAAGCGTTGCCCTGCAGTTACGGTAGAAACCTATGTCCTGTGGTGGACATGAATAGGTTATAATTAATATTGAATTTTGTACATGTTTAACGGTATTGAAAACTAATTACACTAAACAAAACAATAAGTCAACAAGCGTATCTCAATACAGACTTAGTTTTCACTGTTAGTCCTTTCAGTCCATATTTCACCAAAGCTTATTCAGAACATAGCTGATAGAACCTTTCGATCTTCATCAAATCTTAAGATTAGTATTCAAACATACTTCACCGGTTTTCGGCAAGTCTTTAGGGTTCACACTACTTTGGAACTCTTTGCCCGAATATGTTAGGAGATCGGTAAACAAGTGCTCATTCAATTTTCAAAATTCATCAGTTCACAAATATTTTTTAATTTCAAATGATTAATCTTGAAACTGTCTTTGGCTCCCATTCTTAGAATGGGATATTGGAAATATTTATATTTTAGTACTTTTATTTTTATATATAAATAAAAGTACTAAAGTATACATATTTTAGTATATATTTATTTGAATGTATATGGTATATGTATATATGTAGTATATTTATTGTATTTTATGTAGTAAATATTTTACGTTTAAATAAGTCACGTTAGCCGAGTTGTTGGGATGGTCGGAATTTCGAGTCGAGAGACCCGAGTTCGATCCCCAGGTGGCAGTACCAATGAGTTTTTCAAAAAATTATGTACGAATTTTATCGTTGGCTAGGACATAAAGACGGCGACAGGCTCACCACCTATCACGTTATCCCGAAAATATCTTCGGTGAAAGGTGGGTCAAAGGTACTTAATTGTCTAGACTTGACCTCTGTCTACCCCTGTATTGGGAATTGCGTGAAGATATTTTTAATATTTTAATATTTGTCTAGTGTTATGTTAGTATTACCTATGAGTAGTATCCCACCGTTAATTGGTAGTATTTACGAGGCCTGTTCCCTTAGAGGCGTCTTATTAGAAGCTTTAACGGCCCACGGGAAGTGGGGGGGTGGAATATTTAAACGACGATACTACACGGAAAGTATATTCAACAGTAATGTACAATACATTACTCTTGCATTTGTTCATGAATCTTCATTCAATGTGAATAGAAGGTATTAAATATGTTCACCTAATATGAAATCTATCTTGCCAAGAGTGACGATTATGATACAAGCGTTGCCCTGCAGTTACGGTAGAAACCTATGTCCTGTGGTGGACATGAATAGGTTATAATTAATATTGAATTTTGTACATGTTTAACGGTATTGAAAACTAATTACACTAAACAAAACAATAAGTCAACAAGCGTATCTCAATACAGACTTAGTTTTCACTGTTAGTCCTTTCAGTCCATATTTCACCAAAGCTTATTCAGAACATAGCTGATAGAACCTTTCGATCTTCATCAAATCTTAAGATTAGTATTCCAACATACTTCACCGGTTTTTTCGGCAAGTCTTTAGGGTTCACACTACTTTGGAACTCTTTGCCCGAATATGTTAGGAGATCGGTAAACAAGTGCTCATTCAATTTTCAAAATTCATCAGTTCACAAATATTTTTTAATTTCAAATGATTAATCTTGAAACTGTCTTTGGCTCCCATTCTTAGAATGGGATATTGGAAATATTTATATTTTAGTACTTTTATTTTTATATATAAATAAAAGTACTAAAGTATACATATTTTAGTATATATTTATTTGAATGTATATGGTATATGTATATATGTAGTATATTTATTGTATTTTATGTAGTAAATATTTTACGTTTAAATAAGTCACGTTAGCCGAGTTGTTGGGTGGTCGGAATTTCGAGTCGAGAGACCCGAGTTCGATCCCCAGGTGGCAGTACCAATGAGTTTTTCAAAAATTATGTACGAATTTTATCGTTGGCTAGGACATAAAGACGGCGACAGGCTCACCACCTGTCACGTTATCCCGAAAATATCTTCGGTGAAAGGTGGGTCAAAGGGACTTAATTGTCTAGACTTGACCTCTGTCTACCCCTGTATTGGGAATTGCGTGAAGATATTTTTTAATATTTTAATATTTGTCTAGTGTTATGTTAGTGTTACCTATGAGTATCCCACCGTTAATTGGTAGTATTAACGAGGCCTGTTCCCTTAGAGGCGTCTTATTAGAAGCTTTAACGGCCCACGGGAAGTGGGGGGATAGAATATTTAAACGACGATACTACTCTTGCATTTGTTCATGAATCTTCATTCAATGTGAATAGAAGGTATTAAATATGTTCACCCAATATGAAATCTATCTTACCAAGAGTGACGATTATGATACAGGCCTTGCCCTGCAGTTACGGTAGAAACCTATAACCTATTCATGTCCTGTGGTGGACATGAATAGTTTATAATTAATATTGAATTTCGTACATGTTTTACGGTATTGAAAACTAATTACACTTAATAAAACAATAAGTTCACGAGTGTATCCCAATGCAGACTTAGTTTTAACAGTTAGTCCTGTCAGTCCATATTTCACCAAAGCTTATTCAGAACATAGCTGATAGAACCTTTCGATCTTCATCAAATCTTAAGATTAGTATTCCAACATACTTCACCGGTTTTTTCGGCAAGTCTTTAGGGTTCACACTACTTTGGAACTCTTTGCCCGAATATGTTAGGAGATCGGTAAACAAGTGCTCATTCAATTTTCAAAATTCATCAGTTCACAAATATTTTTTAATTTCAAATGATTAATCTTGAAACTGTCTTTGGCTCCCATTCTTAGAATGATATCATATTTATATTTTAGTACTTTTATTTTTATATATAAATAAAAGTACTAAAGTATACATATTTTAGTATATATTTATTTGAATGTATATGGTATATGTATAGATGTAGTATATTTATTGTATTTTATGTAGTAAATATTTTACGTTTAAATAAGTCACGTTAGCCGAGTTGTTGGGTGGTCAGATTTCGAGTCGAGAGACCCGAGTTCGATCCCCAGGTGGCAGTACCAATGAGTTTTTCAAAAAATTATGTACGAGTTTTATCGTTGGCTAGGACATAAAGACGGCGACAGGCTTACCACCTGTCACGTTATCCCGAAAATATCTTCGGTGAAAGGTGGGTCAAAGGGACTTAATTGTCTAGACTTGACCTCTGTCTACCCCTGTATTGGGAATTGCGTGAAGATATTTTTTTTAAAATTTTAATATTATATTTATTTTTTATGTTATGTTAAGATATTTTTTTATGTTATGTTCATATTATGTTCATTTACAGTTTGTTCTAAATTAGTACCTCAATTGTTTTTTTTAATTAATGCTCCTGCTACTATATTTTGCTACGCCACGAGTTGACTGGCAGAGAATGCCAATAAGCATTAAGTCCGTCCTTGGTTACCTTATTATAAGGTGAAACAATAAAGTCTTCAAATAAATAAATAAAACCAACGTTACAGCTGATGAGCCTGTCACCGTCCTAATGTCCAAGCAAACAATACCAACTTGACCTACGTGCAGATATCAAGATGAGCAAGGTAGACGAAGTCAGAGTATTGCAGTACGTAAATTCGATGAAACTAAAAAACGAACTTTAAAAAACAGAGACACACATCTATGAGATTCATCCTGCGAGAGAATGAGCTAGAAAACATCGAAGCTTAGTTCGCTCATGGTTTCATTCATGCCGCGTGAAAGTTGTACGCATATTTTTAAACTAATTAAACTCATAAAAATAACTCACTAAACGAGTTGTTAAAAATATCTATTTGTTGTTCAATCCTAACGCGTACATCCTTCATGTCGACAGACAAACTATTAATATTACTCGTATTGGCACAATATTTACATAGACTGTATTTTTATACATACGTACCTTGAAATAAAATGCGTCTTTGTTTCAATGTTGCCACTGTACTAAAATAAATAAATGTCTTCACTCATGGTCCTATTACTGAGGCAGATAGAGGTCTAGACAATTAAATCTTTTCGACCTTCCCGAAAATTATTTGAGACAACGTGAAAGGTGAGCGTCTTAGTATCCGAGTTATATATTTACAAACATAAATATTTAAATATACATATAAACATGCATGCCTCGAGTACAAACATTCATCATACTATTCATCAAACAAATATTTGTCCCTAGCGGGGTTCGAACCGTCGACCCTTGGCTTCGAAAGCAGCTAGGCTAACGGGCGGGCTTTACTAAAGACAATCTTAAATAAGTAATTAATTTTGTGAACGTTCTAAGGATAAGGTTGTAAGGAAGAAAATGTGGGAACTGTTGCCGGGGTATGGTGTGGATGGTCGATTGCTAAGGCCTATGCAGTCACTTTACTGTGACTATAAAGCCTGTGTGCGGGTAGGGCATGACCTGTCACCCATGTTTAGCGTCCAAACGGGCGTAAAACAGGGTTGTGTCATTTCTTCCATGCTGTTCATACTGTATCTCGACAGCTGTTTACAGAAGCTGAAAGATAGCTGTTTGGGTGAGAAATTAGGTGACATAAAAGTAAATTGTCAGCTGTATGCTGATGATGCAGTGCTAATTGCACCATCAGAGGCAGAACTGCAGGCATTAGTCACGTGTATGAAAGAAGAATGTGAAATTAATGGTCTCCGTTTGAATGCTAATAAAACAAAGGTTCTGGTATTTGAAAGGGACGAAGAACGAAGTGCGAAATTTGGGTAAATCAGGAATGTCTAGAACAGGTTAATTAAATTGTATACTTGGGTAGTGCGTTTAGCCGCGATGGAAGATGTGATTTAGTTGTCGACAGGCGTGTCGCTGCCGGGAACAAAGTCAATGGTGCCCTGACTGCGTTAGTCAAAAGGCAAGGCGTAGTGAAAAGTGCACGCCTTGCAATACATAACGCAGTGTTGGTACCGACTTTGTTATAAGGCAGCGAAACCTGGGTATGCCAGAAGAAGCATAAAAGCAGAATGAATGCAGTGAAGATTCGATTTCTTCGTAAAATGTGCAGCCTTACCATGGCCGACCGAAAGCGAAACGAAGAGATTCGCAATATGGCAGGTTTGAAAGATGACCATGTCACAAAAATGGATAAAGGCGTGCTTCGATGGTTTGGGCACGTTGAGCGAATGAGTGAAGACCGAATAGTGAAGAAAATATATAGCGTGAAAGTTAATATTAAAAGGTGTCGAGGTAGACCGAGACAAACGTTCGAAGACCATGTGAGCAAATTGCTCGAAGAGGGGAGAGTCAAGAGTACTCGGATACCTAGACGTGCATGTATGAAGAAGATGATGAATCTGAAAGAAGCGAAAGAAGTATGTAGGGATCGTGACACTTGGCGATCTGTTCTCTCTGGCTACCCCGTCAGGGATTGTGCGTGAAGATAACATCACATAACATCACAATTTTGTGAATGTCTTATGTGAATGAATAGACACATATTTTTCTGTATGTTGGTTCTGTACCAATACTGAGACATGTTTTTACTCAATTGTATACTATACAAATTATTTATATGATACTGTGCAAATCATACACACTAAAAAACGTCTCTTTAGCATTTTATAAGCATTTAGACTTTAACGTTCTTGATTAAAAAAAAACTGCATATATTTTAATTGTGCTGTAAAATTTGTGATTTTAATTTAATTACTTTGGTAGTTATTTTGGATGAGTATTATTTTCGGGTTTACGCGCTTCATCTTGGCTATTTTATTATTCCGGCTTCTCCAATACTACACCACCGTTTTTCAATATGATGTCATATTCATATTCTTTATCTCAAATACGGGTAGAAAAAAGGGTAACTCGATCATCGCACTTCCTAATATAGTAGGTATCTAATTGTCCTCACGTCCTCCTTTGTCTATCATTTTGATTATTTCAAAGAGTCATCGTTTGAACTTTGACTAACAATGTCAATTTTAAGCGAGTATTTCCTTCTTCGTCGCGCATTTATGATCAAAATTTCAATACTATATTTATACCTCTAAAATATATTATATATTTTACTATACATAATTTTTATGCAATTTTTTTATAGTTTAACATAATTAAAAAAGTAATCGTACAGTTCAAAACTCTTCTGTAAATAAAAACAACAAAATATAAATACTTCTCGATTTATTCTTTATATTTTAAACGCGCTTATCTTGTATATGTTTATGTATAAACATTGGTATCTCCGAAACAACTCCAGCCATTTGGCTAATATTTTGTGTTTAGATATTGTTTTATGTTTCATATTTATGAAAAAAGTAGTCGTCTCTTAGACAATTCGTTTAAATTATTTAAACAACAATTGTTTTAAACAATAGTCCATTTAGTATTAAAAAAACTTATCTAAAATCAATACACTCTGTGAACAGGTAAAACATTTACGTATACACTGGAAACGCGTGAGTTTAGTTCAAAACAAACAACCGGAACTAGAGATCTTTTGAGTGAAGGCTAACGGCGAAGCCGGATACAATAATTCGTCACTGTAAATCATGAGTTGGTTTCATTTACTTAAAATAATAACTGCAAACTTATTATTCATTCATCATACTACCAACTGTTTTTTTTTATTTTCAAGGCAATCAATCACACTTCAGAAATAGTTTATAAAAAATTTTGGAGGCTAGTGTCCTGCAAAGGAGCCTTTAAAATTTTCCACCCATAAGGTCAAAGAAAAAGTTCCGTTCAAAAGAACCTTAAGACAACGAAAACATTGCTCGAAGAGGATATGACAGAGGATATGATGATACAGTACAATACTATATTTCTAGGATAGTAGGATACTAATATTTCCTTAACATGCGAGTATGAAGAAAATAAAATTTTTCTATCTCCATGCAATTTACCAATACTGAGGTAGACTGGTCTAGACAATGATGTCGACCCACTTTTGATAGAGGCAAAAGGTATTTTGAAGATAATAAAATTTTAAATATTATACAATTATTGTTTTCATATCCAAGACACCTGACGACTCAATATCCTAGTTGGTAGTTAGTAGCGAATTAAATATGAAGACTCGTACATTAAATATTTCCTAAAAGCCATTTAACTGCGAACAGAAGGAGTAGCTTAATATCTATTTACAGATAAATTAAACAATACTCATTCATCATAGTGATAATTTATTACCTGCTAAAAAAATAATGCAGTCGCGGCTTTGGAATACAATTTTTAAAGTATCTTGACGTAAAACCTTCATTTGTTTGAAACATTTGTTGTCACTGTCTTCCATAATGAATAATGATGCGTGTATATAGAATAAGTAAAAATAAAACATTATATGGCTCAAAAGCTATGTAGGGTCAGAATTATCCAGCCCTTTTCTTACTGTAGGTTTCTTATATTTATTTATTAATTTGATTTATCTTCACGCACAGTCCCTGACAGGGTAGCCAGAGAGAACAGATCGCCAAGAGTCACGATCCTTACAATGCTCTTTCGCTTTTTTCAGATTTATCATTTTCTTCATACATGCACATGAATGGGTTTTTCAAAAACCTGCACGTCTCGGTATCCGAGTACTCTTCGAGCTCACGTTTCTTCATAAATAAATAAAGAATACATTCCACAACAGCCGAGTGGTTGGGAGATTGATCGAGTCAAGAGACCGACCCACAGGTGGTAGGCGGCTACCAAAAGGTGTTTTTAAAACTTATGCACAATTTATATCGTTAGCTTAGACATAAAGACAAGCGTGACACCACTAGTCACGTTGTCCCAAAAATATATTATATTATTTTTAATAGACCTTTAAGAATAAAGCAAAACCTGTAAAATAGAGCAGAAATAATGTTATTAAGGGTGGCAAAGTACCTGTAGACTTTCTGGTGTTGCAAATGTTTGTGGAACATAGACAACATTAGGTAAAAAATGTTGTTTTACATACTTTGTTGTTTTTACATGTTTGTTGTTACATGATTAGAAAGGCAAAGAGGGCGTGTCTGATTATGACCTGTTAGTTATTCCATTTAGTTTACAGCAGTGTCCGATCGAAGCTTCGGCTTCGTCCAAAAAATTCAATTCGGTCTCTTTTGTTTTAGCAAGCGACGAAATTGAACGAACGAACTCTTTCATAATAGTTTCATTCAGGAATCTGTGTTGTAGACGTGACGTGCATATAAAAAAAAACCTTTTCATGTTATACACATAAATACTTATGGCATGTGAAACTCAACAGCTGGACGTAGCTCTCTCCAGTAAGGAAGGATTTGCAATAATCGCCACGCTTGTTAAGCAGATTGGCGATCGCTCTTACTGCCCGTCACCGGTCTACTGAACTTTGGTCTAGTATTTTCGATGTGGTTATCTCTCTATGTTTCGTTATTCAATGGTATTTTTAAGGTGTAATGGTATTCGCTTCTTAAGACACGCACGGGAAAAGAGGTGGAGGTTTTTTTTTATTACGCGGCAATATAATACAGTGAAAATAATTTAAATATATTAAAACCACTTCCATTTTCAATTTCTTTTATTGAACTTGAGGTTTTATTAGGACCTGACCAAATTATTCATTTTATAAAAGAATATTTCTTTTGATATATGATATTGGTCAAAACACAATACGTTTATAAAAGTGAGGTGCGTCATTCACGTTCCTAAATATCGATGTCCATATCGTACGTTATAATTGTAAAGACATACAAAAAATTTATTTATTACGTCACATTTCAACGAGGCTTACATTGAGCGTACTTGATATAATCATTGACTACCTTATAAAGAGAAATTATTCCATTCACTACGTCGGATATTTCTTAAATAAGCAATAGAATTTTTCCGTTTACATTGAAATGAGAATTGCACAAAGGGAATAGTCGTTTTCGTTTTATTTCGCTCAACAATTGAAACTCACGATAAAGCTTTCAAATTAAAGATTTGCAAATGAATCTCCCAGGCTAATAGCCTTTACATAAACTACTACAAATTTTTATGTGGTTTGGGATTAATACATATTCACTGAAGACTAATAAAAATCTACTACGCGAATATTATAATATATTGACAGCCTACATATTGTCCACAAAGGCCTCTCATAGGTAGAAATTGGCTTAATCGCCACGCTCGACAAGCGGATTGGCTATCACAGTATCAGTTAACACGAACTGTTCTTAATTTCATCTATTCCTTTTGAGATCACCGCCATCTCTCAGTAGCTTTTGCATTTGTCAAGTTTTACGTCACCTTCGGAAGCGTGGCGGTGACAGATTCTTACATCGCTGCTGTATCCCGACATCCATTTAATACTATTTGAACAATCACACACGTTTTCCAGATCTCAACAAAATAATATGAATATAAAAAGCAAAAAATAACAACAAAGTTTTCTTTGTTGTTAAGTTCTACGAATGGAAAAGAAAAACAATTTTATAAAAAGTACTAAGATATGACGATAGCCGAGTAGTTGGGTGGTCGGAATTTCGAGTCAAGAGACCCGAGTTCGATACCCAGGTGGCAAGCTCGTACGAATGGGTTTTTCAAAAACTTATGTACGAATTATATCGTTGTCTTGGACGTAAAGACTGCGACGGGCTCACCGCCTGTCACGTTGTCCCGAAAATATCTTCGGTGGAAGGTGGGTGAAAGGAACTTAATTGTCTAGACTGTCTACCCCTGTATTGGGAATTGCGTGAAGATATTTATTTATTATTTACTAAGATATCGATACGGAACTCTTAATCTAAATTAATTCATTGATGAAAAATGGCAATAATTAATTATTATTGTGACAGAACTCTAAGCAATGGACTGATAGTATTTCAAAGGAAAGAAAGGTATTTCACCGTTGGTGCACCTTTGTTGGCGTTTTGCGGGTAAGGTTGCAGATTTTCCTTTTGCAATTTGCCTTTGATAACAACGAATATTATGTTTACTTTGATGTCGTTTGTCAGGTATCTTCACTGAACTTTCGCTGAACGGAAAAATTTGGTTAATAGATTTTCTATGTTCCTTTTATCAGAAAATGCGAGCTATATGTACACAGCCCTCGAGTGTAAAAATCTGTACCATTTTGGTGTTTTTTGAAAATTAATTTTCAGATTATTCTATACTATACAATTTTATATCTACCTATATATAATTTTCTATATATATTTTATAATTCTACACAAATATAAATTTGGATGTAATATAATTTTAATATATTTTGGCAATCTTCGAAAATACTGATTCGATTGAAATTTTAATTATTTTATAAATATTTAGAATAGACTATCAGGGTGGAAATATTTAATATGTAAATATTTATATACTTAACGTAATAAGTATTTTAATAATTATAGAGAAGTTGCTGATTTAAAAATCACGTCAAGAATGGGAAATTTTAAAATCTCCGCGCGCAAAACTGTGCGGTCAAGGTAGTTTAAGTTAAGGTACTTAACCTTGTGTTAACAAAATTAATGACTAACTCATTTGGTCTTATTTACCAGGTTTCACATAACTTACGTTTAAGGATGCAGTGAATAGCGAACAGTTCAACTGATTGTAATTGTTTACTGCAGCCTAAAGTACCTGCAAACACACACCAGGTGACACGTTACAGCTGTGCTACGTTCGTAACTCCAATGAATAGATTTCTTAGCTAAAAGCAGCACTGAGTATGGTCTCACCATACTCAAACAGCACATTCTGAGCCAACCCCTTTTCGGCACATTTTATTTCATTCTATTTTTCAATCTTATTAATGTTATTGTTAATATGTATGAACTGCTTGTGCTGAATAAATGTTTATTCTAGTCTATTCTATTCAAACTACAACAAAGGAAGATTACAGAGTCATTATCACGTCCAAGGACTAAGATGTAATGCTTCACTAGCTCGTAATCACACTAGCTCTCTCTCCCTCTCAAACCGGAACACAACAGTTTGTTACATTAGTATTTAGCGGCAGACATTGACAAACTTTCAGACAGATACATTAGGAATAAATTTGATGAACATCCACGCCACCTAACGCTTTTCCAGCAACAACCAAAACCGTGATCTGTGACTGTGGGTTTGTATGCATAAAGTATTATACATCTTGTTGCAATGCCATAACACCCGACCACGCGACCATGCTTAGTGATTTTTTTTTATAGAAAAGGGAGGCAAACGAGCAGGTGGCTCACGTGATGGTAAGTGATTACCGCCGCCCATGAACACCCGCAATACCAGAGGCATAGCAGATGCGTTGCCTCCCTAAGAGTGCCCCCCCCCCCAGAATTGGGGAGGGGGGTATGTGGGCAACCGGTTACCTGCACTCACCAGACGAAACGCAGAAGTTTGTTAGACTTCTACTTAACGCAGGTATTCTGTGAGCTAGTGGTACTTCCCCGGTCGAGCCGGCCAATTCATGCAACAAGAAAAGCTGATGCGTGGCTCTACCAAATGCGTGGCTCTACCAAACACGTGATGTCGACCAAACAGTCACGGTGACTTTGTTTGTTCGACATCACTAAGCATGCATCCCTCTCTTTCTTTCATTACCAATTGAATTATTACAATCATTTCTTTCGTAATATATCACGCATCGATGAATTAGGTTGAAGATGGAATGTGTTCTCTTTTTTCTTGATCTCGATCATTGACGACGAAACATTTTTTGATTGGTTTGAACAGGGGACAAGTTCTCAACCTATTACGTTGTCCCAAAAGATTACTGGTCGGTTAAAATTACTGAAAGTTTAGGTAACCATAAATTTTGTGCTATAGAATAAAGGATAAGAAATGGAAGATTTGAATAGAATCCGGAAGCACTTAGCCCAGCAGAGGAGCAGTACAAAAAGAAACGAATTAACTAAATACGCTACGCTATGAATAATAACCTTCTATGAAATACTAAAAACTCTTTTAAACTTATAATAGTTATAAAAACAATTTCAAAGCAAATGCAACAAATTAATATGTTTATAACATTACTATGTTCTCGCAGTTGAATAGAAATCCTGTTTTATATGGCCATTAAAGCATGTAGATACCATCTTAAATGCTATTCTTGTTACAAATACTTGTTGAATGTAGTTTATGGCTTTACTTAAGTACTTAAAAATCACAACACGTACCTTTATCCATTCGAAATTTAAGCACAAGTTAACTTCTATAATTTCCGCATATTATTTTTTCAATTATGACTACCCGATCGCTTAGTTGGTAGTGACTAGGCCAGCGAAGCTAGGGCTTGCGGGTTGGAATCGAAGCCCGCTAGAGCAAACATTAGTGTGACAAATAAATAAATAATTATCTTCACGCAATTCCCAATACAGGGGTAGACAGAGATATCTAGTCTAGAAAATTAAGTCCCTTCGACCCACCTTCCACCGAAGATATTTTCAGGACAACGTGACAAGAGGTGATTCTGTCGCCGTCTTTATGTCCAAGCCAACGATATAATTCGTACATAATTTTAAAAAAAACCCATTGGTAACTACGAGCTTGCCACCTAGGGATCGAACTCGGGTCTCTTGACTCGAAATTCCGACCACCCATCAATTCCGCTATCATGACTATTTTTAAGAGAGAAAATATATGTATATATTTTCTTGTGTGGTGGTATATGTATATGTTTTTATAAGAATCAGACATTATTTAGTAACATAATTTAACAAGTACACGATAACAATAACTACTATAAGAAGAATTAAGTTAGCTAAGAACTACTTTAACAGTGGTAGAGCCACACATCAGCTTTTATTGTTGCATGAATGGGCCGGCTCGACCGGGGAAGTACCACGACCTCACAGAATACCGGCGTGCAGTAGAAGTCTTACAAACTTCTGCGTTTCGTCTGGTGAGTGCAGGTAACCGGAGGCCCACACAACCCCCTCCCCAATTCTACAATCTAAGGCCGGAAACGCATCTCCTATGCCCCTGGTATTGCGGGTGTTCATGGGCGACGGTAATCACTTACCATCACGTGAGCCACCTGCTCGTTTGCCTCCCTTTTCTATAAAAGAAAAATAAAATACTACTAAAAATTAATA
Organism: Sericinus montela; assembly: GCA_029286605.1. Taxonomy (NCBI): domain Eukaryota; kingdom Metazoa; phylum Arthropoda; class Insecta; order Lepidoptera; family Papilionidae; genus Sericinus; species Sericinus montela. Next base: position 232,716 of record JAGSMR010000027.1, read on the forward strand.
TGGCGATAGTCTCGCCACCTATAACATTGTAGTTAATAGGCTTCGTTGAAAGGTTCGTTAATTGCCTAGACCCCTGTCTACCCCCGTATTGAAAACATACATGAAGATAATAAAAAGAATTACATCAATATAATTTAAACATAAGATTATCATGTTTTGAATTGGTGTTGAGTATTTTCTTTACAATTAAATATTATACGCTTATAGAACCCAATACAACTGAATGAAAAAAATATATTATCTAGCTTTTAACTGATCTTTCCAAATGTGCTGTTATCAGGTTTTCCTCTTGTTAGAGTCAAACCTAATAAATACAGGTTTAGTTGGGGGTAATTTTGATAGGATAAATATTCCCATCTTAAAATAAAACATGTCCCCACCCAGATGGAGGAGTCGCGTAAAGTCATAGACAGCGAGATATAAACAAAGTCATAGACATTCAACATGCAAAACTTGCGGATCCCAGGCATATTTAAATAATAATTTTATTCACAACTATATACACGAAATGTAAATAAATGTAAGAAAATAATTTATTTTATAAATATTGACTTGTCTATGTATATATAGATAATATATATAAAAGTTATCTAAGTTTTGAAGACCACTTGAGCAATTTTCTCCTAGAATGAAGGGTCAAGAGTGCTCCGATGCGTGATTTCGTGACAGGATAACGCGAATAGCACTTTGTCTTCCCCGTCAGAGATAAAATATGTGTGAGGGTTTAATGATAAAGTAAGTATATTTTCCATAAATTTTTTTTAACAAGCATGCCATTAACTTATCTTAATTATATAATTATTAAAATATATAAGATATTTGATAAATCAGCTACCGCGATCGGAAGTTCAACTTCCTTTGGTTGCCACGACCGCTGTGCGGCGGGAGCCGAATGATTAATTATAACATTTTAACCCTGTATTAATTAATCAATCGTTCTAATTATAAATCACTTGTCTGAAATGAAACATTTGATGAAAACGATTATGGTATTGTGGCTATCGATGTAGGACAAATGGACCATACCCATTTACTTTTAACTAAACATTGTACATTAAGCAATTATTTTACCCACGAAAATGTTTTGACGTAGTCTCCACAAAAAACGGTTCTGAGCCACAGACACTTTATGCACTTCGTCAATCTATCGAAGTCCTTCTTCCCCACTTTCCCTCATCCTACACTGCATTAGTCTTTTATGTTCTACGAGCTATGTGGCCAACCTATTACAACTATGATGTACTTACCCTTAAGACTGTGATATAATTTATTTATTTACTTTTAATTAAATAAGCCTCGATAGCTAAGTGATTGGATGATTGGAATTTGAGTCACGAATTTCGAGTTCGAACCACATATTGTAGGCATAGGAAATGATGTGACGATATATATATTTTTAATTAAAATTACATTAAGCTATTATTAATCCTACACAAAATTTTTAATCTAATAACCACGAATAACGATTACATTGACGAACAATGTATGTAAGAAATATTATGAATAACAACTTTTCTTTAAATATCTTATAATATTTGCTTAGTTACCTACAAGGTACAATGAATCAAGAACCAAACATTTGTCAACGATAGGTTTGTAAGGAATTTTGTTTTGATTTGTAAGGAAATAACAAATTCTCTCTAAACATATTTTACGCAGGGTATAACTGTTATTTTCTGAATAGCCAACCTCTCTAATACCATATTGTATTCTGTTGACACGGTGCCAGAACTCATCTTAATGTGATCTTCCTCTTCATGTGCTGCTCACGCGTATGTTTGCATCCCTTTCTCATATGTACGTTTCGTACGAGAGTCGCAAATAAACTAGGTTATTACTCCCATAGACATTTTATATGAAAAATCCTTCAGGCTTTTCATAAGGATAATATTTTCTCAATTCTAAGGCCATATTACAATTGCACTTGATGCTATAAAAATTTAAATCAAATAAATGTAATATACTAATATATTTTCATTGACATTCGACATTCAGAATTTTTTATTTTTTTAAACCATAAATACATAGATTGGGGTAACATCACATACATAGATTGTAACAAGTACTATAAACAACGAGAGTACCCCAAATTTTGGTTAAAAAATTTAAGTATTAAATATCTTTACGCCATTCCCTATACAGGGGTAGACAGAGGTCAGCAATTAAGACCTTTCGACCCACCATTCACCGAAGACAGTTTTTGTGACAACGTGCTAGGTGGTGATCCCGTGGCCATCTGTAGGTCCAAGGCATGGTATAAATCGTACTAAGCTTTAGAAAAATCCATTGGTTGAGCTTGCCACCTGGTGATCGATCTCGGGTCTCTTGACTTAAATTCCCATCACCCATCCACTCAGCTATCGTGACTTTTTTGTTACAATTGTAGCAAAAAGCTGAGTGATTAATTTTTATTTTTTAAAACAAAAACTCCGTTAATTGGTTACAAAAAAAAAAAACAAATACATACCAATATCACAGATCACTACATCTGTGATATTGGTATGTATTTGTTTTTTTTTATGGCAATCACAGGATGTGACATACAGCCTGACGCCAGAACTATCTGTCATTGTTTTGCTACATTTTACTTTGCAATGGTTTTCCCTTTATCGGTCAATGGCCATTAATAATTTTCAAGGCTTTCCCGCAATCTCCACATAAGACATCCACGGCACTCTAGTACCTATCAGGAAGGATATTTATATGTATATATGAATATTTATCAATGTAAATATATAGCTATGTAGGAATATTGTACCGTTGACTTAGACACAAAGGCGCCGCAGCACAGTCACATAATCTGCAGTGAAACGTCGGGTCAAACTTAATCGTCTACATCTGTCTACCCCATTGATGGAAATATGCGTTAAATTAAAAAAAAATAAAGTGCCCTATATACACGTAACCTGAATTTCGCGGAAGATTTCCTTAACATTCGATATCGGATGCTCGTATAATTACGCTATGCGATACGCCTTCAAGAAACTGGATCAGTACGAGATTGTTTATCTAACTTTTAGAAAAAAGTTGTTATTTTGTGATTATAAACAGAAAATAACTGCTTTCTAATTAACGCGTGTAAAAGTTTATTGATCTCGTATAAGAAATACTTAATTTCTAAACACTCGGCCTGCTTTACTCCTATTCCGTCGAAAGAACAACAATAAGTGATATGTTTCGTCATTTTGTACATTGATAAATAAATAAAAAATAAAAATATCTTCACGCAATTCCCAATACAGGGGTAGACAGATCTCTAGTGTAGACAATTAAGTCCCTTCGACCCACATTCCACCAAAGATATTTTCGGGACAACGTAGCAGGTGGTGAGCCCGTCGCCGTCTTTTTGTCCAAGCCAACGATTTAATTCGTTTAGTTTAAGTTTTCGAAAAACCCATTAGTACGAGCCTGCCACCTGGGGATCGAACTCGGGTCTCTTGACTCAAAATTCCGACCAACCAACCACTCGGCTATCGTGTCTTTTTTACGATAGCCGAGTTGTACTTTGTATTGTACATTGATAATGACATAAAGGCAAAAACAGTAGGCACATACTTAAACTAAAAGTAATAATTTAGCCCTGGAATATATTTACTGATATTTAACGACCTCCGCGGACGAGTGACGTACGGATCGGTTTTCATGGAGTCGCAGTTCTGAGGTTCCGGGTACGATTCCCGGTCCGGTCAACGTATAAAACACTATTTCTACAATTTCTCGGGTCTGGGTGTTCGTGATATCTTCGCTGTTTCTGATAACATAACACACTTAAGCTATTTTGTTATCAGAGAAGTGTATGTTATTTTCTTCATATCTATGTATGTATGTAACAAAATTCGAATCAATTATAATAAAAAACATTATTTCAGCTTCACATGTCATTGGAATACCACAAATCAGCTTGGCGAACGTTTCAAAAAATGTTTAAGTGGTCACTGTGTATTATCATATTCTGCTAATTAAGAACACGTTCATTCGTTATTTTATTTTAGAAAAAAATATTAGATTTCTGCTTCAACTGTTACACAGCGGTTATAGCCCCGAGCGGCTAACAATTATATAAAATATTCACAAAATCTAAACGAAATTCGGAATTCTTTGATAAATACTTTTCTAAATTTTTTAACGTTGATTTCAATAGGTTTTCATTTTTAATTTTCAATCTTTTCAGTAATATGAAATCGTGTTTTTTACAATTTTTACTAATATATTTTACGATTTTATAAAGCACATTTACTATTGAAGGAGTATTAAAAATGTGTCCTTTTAATGTCTGATTATATTAAACATTCTTTTGTATATTTTTTCAAATAGATATTGCCATAATGCATATACAATACAGATATAAATTTCAATCCTTTAAGTTTTTAAAAGATACAGTTTATTACTTAATTTAATTTAAAGTTAGGAAAACCCCATAGGCATGAGCCTGCCACCTGGGGATAGAACTCGGGTCTCTTGACTCGAATTCCGATCACCTAGCCACTCGGCTATTGTGACTTAATTATAAAATTAGTTATTCCTGAAAGTCACGATAGCTGTGTGGTTGGGTAATCGGAATTCGAGTCAAGAGACCCGAGTTCGATACCCATGGATCGTACCAAGGGTTTTTCAAAACTTTTATACGAATTATATCGTTGACATGGACATAAAGACGGCGCTGGGATCTCCACCTGTCACGTTGTCACAAAAATATCTAAGGTGGAAGGTGGGTCGAAAGGACTTAATTGTCTAGACCTGTGTCTACCTCAGTATTGGGAATGGAAGAATGATATTTATTTATTGTTATTCCTGTTAACCACTCTTACTTGTCACAATACTTATTTCTGGAGTGGTTTACGATTATAGTCGAATAGCGAACTCGAAACAGCGACGTCATATTGCAGTCTGCAGCCAACAAGTACCTCCTACAATCTTCTGGTAAATCCTGCCAGTCCTCTGGATACCTTATGACAATAGTGATATAGATGGTATTTCCGATTTAAATAGGTTATTTATTAAAAACTATCTTTTTTGGTTTCTAATTAAAAATTTAATAAAAATATAGACAGATTTTAAAATTTTTCATCTTTTTAATTATAACTTGCAAAGATTAATTTAATAAGCCGTAAACAAATAACCCTTAACAAATTGTTTCGTTATTGTTTGGTTTTTGATTATATCGCCAAGGATAAAAATTAAAGATTGAATAAATTCTGTTTGACAATAAAAATAATATAATGCAACTTACGATCCTAGTATCACAAGTTTCGAAATATTATAAACTCCACATTTGTTATTTTGATTATAACAAAATTTTATGATTACTCTAGTATTGAACCTAGTGGATTTGGACAAGAAGATTTTATCTATTCAAGTTACAATACACATAAAAAAGGTAACAAATAACAAAATGATCTAATTTATGTCGTTGAATGTCAGCTTGGAAGCCATGAAGAAAATGAATGTGTGAATAAATAAAAAACACTGTCAGCTGCACAGCATATAGCTTAGTTTAAAAGTAACCGACGTTTATTCCACTTAGAGTACAATAATCTTTACATTTCAACAAATTTACACAAAACCTTAATAAATGAAAACTCAAACGTTCCTCTGAATCATTCCTTCCATTAATGACGAACCGTGTAAAAAGATAAACGGTATTTTATGGGGACTAAGTTACATAACGTGTGATTTCTTATTGTTAAACTTTGTTATACCTACTAACACTGAAGAATCAATAAATTCTATCCGACAATTAAAAGCAACTTAGTATCGAGAATTCCGTAATATTATAATCTAAACATTTATATTAACTTACTAAATTATAAATTACTAAAGCGGGATTTCCCGACACTGTTTACATGTTACCAGATAGTGGAAGATTTCTTACCATTTAACGTCCAACGACAAATTCTTGGTAAAAAGGTGTACATTGAATGTATTGACGCATTTCGCGGTTAGGGAGTCATATTAACCTTTTTACTGTTTCCAATTTCTGTCATTCATATTCTGCAGGTGCAAATTCAGTTAGTGGAAAGTTTCTTACGAATATTTCATTGTTATTTAGTTTTTAATGGAAAACAAGTCAGTCTGATTTCCAGTATTAATTCTAAAATACGTAATTTGAAATATATGAAAGAATGTATACAAAATCAAATCCGTCATATCTTCGTACCGCAAGTACAAAATTATCTCTGTTACTTTTTTCTCAATTTTCGGTGAAAACTAACATTTAAAATCTAATTCTTTTTTTTTCTTATATACAGTTTGTTTAATATGAAAGAATATCGTCGACTTCCAGTCATAATAGTTCAATTTTAATTTGAAAAAGATTTAGCATAACGTAATCTTCAAGGTTGATGTCGCTTTAACAATCTTCGATTAAAGTATGCTTTCAAATGTTAGGTAATGGCAATAGCTATCGACAGGTGGCGTAATGATAGGTATAACAATGTAGAACCAGATAACTGTCTGGTATATAAAATGTACAGCGGTCAATGGCAAACCTCCTTAGCTCTGCAAGCAGGGTCATTACCAACTAGGTTCTCGATCTTTATATATTGGTTAATATCGGGTATTTAAGTTATAAAACAAAACTGATGTATTTAATACTGTATTTTTTAAATATATTTCCAGATCCCATAAAAACTTCTGGATATAAAATAACTATAAACACTTTTGTTTAAAAAAAGGCAACAACCCGTCAAAATTTAATGTCAATTCATTGACTGTATTTCTAGTTTTGAGGCCACAAACTTACGGATGCTGTATGTTTGGATAGATTGAAAAAAAATACAATTATGTATGCTGTTATTGTGACCTATGTTAAAACAAATTGCGGAAATGTTGAGGAAAAAAATATTAAGTAAGTCATAAATAGCACAGTCTAATTCTGCTAACTGTTTATATCAATTACATTTTTTTTTATATATCGACTTCCGATTGTGCGCGTGAATCACACGGTTTTAACTTTAAAAATTTACATATATTTATTTCCTGATATGGAAATGAACAGATAAACAAGACAAACATAATAATTAAATTACTCTCTGTGTATCAGTTCAACAGTAAGACGAAGGTCGAAGTGTTATGTTAAGTGTAACGTGAATTCCGACACAGCCATTTATTAATATTTTATTAAATAGGCCCACAAGTATGTAATAATAATAATAAGTATGTAAATTTAAAATGAATCTTGTGCCAAAACAAGTTTTATCCAAATTTTATTTAAAATTTAAAAAATAAAACACATGCCGCTGAACCATAACAAAGACGTCAACTTGTTTAAGTCAACTTGTTGTACTTGTTATAAACTATACATTGACAGATACTTATTTACATAGATAGGGATAACATCACAAACATCGCCCTCATCACAAAGTAAGTAGCTTAAGTTCTAGTATAATAAAATCAGAAACAACGAAGGCAACACAAACACCTAGACCCGAGAAAATGTAAAACGAAGAAGTGTTTTCTACATTTACCCGACTGGGAATCGAACCCGGGACCTCAAAGCTAGCGACACCTTGAAAACCACTTTACACCACTATGGAGATCTATGGAGGTCGTTATAAACTATGTGTGTGTACTAACTATGAGCAGTCACTGTAATCAAGTTTTTGAATCAAAAGCTTTTTACAAGCTTTCATTCAACTTGCTTTTTTCGGATTTTTACTGGCTTCAAAGTTTGTTTAATTTAGGGATTTGCTTTGTTCAAAAACTATTAGATTCAATGAATATTTGGTACACTTATAATATTAATCAAAGGTCACGATAGCCGAGCGGTTGGGTATTCGGAATTTGTGTAAAGAGACCCGAGTTCGATCCCCAAGACTCGTTCCAATGGGTTTTTTCAAAAACTTATGTACGATTTATATCGTTGGCTTGCGCATGAAGACGGCGACGGGCTCACCACCTGTCAAGTTGTCCCAAAAATGTCTTTGGTGGAAGGAGGCTCGAAATGATTTAATTGTCTAGGCATCAGTCTACCTCTGTATTGGATATATAGTATACGATGGTGATACACTAAAATGATACCGTGATCTCCATGGTATAATTTTAACTTACTGAGATTGCCGTATAGTTATCAGTATTAGTACATTCGTTTTTTTGAAATAAAAACGAAATCTCTATTTAATTTTTCATAAATCTTTATTAAATCTGAGCGTAGATCAAGAAAAAGATAATTAATAATTATGAAAGTATATTATATACATCACACAATATATTACACTGTAAAAAATAAAATAAATACATCTTAATTGGGAACTTACAATTTTCTTTTAAATGTTCATTGAGTTTTCTTTTTTAATTTTTGAGCCATACCATTTTAACAAATAGTCTGGTGATCTAAAAATGATTTGGACAAGGAAGAAAAGCGAATTGCTGTAATAATGTTTTTCTCTATCAGAATTCAAACCCGCAACATTTTGCTCCAAAGATAGGGCCATTATCGTTAGTAATACGCTAATGGGCCATCCTACTTATTTATATAAAATACGTAAGATGTTATATTTATAGATTATTATACGGTATGATATTAAATGGATCTATGGATAAATATTTCGAATGTTATTTACACTTCTAGTAATTAAAGATTAACATCAATACTATTATCTAAATATTAGTACTAAATAGCTGAAAGCTACATACAGCTGTGGTTGAATTGTTGTTTTAATGCTAAGGGTCGGAATACAAATACCCACTAATTTAGAACTCGTTACTTTGGTCCGTCTGCTGCAAATATACCGTTCGACCGACGTTACGTACTAACATTTCGAGAGTTAATAGCCCGACATTTGTACTTGTGTTTGTCGGTTAACATGACTGAGAAAACATTTTTTTTTAAATTCCCTATATAACTTAAAATGTGTGATGTTTAAGCCGTAAAATACGTACACGACTACAGCATTTACTACGTTAGCTGCTACTAGTTAGGGCCACCTAAATTAAAAATAGTTTAAAAAAATTTTTCTTTTATAAATTACACCACAAAAAAAAGAAAATGTCACGATAGCCGAGTGGTTGGGAGGTCGTTTTTCGAGTCAAGAGACTGGCTCCCCACCTTTCACGTGGTCCCGAAAATATCTTCGGTGGAAGCTGGGTCGAGGGGACTTAAATGTCTAGGCTAGACCTCTGTCTACCCCTATATTGGGAATTGCGTGAAGATATTTATTTCTAATTTATTTATTAATTGCATCGCCTACAAAAATAATACCAAAAATCAAAGCTACACTTGATGTTTATAAATTTAAATGATATATTCTAATAAACATTACTTACTGATGTACTTGAAATCGACGCCAACTGTTGATAAATTTGTATTATTTGACCTTAATTATATTCAGTTCAGATAAACTGTTATATTACTGTTATATCGGTACCGCCTTCAAGTATATCAGTAGTGCTTATTAGAATGTAAGTAACAAGTTTAACTAAGAAAGATATATACATAAATCTTCCTTTGGCATAATTTTTCTTTTTATAGTTCTGGTAACCAGTCGATGGAAAGTATTAAATACCATTACTATATCATTATTATTCAATAACTATGTAGCAGACAATATCTAACAACAAATGTTTGTGGGACCCCTGTTGTTTCCGATCCCATAACACAAATGCTTAAGCTACTTAGTTAAGGATCAGAGTAAATATTTTAGTATCTATGTATTTAAAAAATATATGTCAATGATCTTCAAAAGTTAGTCTCGGCCTACCTTGACCCCTTTTAATATCAACTTTCGCGCTATATATTTTCTTCACCATTCGATCTTCGCTCATTCGCTCAACGTGCCCAAACCACCGAAGCACGCCCTTATCCATTGTAGTGATAAGGTCATCTTTCAAACCTACCGTTTTGCGAATCTCTTCATTTCGCTTCCGGTCGGCCAAGGTAACGCCGCATATTTTACGAAGAGATCGCATCTCCACTGCATTCAACCTGCTTTTATGCTTCTTCTGACATACCCAGGTTTCGCTGCCATATAACAAAGTCGGTACCAGCACTGCGTTATGTATCGCAAGGCGTGCATTTTTCACTACGCCTTGCCTTTGGTCTAACGCAGTCAGGGCACCGTTGACCTTGTTTCTGGCAGCGACACGCCTCTAGATCATCCCGGCTAAAAGCACTGCCCAAGTACACAATATCATTCACCTGTTCTAGACATTCCTTATTTACATTTCCCATTTACATTCCCATATTTCACACTTTGTTCTTTCTTCGTCCCTTTCAAATACTATGTAAGACCATGTGAGCAAATTACTCGAAGACGGGAGGGTCAAGAGTACTCGGATACCTCGACATGCATGTATAAAAAAATGATGAATCTGTATGAAGCGAAAGAGATCCTTACATACCGTAAGGATCGTGACACTTGGCGATCTGTTCTCTCTGGCTACCCCGTCAAGGATTGTGCGTGAAGATAAAATAAAAAATAAATAAAATATATGTCAATGCTTAATCAATAGGAAATGTTTGTTGTGGCTTTTATTATCTGTTTAGCGTCCTTATGAAACTATAACTACATACACAAATAAGTTTGAAGATATGAAATTTTCTCGATTTCATTTATTTATATATTCGTTATTGTACACAAAATAAGATGAAAATAAGTGCAGGGAACATAAGGTAGTACAAGAGGTGGTCTTTTTACTAAAAAGCAATTTCTTGCAGACAACCTTGCTATAGAAGCGAATGAAGAAGTAACGAAGAAAAGGAGAGAGGTGTTCCGATACTATTTAAAATAGATTACTAAATGATGGTAGCCGTAATATAAAGTATTTTAGGAATAAGGAAACAGGGAGATGGTAAAAATAAAGGGAATAAAACTAAAAATGTGGGAAATGGCGTTAGGTTTCTAGATAACAGGAATTAAATAGTTTTTTGAATGAAGGAAGAGATGGCACGTCGAATATGTAAGGACAAAGCATTCCACAGGCGGACAGCGGATTTTCTTGGGATTCAATCATCAGATCCTGACGTGAAATATGGGATCAAACAGGAAGAATATCTTTTTAACAAAAAAGAATTTTAGAAATCGGTTTACACACAACGGAGTTAGGGGGTAATAAGCATTACAAAAAGATATAAAAAAAATACTAATGGAGGAGAGGTCCTCAAAAAATTACTCGACCCTTTCATGCAACACCTCATTTGGCACATCTGTACCAAAGAATACCTGAGTATTAGAAATATGACATGTTATTAGAAATAACATTTTTTTTTTCATTAATTGTCTTACGTAATATTGCTAATAAAGCAGTAGGACATAAATGTAATGTGAAACATTCTAAAATTTTCTCATAGACTGCATTTTTTATCAATTCATTCATTCCACTCGGTATTTTTTCCTACATTTTTACGACATTGCTACCTGCAATTAGATAGTCGATATAGTTTAATTCCTAATAAAATAGCATTGGAAAAATAATTAAAAAGATTCATAGCTATGATATTTATGTAATGTTTCACATTCTACTTCTATTCATATCGATCTCATCTTTGACAAAATTAAATTACATACAAGCAAAATAAAACAATATTTATAAATATTATGTAATAAGGCCAAAACCCAGATGAAGAATTAACAAACACTTCTAGAATTTTATGTACTCGTATGTTTATTTTTGGTATGACTTTCATTGATAAAATCTTGAAACTTTAAATTACGTGAATACTAAAGTAACACAGTTATTATCAGACGCATTGTATGTGGTTATAAAAATATAAAGTTCAACAACTCCAAGATAGCGGGCATTAATTTTTTTTTTGTAGATAAATATAAATAAATAAATATCTTCACGCCATTCCCAAGACGAAGCCTTAAATTGCAGTGTTAAGTCCACGCAGTAGCTATATATTTTATACTACTACTCAAACTTTAGCGCAATGAATGGTTTGGTAATAATTATATTTTTGGTAACATTCGCCTACAACCGCGGCAATACTTCGCATTGAAAATACTCTAAAAACTTAGAATTTTAATTACAGTAATAGCTGCAAGTAGCCTTGATAATTACTTTTAGCTTTTATATATGCATAGACTGGCAAAAAATGTCAGAAAAAAAAATAAAAACGTGAAGTCAACACAATGCTTGTTATCTCGAATAAAGCAACTTAATTTTTACTCTTTAAAAATAAAAAAAGAATAGTAAAAAAGTTTAAAAATAATAAGGCAACTGGGCTATCTGTTTATTTGCCAAAAATTATTAGTTTTGAGTCATAGTTTGCAGAAATTTACTTTTTTAGGTGTACATATTATAATAATATTTTTGAGATATTTAGTTTTTCAGAAAGACTTATGAGATTACAGGTTTTAGAGACTACTAAACTACAAGCCACATTTGAATCTCAAAATACAGAACTGTATTGTGGGATTTTAATAAATTTATTATTTCAAATAAATAAGGAAATTAACATTAAAATAAAAAAATATAAATATAATTTTGTTTCCGTAAATAGAGTATTGATAATAAAATTTACATTTCAAATGAATGAATGAAATATGAACTTTGGAAATATCATTAGCGACAGTTGATTTATTTATTTAGACGGGAGGGTCAAGAGTACTCGGATACCTCGACGTGCATGTATGAAGCAAATGATGAATCTGAATGAAGCGAAAGAGGTGTGTAAGGATCGTGACACTTGGCGATCTGTTCTCTCTGGCTACCCCGTCAGGGATTGTGCGTGAAGATAAATAAATAAATTATATATAGACAGTCGATTTAGACATCTTGTATTCACAAAACCGTAGTACATAAATTGTCTAATAAACGCATTTTTGTGGAGGGGGTGGTAACAGGATGACTCTGTTGCTTGAATCAAATAATTTTTACTTATAATTTATAAAATTACTCAGGAGTGGCTTAGTGATCGAAATTCGAGTCAAGACACCTGAATTCAATCAGTGGGCCGAGAGATAGTTGGCTGGTACCAATAGGTTTTTTCAAAAAACTTATGTATAATTTATTTCGTTGGCTTGAATATAAAGAAGGCGCCGGCTCACCACTTGTCACGTTGTTCAAAAAAAATATCTTTGGTGGAAGGTGGGTCGAAAGGACTTAATTGTCTAGACCTCTTTTCTACCCCATTATTAGGCGTGAAGATATGTATATTTTTTTCTAAAACGACCTCAAACTGCCCTTACCCTCCCTTCCTCGATTTCGCAATTTGCTCACATGATCGATAAAAATAGTTCAGTAGACCAATTATCAATAAATCGAAACTAAAACTAATTTATTAAACTCCGTTAAAAGTTAATGGAGTTTATTTAGAGACCCGACGGCTTGACTTTAGTCCCTTGGGAGAGAGGCAAAGCTCTTGTGTGGGACGCTTTTTGCGTCGATGCATTAGCGGCCACTCACATCAAGGGTACTTTGATAGGGGCCGAGGCGGCATCAGAGGCAAGGCTTTGAAAGAAAACTATATATTTGTTCCGTTTGCCGTAGAGACGATCGGTCCGTGGGGTCCCCGCGCTATGCAGTTGCAGTATGCGCTATGCTATTTCTAAAGGAATTGTATCCGCGGCTTGTCGTTGCCGCTGGAGATAAGAGGGCTGGTTCTTTTCACGCTCAACGGTTAAGTCTAGCCATTCAACGTGGAAATGCAGCCAGCGTTCTTGGTACCATGCCACAAGGAGTAGGGCTATACGATTATAATAGTTTTTAGTTAATAAGTCTTGTAAATATTAACATAATTTTGTTTCCGTAAATAAAGTATTGTTCGTTAAAAGTCAAGGAAATATTAATTTTATCTGGTTTTTGCTGTAACTAATGAAAATATGTTAAGGCATTTGAAGATCATCTGCTCAGTTCCTACTTGGTAAAAAAAAGGTCTTACTGACTTGCACAGGCCAGCTTGGAATTTAAAAACTGTTTTTAAAATTTACGCATTGGTACTCTTAAGGGTTTTAAATTATAATTTAATGTAATATGAAGTAATAACTGTAAACAAATTATTAAAGCATAAAACAGCGTTACGCAATGCGGTCAATATTTTCATTTTACTTAAACAAAGTAAATTAGAACGTGATACTTTTTTGATTTTTAGTTTAATTCTTAAGTCTTCATAAGTCATCGGGCAATTTCTAACTATAGAATAAAATAGTACAATCAACTTAAAAACATTATAATATATAATGAAGTATGATAAGTGACGATAGCCGAGCGGTTGGGTGGTCGGAATTTCGAGTCGAGAGACCGAGTTCGATCCCCAGGTGGCAGGCTCGTACCAATGGGTTTTCAAAAACTTATGTACAAATTAAATCGTTGGCTTGGACATAAAGAGGGCGACGGGCCCACCACCTGTCACGTTGTCCCAAAAATATCTTCGGTAGAAGGTGGGTCAAAGGGACTTAATTGTCTAGACTAGGCCTCTGTCTACCCCTGTATTGGGAATTGCGTAAAGATATATTATATTTTTATATTTAAGTATGGATGTTGACCTGTTGTCGTTTCTTACGGGAAAAAAATGTTTAATTTCGTAGGACAAACCGTCAAAATAATTAAATAATGTATAATTGTATATACTCATAAACAATAAGTGTAAACAAGTCACGAGACCCGAGTTCGATCCATAGGTGGCAAGCTCGTACTAATGGGTTTTTCAAAAACTTATGTACGAATTATATCGTTGGCTTGGACATAAAGCGACGGGCTCACCACCTGTCACGTTGTCCCGAAAATATCTTCGGTGGAAGATGTCTATCCTTATATTGGGAGTTGCATGAAGACATTTATTTATTTATTTTTTATTTATAATTATTTATCGCAATATGGCAGGTTTAAAAGATGACCTTGTCACAAAAATTGATAAGGGCGTGCTCCGATGGTTTGGGCACGTTGAACGAATGTGTGAAGACCGAATGGTGAAGAAAATATATAGCGCGAAAGTTAATATTAAAAGGGGTCGAGGTAGGCCGAGACTAACTTTTGAAGACCATGTGAGCAAATTGCTCGAAGAGGGCAAGGTATACCTCGACGTGCATGTATGAAGAAAATTATGAATCTGAAAGAAGCGAAAGAGGTATGTAAAGACCGTGACACTTGGCGATCTGTTCTCTCTGGCTACCACGTCAGGGACTGTGCGTGAAGATAAGTAAGTAAGTAAGTATAATTGTAATACTTGGTATTCAATATTTTTTCACACAACAGCTTTGGTGAAAAGGATTTTATTGACTAGACCGATGCTTATCCCTATATTAGAAATTGCTTGAAGATAAAAAGGAGTATATATTACATATATAAGCGCTGGTGATAAGGTCAAAAATGTCGAACTACATGTCACTCAAGGTTAGAAAATAATACTTCCATTTCTATGAACGCATACTATTACCTAATTCTCTATGCTTATTATAGATGCGAATTCGTATCTAATATTTATACCTAACCTCTATTGTCAATGTCTTTTCATTTGACAATTTTTAATCAATGTCAATTTTCATGTGTCAGATGCTGTATGGATTAGTTCCTTTGCCTGCTCTCTCGAGCGAATGATAAAAACAACAACAATCATATGTCAGTGTCAAACGAATAGAAAACATGATAATGGCATTTGAAATAAAAACACGTGTATTTAAATAAATGTATAAAATACTATTAAAAAAGGAAATTAATGAAAATTTATCAAAATGTTAAAACCTGAAATCTTGGGAGATGATCTCCCAGGATTTGAAGCTATTAGCCACACCGAAGCCACGGAAAATGATTCTCATGAGAATAAAAAGAAGAAGAAGGGTTCAGGTGGTTTTCAGACAATGGGTTTAAGTTTTCCAGTCTTAAAAGGTATAACAAAGAGAGGCTACAAACAACCAACACCAATTCAACGGAAGGTGAATGTTATTGTTAACTTAAGCTATAATTTTACACTTTACAAAATATGTAACCTCAAACAAGCAAACGCTGTGCAGTATGGTTATTGTTATTATTATTATTGATGGAACATTATTGCGGGTCATTCCATCAATCTGCAGATGGCTCAGGGGTTTTCCCTATAGCAATCTATGAGAGGGGAGTCTTTAGCTTAGCTGTGAACTATGATAGGTTGAAATGATAATGGTATGGACCTCTCGGAAGCAGCATTGCAGTAGTGAGCACTTTTAGTAATCTGTATGTAACATTGCTCATCCGAGACACACTACACTTTATTACACTGAATTAGTGAATGAATTTGTCGAGTTTTAACAGACAGGTGTAAAAAAGGATTTTTTTAGTGTTCCTTTGTTCTTATCTTAATAGAATGCCTGAAAATGTTTTATGAAATATTGAAAAAATCTGACAATAGAATGTACTGCAAAATAGATAGTTGTTTTAATATGAAGTATGTACATTCACCACACAACCATAAAATTTTTTGTATCACGTTTCTTGGTTGCTGTGGACATAGATTTTTAGAAAGTTATTTAATTAGGACTCATTTGACATTTTTTTTATTTCAGACAATACCCATTGCCCTTGAAGGTAAGGATGTAGTTGCAATGGCCCGCACAGGTTCGGGAAAAACAGCTTGCTTTGTACTTCCTATTTTGGAGAAGCTTTTATCACCATCTAATAAAGCATTACCAGGAAAGAACCTCCGAGCACTTATTCTATCACCTACAAGAGAATTAGCTTTACAGGTAATTAAATTTACAACAATCATAATTAATCACAATAAGCTGAGTGGTTCAGTGATCGTAATTTGAGTAATAGCCAAGTTCTATACCTAGGAGTTACACTCTTATCAAGGAGTTTATCAAATACTATGATTTATATCATTGGCTTGGATTAGAAAGGCTAGCAACCTGACACATTATCCCAAAATAAACTATGGTGTAATTCAGGTCAAAAGGACAAATTTTGTCTACACCTGTGGCTGTGGCTGCACTGTGGCTGCCCCTGCATTGGGAAATGCATGCAGAAAAAAAATCATACTAAGTATAATTTTAATATTTTAAAAATATAAATAAATATCTTCACGCAATTCCCAATACAGGGGTAGACAAAGATCTAGTCTAGATAATAAAGAACCTTAGAAACCGAAGAGATATTTTCGGGACAACGTGACAGGTGGTGAGCCTGTCGCCATCGTTATGTCCAAGCCATCGCCACAATTCTTACATAAGTTTTTGAAAAACCCATTGGTACGAGCCACCTGGGGATCGAACTCAGGTCTCTCGACTCGAAATTCCGACCACCTAACCACTCGGCTATCATGACTTTTTAATATTTTGATCCCTATTAATAGTTTGATTGTACTTGGAATAATAGAGGACTTCTATATACTTCTATATTCTATATTGTTATCCTTTTCCCACACTGAAAACATAGCTTCATAGATTGTTTCATCTACTACGCTGTATTAGTATTGAGTCTTTACTTTAAAACAAATCCTTTTAATTCTAACCAGTAAGAATTAATTTCATGGCAATTAAATTATTTCACCTTACCATTTTTTACCAGAGGTCTAGACAATTTAGTCCTTTCAACTAATATTTAAAAAAATTAATTGGAAAGAGCCTACCTCCGGGGGTTTGAAGGTGTGTCTCAACTTCTATTCTCTCAAGCACTCACTTGGCTAGTGTAATTAATATTTTATTTATTACTTTTTTTTACTATTTTTTTCAATTAAATGGTCCTTGAGTTAACTCATAACTAGAATAAATAAAACACAATGTTAGAGTTTCTATTAATTTTCATTGATTTCAAATTTTTTTTTAACATATGTGATATTATATTTTACAGACTCTACGGTTCGTGCGAGAACTGGGCAAGTTTACTGGATTAACATCAGCTGCTATCCTTGGTGGTGAATCTATTGAACAACAGTTCAGCGTTATGTCCGGGAAAGCACCGGATATTGTAGTGGCTACTCCGGGTCGTTTTTTACACATTTGTATTGAAATGAGTCTTAAGTTGGATAACATAAGTAAGTAAGATAATCAAAATTTAAATTATTTCTTTTTTAATCTCATTAGTATAGTTAAGAGAGAATGAAACAACCTTTAGATGACAAGAAACTAGAGCCTGTAGAATGAGAAATATATGTGTGGAGTATACCTGAATTAATTACGGGGGCAGTTAAAAGA
Organism: Sericinus montela; assembly: GCA_029286605.1. NCBI lineage: Eukaryota > Metazoa > Arthropoda > Insecta > Lepidoptera > Papilionidae > Sericinus > Sericinus montela. The sequence continues at coordinate 250,763 of JAGSMR010000027.1, forward strand.
ATGAAACATTACTTAAAAGAAAGCACAAATCCATAGTAATAAAGATGGTACATGGATGGATGGGCAAAATTACCTTGCAGAAAAGAAGTAAATGGAATAATTTATGTCAATTTGTTCAGAAATTTGATAATTAATGCAGGGCTTTTTAAATGATACATTAAAATTATGTGCCACATGCACATAGTCTCAATACTGTGTTAGACAGAGGTCTAGATAATTAAGTTCTGTCACCAATGGCATATTTTAGGACAACATGACAAGTGGTGAGTAAGCTTCATGGCCATGCCAGCAATATAAATGGTAGATAAGTTTTTGAAAAATTTTGGGCCTCTTGTCTCAAAGTCCAATCACCAAAACTCCTGGCTATCGAGACTATATCTGTAGTTGTAAAATGTTTTCAATACTATTAAAAATATTCCTTTACAGAGGTCATGGTCTTTGATGAAGCAGATAGACTATTTGAGCTCGGTTTCGGTGAACAACTCAGAGAGATAGTGGCAAGACTACCATCTAATCGTCAGACCCTCCTTTTCTCCGCGACAATGCCTAAAATGCTCATTGAATTCGCTAAAGCGGGACTGAGTGAGCCCGTTTTAATTAGATTAGACGTCGACTGGAAACTACCGTCTACGTTGTGGTTAGGTTGGATATCAGTGCGCGCGGAATTGAAAACGGCAGCTCTGTTGCTGTTACTTGAAAAAGTTCTTACACCTACAACACCTCAGGCTGTAGTGTTTGCGGCTACGAAACATCATGTGGAGTATCTACATCTGGTAAGAACCTTTTTGTTATTCAATAGATAATTGATATGGTATGGTATTCAAGATATTTACAGTGCTAAAACATAAGAAATAGAACTTTACTTTTTAACTGACTTAAAAAAAAGAGATTATTGATTCGGTTGTATGTCCTTTGTTTTACATATGTAATATTAATATTTAGATTATATCTAATATTTAGTTTTTGAATACTGATTACGTGGTATTCAGTATATCCAAAAGTATTGAGTAGTTCTGTTTTTTTTTTTTGCCATAGTAATTACAATCATCCCACAAGTACAGCAAAAGTTTTTGAGATGAAAAATAGTCTGTTTGTAATAAATATAGGAATATTTTAGAATTATATACATATCTAAAAAAATATATAAAATATCTTCACGCAATTCCCAATACAGGGATAGACAGAGGTCTAGTCTAGAGTCTGTAAGTCCCTTTGACCTACCTTCCACCAAAGATATTTTCGGGACAACGTGACAGGTGGTGAGCCCGTTGCCGTCTTTATGTCCAAGCCAACGATATAATTCGTACATAAGTTTTTGAAAAACCCATTGGTACAAGCCTGCCACTTGGGGATCGAACTCGGTTCTCTTGACTTGAAATTTCGACCACCCAACCACTCGGCTATCGTGACTCATAATATAAATACATATCTAATTCTAAAAATAAAAAAAAAGTATCCTTACGCAATTCCCAATATAGGGGTAGACAGAGGTCTAGTCTAGATATTTAAGTCCCGAATCTAATTCTAGAATTCATACCGATCTACCGTCTGTACCGAAATCTAATTCTACAATTATTAATATATAATTAATAATTCTATATTAAGTTACTACTCAAACATTTAAATCAATTAAAGCATTAAAAATCATTTATCACAACATAATAAGTATGATGCATAAAAAAGGTTTTGAATTACAACAATGTCATCATTTTTAATTTTAAATCTATGGCACAATAATGTGACTCTTGATAACTAATTACATTTTAAATGCTTTTACCTTAATCAACTCTTACAACTACAATGGGAAGACAGGTGCTCCACGCAACCACGCTCCCTTTCCACAGGGTATATACATCTATTTAGCTAAAACAATTAAACATTGTGTTCTAGATATTGCAGCAGGCGGGAATATCATCCACATTTGCATACTCCGGACTAGATCCATCGGCACGTAAGATTGCATTGGGGAAATTCACAAACAAGAAGTGTTCAGTGTTGCTAGTGACTGATGTAGCGGCGAGAGGCTTGGACTTGCCAGCTTTGGATACAGTCATCAATTACAACTTTCCCGCTAAGCCAAAATTGTTTGTGCACAGAGTAGGTAAGTTGTTTAACACACTACAAACATTTCTTTATATTTGAGACATTTCTTTGTACTTATTTATTCGTCTGTAACTGTTCTACTTGACATAGGTCTGTATGATCAGAACCGAGGAGTATTACTTGTTGTATCTTGGAGTAATAAAATGTATACTCACGAAAATACTTTATCGGAGACAAACTTTATAATTACAATCCTTACGAAATATAGATGTCGAGAGAGAACAAGGGCGGGCATCGACAATGAATACAAAAACAAATAATATTAGTCTATGGCGACTTGGTAAACTAGACTAAAATTTGTTACAGATAATATATGAAAAACTTATATTAAATGTTACGTTATAAGTAACATTATAACACCTGTTGTTAACTATTAATTATTACTACTTCCGTGGTCAAGTGGGGTATTCATTAGATTTCAAGCCAGCTTTAAGATTGACAGATGGTGGGATAATTTTGAAAAATAATAGAAATCAGTGACAGTCAGCATCATCTATTATGATATGTGTGTGATACGTGTTTGTCTCCGTAGACGAATGGTGTACACACCAGTTTTCATGGTGTCGCCAGGTCTGAGGATCCTGGTTCGATTCCCGTGTTTGTGGTTACGTTGTTGATCCTGATCCCATAATACAATTGCTTAAGCTTCTTACTTTGGAATCAGAGAAATGTATGTATTTATTATATGTATGTATTTTATTATTACTGTCAAGTGTAACGGATTGGCAAATCATCAACAATCAAATAAATAAATAAATATCTTCACGCAATTCCCTATACAGGGGTAGACAGAGGTCTAGTCTAGACAATTAAGTCTCTTTGACCCACCTTCCACCGAAGATGTTTTCGGGACAACGTGATAGGTGGTGAGCCTGTCGCCGTCTTTATGTCAAAGCCAATGATGTAATTCGTGATCAACAATCAGCTAAGCTATTATATAAGTGCCATCCAACAACTATTGTATTCTCTAGGCAGGAGTGCGAGAGCGGGACGGGCTGGTCGCGCTTTCTCCCTCATAGCGGCAGAAGACGTTGCTCATCTGCTGGACCTGCAGCTGTTCCTGGGCGCGGAGCTTCTGTCTCCCGACGAGCCGAGCGGCGCGGACTGCCCCAGCGGCGTGTGGGGCGCCGTGCCCACTGAGCAGCTGGAGCTTCGTCACCAGGATGTCATGGCTTGGGAGAGGAACCACTCTGAAATCGTAAGGCGCATGATTACAGTTGTTAATAGTAGTAATAAATAAATAAATATTTTTACGCGTTTCGCAATACAGGGGTAGACAGAGGTCTAGACAATTAAGTCCTTTCGATATAAATCGTTCATGGGTTTTGAAAAACCCCATTGGGGCGAGCCTACCACCTTGGGTCGAACTCGGGTCTCATGACTAAGAAGAGACCCGAGACATAAAGACAGAGCCTCACCACCTGTCACATTATCCCAAAAATGCTTTCGGAGGAAGGTGCATCGAAAGGACTAAAATGGTTAAGGACCTCTATGGTAGACAAAGGATATATTAGGATCCTATATTGAGGATAGAGTATTGTTAAATATACCTACTAAAATAGTCAAGATGTTAGTTATTTTATAAAAAAATATTATGTATGACTAATAAGAAAAATTGGTCCTTTAAAAGTATCACATTGTGTTGTGTGATAGGACAGCTGAGATCTTTAAAATTTATGTTTTATTGTTTGTGAATGCTCAAACTAGGATTGGTTTTCAGAGATAGAAAAGGTTATTTAACTATATTCCTGAAATCTCACTATTTTTGTTTGTCATCCTGTATTCCATGCGGACAAAGTCGCTGGCAATGCTAGTGAATGTATAAAAAGCATATGTACAATAGATTAGTTTTTACACGCGTTGGATGTGGAAATGTTTTTCAGACAATTTTGACCATCATATACATTGCATTGATCCAAGAGTAGTTAAAGAACTAGTATTATGGAATCGGAAACAACGAAGGTACCACAAAGACTTGGACCCCTACATAATGTAGGATATGTGTTTTCTATATAGACCCGTCCGGGAATTGTTTAATATGTACCATGTTAGCGAATACAGATTTTAAGTCACGAGAGCTGAGTGGTTGGGTGAACGAGATTCAGTGGAGACCCGTGTTCGATCCCCAGATGGCATGCTCGTATCAATGGTTTTCAAAACCCATGTACGATTCATATCGTTGGCTTGGACACAAAGACGGCGACGGGCTCACCACCTGTCACATTATCCCAAAAATGCTTTCGGAGGAAGGTGCATCGAAGGACTAAAATGGTTAAGGACGAATATGGTAGACAAAGGATATATTAGGATCCTATATTGAGGATAGAGTATTGTTAAATATACCTACTAAAATAGTCAAGGTGTTAGTTATTTTATAAAAAAATATTATGTATGACTAATAAGAAAAATTGGTCCTTTAAAAGTATCACATTGTGTTGTGTGATAGGACAGCTGAGATCTTTAAAATTTATGTTTTATTGTTTGTGAATGCTCAAACTAGGATTGGTTTTCAGAGATAGAAAAGGTTATTTAACTATATTCCTGAAATCTCACTATTTTTTGTTTATCATCCTGTATTCCATGCGGACAAAGTCGCTGGCAATGCTAGTGAATGTATAAAAAGCATATGTACAATAGATTAGTTTTTACACGCGTTGGATGTGGAAATGTTTTTCAGACAATTTTGACCATCATATACATTGCATTGATCCAAGAGTAGTTAAAGAACTAGTATTATGGAATCGGAAACAACGAAGGTACCACAAAGACTTGGACCCCTACATAATGTAGGATATGTGTTTTTCTATATAGACCCGTCCGGGAATTGTTTAATATGTACCATGTTAGCGAATACAGATTTTAAGTCACGAGAGCTGAGTGGTTGGGTGAACGAGATTCAGTGGAGACCCGTGTTCGATCCCCAGATGGCATGCTCGTATCAATGGTTTTCAAAACCCATGTACGATTCATATCGTTGGCTTGGACACAAAGACGGCGACGGGCTCACCACCTGTCACATTATCCCAAAAATGCTTTCGGAGGAAGGTGCATCGAAGGACTAAAATGGTTAAGGACGAATATGGTAGACAAAGGATATATTAGGATCCTATATTGAGGATAGAGTATTGTTAAATATACCTACTAAAATAGTCAAGATGTTAGTTATTTTATAAAAAAATATTATGTAAGACTAATAAGAAAAATTGGTCCTTTAAAAGTATCACATTGTGTTGTGTGTGATAGGACAGCTGAGATATTTAAAATTTATGTTTTATTGTTTGTGAATGCTCAAACTAGGATTGGTTTTCAGAGATAGAAAAGGTTATTTAACTATATTCCTGAAATCTCACTATTTTTTGTTTATCATCCTGTATTCCATGCGGACAAAGTCGCTGGCAATGCTAGTGAATGTATAAAAAGCATATGTACAATAGATTAGTTTTTACACGCGTTGGATGTGGAAATGTTTTTCAGACAATTTTGACCATCATATACATTGCATTGATCCAAGAGTAGTTAAAGAACTAGTATTATGGAATCGGAAACAACGAAGGTACCACAAAGACTTGGACCCCTACATAATGTAGGATATGTGTTTTCTATATAGACCCGTCCGGGAATTGTTTAATATGTACCATGTTAGCGAATACAGATTTTAAGTCACGAGAGCTGAGTGGTTGGGTGAACGAGATTCAGTGGAGACCCGTGTTCGATCCCCAGATGGCATGCTCGTATCAATGGTTTTCAAAACCCATGTACGATTCATATCGTTGGCTTGGACACAAAGACGGCGACGGGCTCACCACCTGTCACATTATCCCAAAAATGCTTTCGGAGGAAGGTGCATCGAAGGACTAAAATGGTTAAGGACGAATATGGTAGACAAAGGATATATTAGGATCCTATATTGAGGATAGAGTATTGTTAAATATACCTACTAAAATAGTCAAGATGTTAGTTATTTTATAAAAAATATTATGTAAGACTAATAAGAAAAATTGGTCCTTTAAAAGTATCACATTGTGTTGTGTGTGATAGGACAGCTGAGATATTTAAAATTTATGTTTTATTGTTTGTGTATGCTCAAACTAGGATTAGTTTTTACACGCGTTGGATGTGGAAATGTTTTTCAGACAATTTTGACCATCATATACATTGCATTGATCCAAGAGTAGTTAAAGAACTAGTATTATGGAATCGGAAACAACGAAGGTACCACAAAGACTTGGACCCCTACATAATGTAGGATATGTGTTTTTCTATATAGACCCGTCCGGGAATTGTTTAATATGTACCATGTTAGCGAATACAGATTTTAAGTCACGAGAGCCGAGTGGTTGGGTGACCGGAATCCGAGTCAAGAGCCCCTAGTTCCATCCCCAGGAGATATTAACCAGTTTTAACAAGTTTTTTCAAATAAATAATAATTAAATATCTTCACGCAATTCCCAATACAGAAGTCCCACTGGCTACCTCTGTATTGGGAATGTGAGGCATATATATTGGGCATACCTACATCTATACATATAAATAAAATTGGAATGTCTGTTTGTAATATTGAAATAACCGTTTTTTTTAGTACATGTATATGAATACATATACGGCACATACGGTTAAATCATTTTTTTGCAATTTTTGTCTGTCTGTTTGTTCCGGCTAATCTCTAAAACGGCTGGACCGATTTTAACAGGACAGATTTTTTCAGTGACAGATAGCTAATGTTATAAAGGGAAACATAGGCTACTTTAATTTTAGAAACATGATTAGGGTTCCGCGTTAAGTGTTAAAATGCGGGCAAAGCATATATATATATATATATATATATATATATATATATATATATATATATATATATATATATATATATATATATATATATATATATATATATATATATATATATATATATATATATATATATATATATATATGTATATATATATATATGTATATATATATATATATATATATATATATATATATATATATATATATATATATATATATATATATATATATATATATATTATCAGTCTGTTACCGAAAATGCGTGAATTAAAACTATGTAACAATCGAATCAGGATCACAGTAAATAAATTAAAAAAAGTCACGACAGCCGAGTGGTTGGGTGAACGAGATTCGAGTGGAGAGACCCGTGTTCGATCCCCAGATGGCATGCTCGTATCAATGGTTTTTCCAAAACCCATGTACGATTCATATCGTTGGCTTGGACACAAAGACGGCGACGGGCTCACCACCTGTCACGTTCTCCCAAAAAAATCTTCGGTGGAAGGTTGGGAACTTAATTGTCTAAACTAGACCTCTACCCCTGTATTGGGAATAGCGTGAAGATATTTATATTTTTTAAATTTTTTTCCGACAGGAGGAGGCGGCGCGCGTGTGCGCGCGCGGCTGGCAGCAGTACGTGCGCTGGCGCGAGCCCGCCTCCGCCGCCGCCAACCAGCGCGCCAAGCTGACGCCGCCGCCGGCGCGCGCCCACCCCTTCCTGCGCGACGAGCTCGCCACCCGCGCCGAGCTCGCCGCGCACCTCGTGCGCCAGATACAGGGCTACACGCCCAAAGGGGTGAGCGGGACGCCGATACATACATACTTATACGACGGTGTTCTGTAATGAATGCGTTTCTGTTTGTCTCTTTCAAGAGACTGTGTGTGTGTGTCTTGCAGAGAGAGAGTGTGTGAAAATCTCTCTTTCGCTCTCTCTCTCTTTATCCTGCTCTCTTTCTCCCTCTCTATCTTGATATCTCTCTCTCTTTCTCCCTCTTCCTCTCTGTACTCTTTTGTTTTAAATAGAAGTTTTGTAATTTGTAGATATTTGAAAATTACGTAAATTAGTCTAAATGAGACACAGACGACAGAGATATTTTCGAACCACAACAAACTAGCCGTGACGCTATTGTGTTCAGGTCCATAACTGAAACCATTGGATAATCTGTAATTTGTCTGGATATATATGGGCATGTAAAAGTCCACTGCTAGACGTAGGCGTCTGGCGATAGGGAGGATTTGCCATAATCACCACAATCTACTGAATTTTGGTTTTTCAAATGGTTATGCCGCCATTTGTTGGAAGCTTGTCACATTATTCAACCTTTTTCTTTAGTCGCCTCTTACGACATCTACGATAAGAAAAGAGGTAATACATAAACGGCACAACTTACGATAAACGTTTTATAATACTACTAACGTGTTTCGTGTGTGTGTGTGTAATACTAATAATAACGTGTTTCTTTCTCTCTCACTCTCTCACACACACACTCACTCTCTATTTATCTCACCCTCTGCACTGTTTTGTTTAATATAAAAATTTATTAAACATACATAAATATAATTGATGTACATATGTAGAGATTATTCGAGCCGCTGCAAACACAATTGGCGTGTGTTCAAATCCATTACCGAAACAACACGATAATTTGAAATATCAGAAGTCACGATAGCCAGTGGTGATCGGAATTCGAGTCAAGAGACCGGAATTCGATCTCCAGGTCACCTTTATTCTCTATCCGTTCTACAATAATGATTGTTATTTCAGACTATATTAGAACTGGGCGGCAAGAGCGACTCGCCTATGTTCCTAGCGATGAAGGCAAAGAGACGAGTTCACGGAAAGAAAGTACAGAAAGCCCGTGAAAGCAAAAATACAGAGGTAAAGTTTTTTTTTTACGTATTTGCTTTATTATTTTCTGATTTTTTCGATGTTGTTATTCTACCATTCAGAGCGAACACAGATAAAACTGATCAAAGTTGTTTTAAATGAAATTGCTTTGGGATCAGGGCAATGTATGTGATGTTGTCACCATCTCTGTATTTATATTAAAGGCTTGTATCTTATAATCACTAATTATTTTCACTATAATAACTATTGATCAACAAAATAAAAAGACCGAAGATGGGCAGCAGCGTCTGAGGTGCGAGTGGTCTGATACTGCGATCGCTAATCCGCTTGCCAAGCGTGGCAAAATTAAAATAATTTCACGCAATTCTCAATACAGCGGTAGACAGAGGTCTAGTCTAGACAATTAAGTCCCTTTGACCCACCTTCCACCGCAGATATTTTCAGACCACGTGACAGGTGGTGAGCCCGTCGCCGTCTTCATGTCCAAGCCAACGATATAATTCGTACATAAGTTTTTGAAAAACCCATTGGTACGAGCCTGCCACTTGGGGATCGAACTCGGTTCTCTTGACTCGAAATTCCGACCACCCACCCAACCACTCGGCTATCGTGATTGTGGCAAATCCTACCTATGGGAGAGGTATATGCCGTGGACTTTAACAGGCCGTTATGTATATGTATTACATCGCTGACTTTAATATCTCATTGCAGTCACAAAGATCTGTACAATATCGCTGTTGATGTCTTGTTTATGTTTAGGCAATAAACATCTTAGAAGACACCACCAATGTAAAACCGTCTGAGGACTCTGAGAGTAATCTATCGAAGAAGAAGAAAACAAAGGAGGTGATGCGCGACGAGAACTACATACCACATTTCGCCAGCGACCAACACACGGAATCTGGGTAAATATATTCTTTGTGGTAACCCTATTTGGTTAGACTACCAGATAGCCTAGTTGGTGGTCATATTGCCTTCGGAACCGAGGGTCGCGGGGTCGAGTCTTGCAAGTAACAAACGTGTGTGATGAATATAAACTCCAGTCATGGATGTATATTTATGAACGTACGTACAAATTTTCTTCACGCTAATCCCAATACAGAGTAGACAGAGGTCCAGTCAATTTAGTCCCTTCGACCAACGTTCCGAAAATAAAAAAATTTCCGACTAATATAAATTCAAAGTTTTTCAAAACGTGTGTGTGTGTGTGAGGGAGAGTGAATATGTGTGTTGTGTGTGAGGGAGAGAGAGGGTTAGCTGCTGGAGGTGTTGTAGTAGAAGCGTATACAGCGCTGTATGAACGAGTTAGTTACTCTGTGTGTGTGCGTGTGTGCGTCAGCATGGCGGTGAACTTCGCGGCGGGCGCGGCGGGCGCACTGGCTGGAGGTGTTGTGGTAAAGCGTATACAGCGCTGTATGAACGAGTTAGTTACTCTGTGTGTGCGTGTGTGCGTCAGCATGGCGGTGAACTCGCGGCGGGCGCGGCGGGCGCGCAGCTGGAGGTGTTGTAGTAGAAGCGTATACAGCGCTGTATGAACGAGTTAGTTACTCTGTGTGTGTGCGTGTGTGCGTCAGCATGGCGGTGAACTTCGCGGCGGGCGCGGCGGGCGCGCAGCTGGAGGTGTTGTAGTAGAAGCGTGTACAGCGCTGTATGAACGAGTTAGTTACTCTGTGTGTGTGCGTGTGTGCGTCAGCATGGCGGTGAACTTCGCGGCGGGCGCGGCGGGCGCGCAGCTGGAGGTGTTGTAGTAGAAGCGTATACAGCGCTGTATGAACGAGTTAGTTACTCTGTGTGTGTGCGTGTGTGCGTCAGCATGGCGGTGAATCTCGCGGCGGGCGCGGCGGGCGCGCAGCTGAGGTGTTGTAGCAGAAGCGTGTACAGCGCTGTGGCGAACGAGTTAGTTACCTGTGTGTGTGCGTGTGCGTCAGCATGGCGGTGAATCTCGCGGCGGGCGCGGCGGGCGCGCAGCTGAGGTGTTGTAGTAGAAGCGTGTACAGCGCCAGGCGAACGAGTTAGTTACCTGTGTGTGCGTGTGTGCGTCAGCATGGCGGTGAACTTGCGGCGGGCGCGGCGGGCGCGCAGCCGGAGGTGTTGTAGTAGCGTATACAGCGCTGAATGAACGAAGTTAGTTACTCTGTGTGCGTGTGTGCGTGTGTGCGCCAGCATGGCGGTGAATCCTCGCGGCGGCGCGGCGGCGCGCAGCTGGAGGTGTTGTAGTAGCGTATACAGCGCTGTATGAACAGTTAGTTACTCTGTGTGTGTGCGTGTGTGCGTCAGCATGGCGGTGAACTTCGCGGCGGCGCGGCGGGCGCAGCTGAGGTGTTGTAGTAGAAGCGTGTACAGCGCTGTATGAACGAAGTTAGTTACTCTGTGTGCGTGTGTGTGCGTGTGTGTGCGTCAGCATGGCGGTGAACTGCGGCGGCGCGGCGGGCGCGCAGCTGGAGGTGTTGTGGTAGAAGCGTGTACAGCGCTGTATGAACGAGTTAGTTACCTGTGTGTGTGCGTGTGTGCGTCAGCATGGCGGTGAACTTCGCGGCGGCGCGGCGGCGCGCAGCTGGAGGTGTTGTAGCAGAAGCGCATACAGCGCTGTATGAACGAGTTAGTTACTCTGTGTGCGTGTGCGTCAGCATGGCGGTGAACTGCGGCGGCGCGGCGGGCGCGCAGCTGAGGTGTTGTAGCAGAAGCGTATACAGCGCTGTATGAACAGTTAGTTACTCTGTGTGTGCGTGTGTGTGCGTGTGTGTGCGTGTGCGTCAGCATGGCGGTGAATCTCGCGGCGGGCGCGCGGCGGGCGCGCAGCCGGAGGTGTTGTAGTGAAGCGTATACAGCGCTGTGGCGAACGAGTTAGTTACCTGTGTGTGCGTGTGTGCGTCAGCGGCGGTGAACTTCGCGGCAGGCGCGGCAGGCGCGGCAGGCGCAGCGGGCGCGGCGGGCGCAGCTGGAGGTGTTGTAGTAGAAGCGCATACAGCGCTGTGGCGAACGAGTTAGTTACCTGTGTGTGTGCGTGTGTGCGTCAGCATGGCGGTGAACTGGCGGCGGGCGCGCGGCGGGCGCGCAGCTGGAGGTGTTGTAGTAGAAGCGTACAGCGCTGTATGAACGAAGTTAGTTACTCTGTGTGTGCGTGTGTGTGCGTGCGTCAGCATGGCGGTGAACTTCGCGGCGGGTGCGGCGGGCGCGGCGGCGCGCAGCTGGAGGTGTTGTAGCAGAAGCGTATACAGCGCTGTGGCGAACGAGTTAGTTACTCTGTGTGTGTGCGTGTGTGCGTCAGCATGGTGAACTTCGCGGCAGGCGCGGCGGGCGCGCAGCTGGAGAGTGTTGTAGTAGAAGCGCATACAGCGCTGTATGAACGAGTTAGTTACTCTGTGTGTGCGTGTGTGTGCGTGCGTCAGCATGGCGGTGAACTTCGCGGCGGGCGCGGCGGGCGCGGCGGCGCAGCTGAGGTGTTGTAGTAGAAGCGTATACAGCGCTGTATGAACGAGTTAGTTACCTGTGTGTGTGCGTCAGCGCGGCGGTGAACTTCGCGGCGGGCGCGGCAGGCGCGGCAGGCGCGCAGCTGGAGGTGTTATGGTAGAAGCGTATACAGCGCTGTATGAACGAGTTAGTTACTCTGTGTGTGTGTGCGTGTGCGTCAGCATGGCGGTGAACTTCGCGGCGGCGCGGCGGGCGCGGCGGGCGCGCAGCTGGAGGTGTTGTGGTAGAAGCGTATACAGCGCTGTATGAACGAGTTAGTTACCTGTGTGTGCGTGTGCGTCAGCATGGCGGTGAACTTCGCGGCGGGCGCGGCGGGCGCGCAGCTGGAGGTGTTGTAGTAGAAGCGTATACAGCGCTGTATGAACGAGTTAGTTACTCTGTGGGTGTGCGTGTGTGCGTCAGCATGGCGGTGAACTTCGCGGCGGGCGCGGCGGGCGCGCAGCTGGAGGTGTTGTAGTAGAAGCGTGTACAGCGCTGTATGAACGAGTTAGTTACCTGTGTGTGTGCGTGTGCGTCAGCATGGCGGTGAACTTCGCGGCGGCGCGGCGGGCGCGGCGGGCGCGCAGCTGAGGTGTTGTAGTAGAAGCGTATACAGCGCTGTATGAACGAGTTAGTTACCTGTGTGCGTGTGCGTCAGCATGGCGGTGAACTTCGCGGCGGCGCGGCGGGCGCGGCGGGCGCAGCTGGAGGTGTTGTAGTAGAAGCGTATACAGCGCTGTATGAACGAGTTAGTTACTCTGTGTGTGTGCGTGTGTGCGTCAGCATGGCGGTGAACTTCGCGGCGGGCGCGCAGCTGGAGGTGTGCGCGGACAGCGGCGACGCGCTGCGCGCGCGCGGCTCGCAGCTGCGCTGGGACCGCAAGCGCAAGAAAATGGTGCACGTCGATCCCGTACGTACACTCCATACCTTTTCACCTAATTTATTTATAATAAATATCTTCACGCAATCCCCAATGCGGGGGTAGACAGAGTTCGAGTCTAGACAATTGAGCCCCTTCGACCCACCCGGCACCGAAGATGTTTTCGGGACAACGTGACAGGTGACCAAGCCAACGATATTCGTACATAAGTTTTTGAAAAACCTATTGTTACGAGCCTACCAACTGGGGATCGAACTCGGGTCTATTGATTCGAAATTCCGACCACCCAACCACTCGGCTATTGTGCCTTTTTATAAAGACCCTAATTTATAAGAATTCATTGTTGCTCTATGTAGACATATTACTTTATAAACCCGACTATTGGATCCTGATGGTGCCGTGAAGCGAGCATTTTACTTCACACTACTCACCTTTGTTACTAACTGGCTTCTGCTGGCGACTTTGCCTATAAATTGGAAAGAAAAAAATGTGCACCTATATTCCTCTCTACTGAAGTCTCCAGAATGACTTATTTTATATATTCACGCAAATTCCTTGGAGGGGTAGCCAGACAGAAGATATTGCTATCTGTCACATTCCTTACACACCTCTTCGCTTCATTCTTATTCATCATATTCTTCATCTAGCTATTCAAGTACTCCTCTCTACCACTGATGTAGAATTCCAGTACAAGAAATCATAATTATCAATTAAATAAAAAAGAAGCTCCGCCTTGAGTAAATGTTTAAAGAAAAAAAAATCATATTTCAGTTTTTCTCACTGGAACCAACCTTTTTTTTTTTCGAGATAAACGCTGTATATTTTTACGTAAGGCCCCGAAAACTTATCTCCATTATATACATGTATTTTAATTATTTATTTATAGATTTTATTTATTAAATGTTTATAATTTTAAATACTACTATTTTTACTTACTAATATTTACTTATGTAAGTCACGATAGCCGAGTGTTTGAGTGGTCGGAATTACGAGTCAAGAGACCAGAGTTCGATCCCCAAGTGGCAGGCTCGTACCAACGGGTTTTTCAAAAAAAAAAAAAACTTTTGTACGAATTATATCGTTGGCTTGGACATAAAGACGGCGACGGGCTCACCACCTGTCACGTTGTTCCGAAAATATCTTCGATGGAAGGTGGATCGAAGGGACTTGTCTAGGATATACCTCTGTCTACCCCTGTATTGGGAATTGCGTAAAGTTTTTTATGTTTTTTTTTATTATTTACTTATTATTATACCTACTATTTTGGATAGTGAATAAACTTGTGTTTAATTAGTATACTATGTCTTCTTGGACTGTTTTTAGCAGCAAAATGTTTTTCATTTTCTCATCATCTACCCCAGTATTTAGAGAATGGGTAAACATAAAAATAGTTTAAAAAAGTCACGATTGCCCATTGTTTGGTTGATCGGAAGGCTCGTCCCAGTGGGTTGGCTATGATGTCGTTGGCTTTGACATAAAGACGGCGACGGGCTCACCGCATATCACTTGGTCCCAAAAAATGTGTTCGGCTGAAGGTCGGTCGAAGGGACTTAATCGTCTAGACCTTAATCTTGGTGTGTCTTTATGTCCAAGCCAACGATATCAATCATACATGTTTTTCAAAGACCCATTGGTTTCCCTTTCATCTGGGTATCGACCTTTGGTCTATTGACTCGAATTCCGATCAGCTATCCAATCGGTTGTCGTGACTATTGCATCAGTTTAAAATCTCTTTATTTATGCTTGTTTTCACAACTGAATTGTGTCGGTCACGGTGGCTCTGGTTCGTATGTATAAATATGCTTTGAATTCTATATAAATTGTAAATTGGCTATCAAATAAACTTATGTTAACTAGTAAATTTACACAGTTTCCAAACCGATCCCATTGACTATGTTTATTATTAAATCTATTTTGTAAGGGAAAAATAGTAGTTTGTATTTAAAGTACCAAATAACGTAAGACGCTGGTCTAAATAATACCACACCGCGATCTAAAACATAACTAGCGCCATCTAGTGATTCGAATGATCAACAAGAAATAAATAAATAAATATCTTCACGCCATTCCCAATACAGGGATAGACAGAGGTCTAGCCTAGACAATTAAGTCCCCACCTTCCACCGAAAATATTTTCGGGACAACGTGACAGGTGGTGAGCCCGTCGCCGTCTTTATGTCCAAGCCAACGATATGAATCGTACTTGATTTTTTTTTTTTTAAAAACCCATTGGTTCTGCCACCTGGGGATCGAACTCGGGTCTCTCGTCTCGAAATTCCGACCACCCCTCCACTCGGCTATCGTGACTCAACTGGAACATGGCAGTTTTAACGTTAATCGTTCGTCGTCGCTGTGCGTCAGGACGGCGGGCGCAAGATGTTCCGCACGGAGAGCGGCGGCCGCGTGCCGGCCAGCTACCGCAGCGGCCGCTACGACGAGTGGCGCCGCCGCAACGCACACCAACACGACGAGGACGAAGACGCGCACGCGCACGCGAACCGACTCAAACCCGGTACAGCCCTCCTACACCCGGCCACCTCCCAGCTTAGGTCGCCGGTCCGGTGCATGCAGACAAGATGATTCTTCTAAATTGTCTCGGGTGTGGGTGTTTGTGGTGCTTACAGTGTAACACAAGTGCGTCAATTACATTGCGACCGGATGTCACGTCACGTCTACGTATTTAGTATACTTATTTATTTGCAACAACTTACTTGAAAGTATTTATGATTAATACCACAGCAGAACATGAGCCTCTCCCGTAAAGGATTTGCTTTAAACGCAACGCTCGGCGACAAATTGAAAATCTCAGTACCAAAAATTTTGCACCTTAGACACAGCTTCACTTTAGAGGTCTATTTTCAATGATTTTCCCTTAGTCACCTCTTTAAAACAGCCACGGGAAGAGGGTGACATATTTTTAATACATATACATATATAGGTAGGAACAACTTCACATATATTACTCCGATCCCAATGTTAGATGCTAAAGCACTTGAGGTATGGGAATCGGAAAATGTAGAAAAAGTGCTTTTCCTACATTGACCCGACAGATAATCGTATCCGGGACCTGGCTACACCTTGAAAACCGGTGCTTACGCAACTCGTCCACGGAAGTCGTCACTGTTTAAACCGTAACTGTTTCGTAAATTTCTAGAAAGTGAGAAGTGTGAAGGAATAGTTATCATGTCATTAACTCTTTGTAGTATCCGAATTCCGTCCGCACTGGGTGAAACACAACGAGCGCGTCGCCAAAAAGAAATCTGAAGCTTCGTCGAAGGAATTCCGAAACAAACAACAGATCGTGAAGGAGCGCATGCGTAAAGAGAAGATCAAGCAGAAACTCAAATATAAAATGAAATCCAAGAAAAAGAAGAAGAAATGATGATAGTGAATAAATTTTGAGGCAGAAAAAACAATTTTTTTTTATTTTTAATTATCGATTTCTTGTCAGAGGGATTTAGTACAAGATCCAATATGTATGTCATAAACCCAACATAACTTAACCTAACATATATTTATGATACATACTAACTGCCCCCCGCGGCTTTTCCCGCAGTTTAAACACCTTAACACGGAACCGTCATTATATAAATAATAGATATCTTCACGCAATTCCCAATACAGGGGTAGACAGAGGTCAAGTCTAGACAATTAAGTCCCTTTGACCCACCTTCCACCGAAGATATTTTCGGGACAACGTGACAGGTGGTGAGCCCGTCGCCGCCTTTATGTCCAAGCCAACGATGAAGTTCGTACATATGTTTTTGAAAAACTCATTGGTACTGCCACCTGGGAATCGAACTCGGGTCGAAATCGAAGTCCGACCACCCAACAACTCGGCTATCGTGACTTGGAACCGTCATTATTTTTATCAAATAAAAGTAGCCTAAGTTACTACTTACAACATTAACTATCTCCCAGCGAAAGTCCCGTTTAATAGCCTTATCAGAGATTAGACAGAACAAAATAGACAAACAAAAATTTTAATAATTGATTTTTTATGTAACTTACGTACATAGTTTCATATGCATTTAGAGTTATATATATAATTTTGGATTACAGAGGCATAATTTTTTTTATATATATCAATATGTACACCTTGGGCTCACTACCTATCACGCTGTCCCAGTCTTCTGTGAACGCTGGATCAATTGTCTCGATGACATCCGTAGGCGAGTGCTGCAAACACCGGTTTTTATAGTGTCGCCAGCTCTAAAGTCCCGGGTTCGTTTCCCGGTCTGGTCAATATAGAAAACACTACATTCTCGGATCCGAGTGTTTGTGGTACCTTCATTGTCTCTGATTCCCTAATACGCGTGCATCAGCGTTACTTCCTGGTGGTGGGTCGTACTACACTGCGTTTGCGCCTATAAGAGGTTGCCACTCGAGAACCCTTTTTCCCCCACAACTGTGATTATTTAAACGATAGTTAACCTTTCCAAATGTTCAAATAAAATCAATAAATAAAAATATCTTCATGCCATTCCGAATACTGGGTAGGCAGAAGTCTATACAATTAAGTCCTATCGACCCAAGTTTCACCGAATATATTATTGGGGCAACGTGACAGGTAGTGAGCCTGTCGTCGTCTTTATGTCCAAGTCAACGATATAAATCGAATATTAGCTTTGAAAAAAAACCTATTTGTACGAGTCTACCACATGGGGATCGAACAAAGTTTTTTTTGACTCAAATTGCGATCACCCAATCACTCGGCTATTATGACGATCAGTATTATTATTGTTAATTTCTGTAACTCCTAAGCATAGGACCACGAGATTTCGGGGGTCGTTTAGATACGCAGCTTCTCACTGCTAGAACAATTTGCCACCACCAATTCGATTCATAAAAACTGTAGGAGTCTTTAGAAAAAAGCTTAAACTACTTTTACTCAATGATCAAAAACCCTCATATTTATAAAAAAAAAAACACATTCATATAAGTATTCTTAATGCTGGATTAATGAATCTAACGTCTTGCTACTTTTTTACTTCAGGGTCACTAATGCACTGATAAATTCTACATTATTTCTTTGTACCTTACGTGTTTATTTTTTTTCTTTTTTCTTTGATAATATATTATATTTATAATTATATTTTCCTTTTAAAACAAATACTATTAAACTGTATGATTAACGGTATAATTGTGTGGTTGTCCGGACTGTGATTTCTATTAAAAATATAAGTATGACATTAGAAAATACTTATAACACCATGTATTTGAATAAATACCTAATGTAGGAAATACCCTCGTAAAGACAAATGCAGTGCAATTTGAGGGAGATCGATTAATGCAGGTAGCTCAGGACAGTTTTTTGTGGCAATTTTTGGGGAAGGCCTTAGGAAACAAATAAACACGCAAAAAAATCATGAAATATGTATATTATTAAAAAAAATTAAGATAAACATTAAAGTTACCTACTTACAATTAACTGTACAAGTTGATAAATAACATGAATAATTAATTTCGAGGTGAAATTACAATTTTGGACTTTGGATGAAACACATTCTTATCCAGGTTATCATAATAGTAAACATATTTACAAGTTTATTGTTTTACTAGTACAGTTATTAATAATTATCGGATAAAATTTTTAAAGGTACCTTCGATTCAATTATAAGCTATCTACATGTCGTACATTCACAATAATTCAATCACACAGTTTATACTCAATATGTTTATAATATATGAACGATTTAAAACACATCGAAACATCACTTTGATACGTTTTTTTTAATTTCAACATTTCAAAACAAGATTCAAAAATCAAATAAAAATATACCGAAAGAAATGCAAATATTTTCCTTTTTGAACGTAATATATGAAAATATGATACATATACCTTTTTGATTGATTGACAAAAGCACATAAATGCAACCTTCACAGAAGTACACAAATATGCAATAAATTGAAGGAAATACGAATGCATTTCTCTGTATTTTCAAATAAAAACAATACTCAACTGATGCAATCACGTGTGGGCTGTTGAAGTGATGAGGGACAAAAATACTTATCATAAAATATTTTGATCTAACGCAGAAGATAAATTTCAAATCTGGTAATCGATGCCTATGAATGCACAATTTTAAGGAAATAACGTCTCTATTTAGTTCAGTGTCAGAATTAAACAAACATGGATAATTCCAGTCAACGCCACTAAATAATAAAACAAACATTTCATTTAGTATCCATAGACCTAAGATCGGACAGACTCGGCTTTTTTTATTAACAACAGCAATATTTTAATACAATGTTTTATGTATTTTAAAAAACTATTGTAAACACTAAATAAACGAACAAGTGCCTAATGGCACATCATGGCATAACTAAATATCAATGATGACAATTTATGAGAAGCATGCAATTAACTTTTTTACACATTTTTTGGAAACTGCAACTATTTTAATAAAATATTTAAGGCACTATCTGTATGTCCATAACTAAACACATATTCAGGTATTACAAGACTTGTGAGTGAAATATCAATTTAAATTATAGCGGGACTGACGACAATTAATTTTGGTAAAAATCTAAAAATAATTGGTTCCTGTAGAGTAACTGCTGGTTAAAATTCAGATCTTGAATATAAACTTAAGTTTTAATAATATAAGCAGAACATAATACAGGGGTTTTAAAGTTGCCATATAGTGAAATAAAATAATGCATTCTTTAGACCATATTGTCAGGTAAATTTTCTGCATAATAATTTAAAATGTACCTATCAGAAATGTTAAAATATGACTGGACTATAATTTAAAACATTCAAAAGCCTATAAGTTTAATTATAATAATCTTAACCGAAGCATTAAAATTTAATTTATATTAACATGAATAACATATAAACATGTTTATACATGTAACACAGTAAGGTACAAACTCGAGACTAAATGAGTCATACTCAATCTTACATCGTATAATTTAAATGTTTACGATAACATAATAACTAAAAGACACATCTCTCAATACACGAAGTAACATGAAAAAAAGGTAAGAAATACCATTTATACTAAATGTATGTCATTTAATTTTTTAAGAGAATCCTAACTAGCGCTATAACACCAACAACCCTTTAAAATACACATCAATAATTAAATTTGCTTGTCGTGTTAAAATTACACGGCAGCGACATAACGGTATGGTGGTTGTCACCATGTCTCTCGCTGCCATATGACAATGTATTTTCTGTTTCAAAACGATACAATGATTAACATACCTTTTAATTTTATTGGGTATAAGATTCAAACGCACCGAAGTTTCCTGTTAAATTTAAAGCAGCTGATGAACAATTTCAATGTAAATTTACTTTACAAACCGCAATTAATAGATTTCTAACTATGCTTTTTCTCCGTTGAAATAAAAAAATAACAGAAACGATGCGCACCTTCAGATTAGATATACTAAGATCCCATTCCTACCATTCGCACCATTCCTAATTTTTAAACACACGACCAATTTCTCATACACAATCTGAAACTTAAAACTAAACCACATCTCACACCTGAAACAATCAGTCTTCTCATTGCGAAAATTATCATAATTTTACATTTAATTTTATTTACACGTTGCTTTCATAGAATTTTTATAATTAAAATGGAATCTATATGCATGGAAGAGCATATTTTAATTAACGCAAAATATCTATAACATTGGAGCAACAGAAACCCATAGAGAGGTAATCTTAATCAACTTAAAGTGTATGTACATTTTATCAAAATGTTTTTTTTTTTTTGTAATCATGTCCATAAATAAGAAGAAAATACATATATTAAATTGTGGCATTGCACTACGTATCTATCTATGGAGTGGCGCCATTTAAATATTAAATTTTGCACTAACATCTTGTATTCATTCTTTAATAATGTTTACGGGCTCCCTTATCATGACTACAGTGGACGGGACCGAGTATATATAACAATTACATTTTTATTGAGCGAGTGATATTTTTTTTATTCCATTTAAATGGTGCGGCAAAATTTCCAAATATAATTTCGCTTGAAATTAAATTAAATAAAAACGCATAAAGCGTCTGTTTAGACATCAAAATATACTTACTGCAAGGATATGGCACTAAAACAATATAAAGACTTTTAGACTTTTCAAATTTGGAGCCGAATTAATATTTTTCCATAATGTCAAAAATGTTGAATACTTTAAAAAAAAACTAGTATAAAACAATAATCAGAGAAGTTCTCAAATAACTGAACCAGACCTTAATTTTGGCATGGTGTAGAAATAGTTTTTAAAAAAAGTCAAAAATATTATTAATATTAAACGGATAATGATCAATGTTTTTGATATTTTATAATTTACTAAAAATTAATGATTAATAATAGCAATACGGGTATGTTAAAACTATAATACAAAATGGAATAGATAATAACATCAAATATCAATTAAACAAGCTGACTATGTAAAATGCAAAAGTCAGTGTTTCACTGCGTGATAGAATTTGCAGCAGAAGTAGAGTAACCGATACTCCTGTAAGGCTCTGCTTGCTGAAATGGGCTCAATTTAAACAGAAAGACCGCGTGGGTCGTTTAGGACCAGGACCCAGTTTTGATCAGGCAACATAGTGAAATTAAGTTATTCGATTAAACATTATCCCTGTCTTTTGCCAAGATGGCTTCGCAGAGAAGGCAGCATTACAGTAATCACGCTCACCTTTTTCGCGCAAAGTTGTCGTCGCATCGTGTTTTGTGTTTGATTCCACTAAGGGAAACGAGTTTTCAGTATTGTCAGTGGTCACAAGGTTGCATACTTTTTAACGTTCACTTTCTTAAATCTAGGCTGTCCGTCCGTTCGGATATATTTTATAACTTTTTTTTTATGGGTTACGTTACCTGAGGCTGTCCGTTCGGATATTTATTCCACTAAGGAAAACGAGTTTCCAGTATTATCAGTGGTCACAGGGTTGCATACATTTTAACGTTCACTTTCCGAACTCTAGGGGCTGTCCGTCCGTTCGGATATTTTTTTAATTTTTTTTATGGGTAACGTTACCTGAGGCTGTCCGTTCGGATATTTTTTAAATTTTTTATTATGGATTCCGTTACCTGAGGCTGTCCGTTCGGATATTTTTAATTTGTTTTATGGGTTACGTCACCTGAGGCTGTCCGTTCGGATATGTTTTTAATTTTTTTTTATGGGTAACGTTACCTGAGGCTGTCCGTTCGGATATTTTTTAATTTTTTTATTATGGGTTCCGTTACCTGAGGCTGTCCGTTCGGATATTTTTTGTAATTTGTTTTATGGGTTACGTCACCTGAGGCTGTCCGTTCGGATATGTTTTTTAATTTTTTTATTATGGGTAACGTTACCTGAGGCTGTCCGTTCGGATATTTTTTAATTTTTTATTATGGATTCCGTTACCTGAGGCTGTCCGTTCGGATATTTTTTTAATTTGTTTTATGGGTTACGTCACTTGAGGCTGTCCGTTCGGATATGTTTTTAATTTTTTTTTTTTTTAGTTAACGTTACAGGATGCCGTTGGTGTAGTACTGGTAGTTGTCGTAGAGGCGCGTGGAGAGCGAGCGCAGCGCGTCGCGCACCAGCCGCTCGACGAGCGCCTGCAGCTGCGGCTCGGTGCGGCCCGGGTGGAAGCGCGCGCGGAACGCCGCCACCGCGCCGCTGCCGCGCAGGCACGCCAGCTGCCCGCCTGCCAAGCGGAACGGTTTATTAACAATTTTCCCCACTGAACAGTGGTAGACCTCGCGGAATACCCGCGTGAAGTAGCCTCCCCACACACACACACAAAATTGGGGGGGAGGTGGCACTCTAAGGGAGGCAACGCATCTGCTACGGCTCTGGTATTTGCAAACTTGTAAGCGGCTCACGTGATGGCAAGTGATTAAGCCGCTTGCAAGTTTGCCTCCCTTTTTCATTAAAAAAATCAAGCGCACAACGTTGTCACCGGCCAGTGTCATAAATTCTTTTTTTTTTTTTTTTGGGCAAAGTGTAAGCAGAAGCGTGCCAGTGACCCATGCGCACTATGTATGTTTTATAAATGTTCGCAAGGGCGTGCCACTCAGCCATGCGCACTATGTATGTTCAAAAAGTACAAGCAGGTGCGTGCCACTGACCCATGCGCATGATCTCCACGAGATGTATGATCTGGTCGCAGTGCTTGCGCGCGGCGATCAGCCCGCGCAGGATCAGTATCTTGAAGTACTGGAACATGTCCGAGTCCTCGCCGTCCATCACCTCCACGAACTCCTGCGTCAACTGCAACGAGTTACCGTTGCATTGGACTTTATTTCATCACAATTAGAGTCGATAATCGCGTTTGAGCGATTTGAATTCGAGTCAAGAGATGCGAGTTAGTTAACTGCAACGAATTACCGGTGCATTGGACTTTCTTTCATCACAATTAGGACCGATAATCGCGTTCGAGCGATCGGAATTCGAGTCAAAAGATGCGAGTTAGTTCGGCTTTTGCTCGTACCAATGGTTTTTGTTTTTTTTTCAAAATTTTTGTAAAGTTTATATCGTTAGTTTGGAGATACAGACGACATACTGATTACATCTCTGATACACTCGCATTGTCATAAAAAAATGTCTTAGGTGGAAAGTGAGTCGAAAGGACTTAATTGTCTAGACCTGAATATTGGGCATTGAAGATATTTTTTTAGATATACTTTTAAAATTGTTTCGATCTCAATCAAATTAAAAAAAAAACTGAAAAAAACATCTTCACGCATTTCCCAATACAGGTATAGACAGAGGTCTAGCCTAGACAATTACGTCCCTTTGACCCACCTTCCACCGAAGATATTTTCGGGACAACGTGACAGGTGGTGAGCTCGTCGCCGTCATTTTACAGGATAAAGTAAATGACAAGTATAGGAACCAAAAAACCTCCATATCAAAACGAAATTTTGCATTCTGTCTGTAGGTAATGTTTAAAGGTATGTATTAGTTGAGATAAAACATAACACATTCTTCAATCCATGTATTTATATTTAATTTAATGACTATAAACCCTAAATTTACCTTAAAAGGTGAGCTCTCGAAACCCAAGTTCTTCGGAGAAGATGAAAATATGAATCCAAAGTCAATATGGATGATGTGACCTGCGCTGTCCAGTAAAATGTTTCCGTTGTGCCTGTAAAGGAGATTATATAATATTATTACATGAGTACATACAAACATAAAGGCATCTCCTACAAGGAAAGATTTGTCATAATTACCACAATTGACAAATAGACTGCCCCAATCGCAGTAAAAAACTCTTTGTTATTAAGACTCTGCCACCGTCAATTTTGATTTGACATTTTTGAGATATCCCGCCTACATATCTTTTGTTAGAAAATTGCATGTTTCAAGATTTCTCTCTCTATCGCCTCTTACGATACCCACGGGCAGAAAGCAGTTTGTACATTCTTATGGCATAATTAACAATGTAACTGAAATTGTATTTTATTAATATTAATTTAATAGATAACTGAATTATTTTCAAAATTGTTTTCTATAATGATTAATTTTATAACATCACGCATAATTACACGAATAATTCACAGCCTAACAGGCGTGCATAGTGAATTACAAAAAAATCCCTTAATGGAAAGTCGATAGACCACCCAAAACCGAGCCAAATGTAAAGTCGATCCGGCTCGAAGGACCATTTCGACAAATCACGAGATAACTGGTCCTCCGAGCGAGATCGTCCGCAAACTCTTGGCGGGAAGCTGTTCGGCGACCTGTCCTTGAGCTGCAGCAGGTAGCTGGTGAGCGCGTAGGCGGCGGCGGACCGCACGAAGTTGTTCTGCGCGCGCAGGAAGCCCTCGCTGGTGGGCGGCCCGTGCTCCAGCTCCAGCCACGCGCGCAGCGACCGCCCCGACTGTCTCTTGATCTGGTGCAGCGACACAGAGTTCAGCACCTGCGACACACGTGGACAGCTGTACTGTGTGCACTCCTCGGAAACGGAAACCGATAGGAAACCATTCAGTGGTAGAGCCGCGCATCAACTTTTGTTGTTGCATGAATGGGCCGGCTCGACCGGGGAAGTACCACGACCTCACAGAATACCGGCGTGATGTAGAAGTCTGCCCGCCTCCCCCAATTCCGGGGGAGGGGGGCACTCTAAGGGAGATAACGCATCTGCTAAGCCTCTGGTATTGCGGTTGTTCATGGGCGGCGGTAATCACATACCATCACGTGAACCACCTGCTCGTTTGCCTCCCTTTTCTATAAAAAAAAAAACCAACGTGACATCGAAACTAGATGCAACATCTACAAGGCCATGCACATATGTGTCAAAAATTTGGAATACCACGCCATCGTATTATAATGTTAGCGCAAAGAAACTTTTACGTTGACTTCCTTTTGTTTGAAATTTTTTATTTTTCGTTATATTTCCTTTCTTAGCGTATTATTTTATACTATCTGCTTGCTTACATCTATTTCATACAAAAAATACATACATCGCCATGTACTTAACAAGTATATGATATTATTGACTATAAATATTATAATCAATATGTTAGTACGTTTTGTTTTAGGAGGTAAATGACTAATAATGAATAATACAAACAAATATCTAACTAAATATTCAACACTACTCCAATATATGTCATATTACATTAAGCATAGTCAAATTACAAAAATGAAAAGATTTATGCACATATATAACACATCGTGATATAATCGTACACCACTTTCATTATGTGATAACAATGAAAGATATTTAATACAACATGTTAAAGATAATATTTAAAAATAAACTCCAATAAGTGCTTCCTGAAAACACACAACACTTTATGTAATCTGTGAGATAAGAAAAAGGAAATGGGCATTACGTAATTAAAATCACTACATTTTTAAATTTATTGTCTTTCTAAAGACAATAGGAAATGGTAAACAACTGTTAAACAAATTAAAGTTTCTGGCTCTAGTATAAATAATTACAATATGCAAATTGATTTAATAGTAAAATTTTATCTATCGATTGCCTGAGTTAAACCAAGCTTCGCTGAAGTTCAGTGTGTTATTATAATTAGTAAAAGTATATGAAAATATGTTTGATGGAATGTTTGTAATTTGCTGCAACAACGGTCGCCGTGTGGGTTAAATTAAATTCTCTTTGGTTACCATGGCAACATATTAAATAAATTCCATGTCTAATGCTATAATGCTATTTTTATGAAAATATTTCCCGTTCTTCTTTTAAAGTTTTGCGGCCACATATGCATTCTGTATTTTTATATAGATATGTACTTTTGTAGAATTGTAAGAGCCACATTTGCAAATTAAAGATATCTGCGAAAATTTTACCTCATAATATGAAAAAGACCTCCAAAAGATTTTTTGAAACAAACATTTTAATAAAAAGTTTTTATCTACTATTTGTGCCACAATACCACAAAAATGAGTATGTCTATGTAAAACGAACATCACAAACAATAAACATTTCTTACCTAAGAGATACAATAAGCACGTAATAACTGAACTAAAGTATAAGAACGAGACATTTTTATTTATTTCACTTCGGTTTTATGGTCGTGTATTCGAAATCATTAAGAAGTTACTTTGTCAACATAAAAATGTAGTCACATTTTCACAACAATCAAGTTGTACACCAAGACGTACAATATCAAAAATGGCGCGCAAAAGACTCGTGTGGCATGATTTTTCAAAACTGCCAACACACCGTAGAACTAACCCTTACAACTAGCAAGTTGTAAGGGTTAGTTCTACTCCAAATCGTCGTTATACAATGCATTTTTAAGTCTTCGCAATCAAGATCTCGTACTTGGCACAATATTACGTAGGGCTGACGCACTCGCGGTCCAGGCACAGTACCTCGTGGGGGCGCACTCACCGGCTGTATGAGGCCGCCCTCGCGGTCCAGGCACAGTACCTCGTGGGGGCGCACTCACCGGCTGTATGAGGCCGCCCTCGCGGTCCAGGCACAGTACCTCGTGGGGGCGCACTCACCGGCTGTATGAGGCCGCACTCGCGATCCAGGCACAGTACCTCGTGGGGGCGCACTCACCGGCTGTATGAGGCCGCCCTCGCGGTCCAGGCACAGTACCTCGTGGGGGCGCACTCACCGGCTGTATGAGGCCGCACTCGCGGTCCAGGCACAGTATCTCGTAGGGGCGCAGCCGCAGCGGCACTCGCTCCGCGGCCCAGGCGGCGCGCAGCCGACGCAGCAGCTGCGCCGCGAGCAGCTCCTGCCGCAGGTCGTCGCCCACTTTCACGATGCAGCCGAGCAGCCGCCAGCCGCTGAGGCCGCCGTACGGCGACGACGAGCGCATGCGCGCCAGCTTACTCTCCCACGACTCCTGTTAGATAGATGTAAATATCTTCACGCCGTTCCCAATACGGGAGTGGACAGAGGTCTAGTCTCCACAGTTGAGTCCCTAGGACCACCCACCTTCCACCGAAGATATTTTCGGGACAACACCGAAGATATTTTTTTTTTGAGTGGTAGAGCCACGCATCAGCTTTTGTTGTTGCATGAATGGGCCGGCTCGACCGGGGAAGTACCACGACCTCACAGAATACCGGCGTGAAGTACAAGTCTAACAAATTTCTGCGTTTCGTCTAGTGAGTGCAGGTAACCGGTGGCCCACACACTTCCCTCCCCAAATTCTGGGGGAGGGGGGCACTCTAAGGGAGGCAACGCATCCGCTAAGCCTCTGGTATTGCGGGTGGTCATGGGCGGCGGTAATCACTTACCATCACGTGGGCCACCTGCTCGTTTGCCTCCCTATTCTAAAAAAAAGTGGTGACAAGTGGTGAGCCTGTCGCCGATGCTGAACGGGAGGTTCAAAATATATACGAGTATAAATTGAAAGAACAGCGCATAGAGATCGACGTCTCAGTGAAACGTGCGTGGTGCGTCACCTTGAGCGCGAGCGCGGAGGGGTCGGCGGGGTCGCGGCGGAAGGCGTTGGGCGGCGGCGCGGCGGTGGCGTCGGCCAGCCGCCGCCGCACCTCGCCCGCGCCCACGGCCAGCGACTCGCGCGACCCGCACGACGACGCCGACTGCGCGGACGCCGCCGACGCGCCGGACACCTGCCGGCCAGCGCGCGACACTCGTCAAAGTCGTCCCACAACTCAGTTTTACATATTCGGTGGCTTTCCTTTCGATTTATCATCAAAAGCAGACAGCAACCTTACTTTACATTGATAACAGAATATTGATAACAAAAAAAAATCAATGATAGATTGAGTTCCTGACAGTCAATGAGCGTGTCAATATAAAAAAAACACTTACATTGAATTAACTACTATACTACACTACATACTATACTATTTATATTCATTTATGGGATGGAATGAACGACCTGCAACCAATTTCAAACGAAGGATGACCTCCGATGACTATAGCTTGCAGAATTGTTCCGTGGCTTGTATCTAATTACTCTAACTCTCTATCTCTTATACTTAAAAATCCCAAAAATGTCGATTCCAGTACATCAGACGCTCTCATAAGAAGAAGTGTTGTAATCACTACGCTGGGTAGTTTTTCAGGGACACTTCGTGACTTAAGGCGATTTTCCTAATTAACTAGTAATTATTTAGAAATCACATAAACATAAAGCTTCTTATAAAATTTTATTTCAAAATCCCTGTTAGGGTGTAGAAAATTTATTAACATATTTGCCTCGCGTGACGAGATTAACTTTAATCTTTAAGTTTTTATTTATTTAAAAAAAATAAAAAGCAATACAATCAAGCACTGAATGAAGGTATTGTGCTAATGCAAAAACAAAGATAACAAGAATCTAAAAAAAGTGAACAAATGGATTTTCCTTTTAAAACAACGTAATAAAAAAAAATCAATGACATTGAGATTTTAACAGTCATCGAGTCAGCTCTGTTAAGATTAAAAACAACACTATTAAAGCAATAAAATTCATTATCATGACAACGGACTGTAAAGATCCTATAGGACATAGGCCTATCCTGTACGGGAAGGTTCACCATAATCGCCAGCCTATGGAAGCGGATTGGCGATCGTTGTACCAGACACGTTGCACCTTAAACTCAACAATCTACTGAATTTCAGTCTCTTTTTATCGAGATGGCTATCCCGCCATCTGTCGGTGGCTGATTTTATTTTCAATATTTTTCCCTTAGTCTCCTCTTACGACACACACTAAAAGAGAGGGGGTGGTATTATTCTTACGTTCGATAGATACCACACGAATTTGCTTTAAAAGTTTAGTGATTTTAATGCTAGGCCTCATAGTCTTGTCTTTTATTATTCTTTAAACAATCACATAATGTATATAGTACATTATTCACCTTTATATTCTATGTTAATTAACTTTAAGAATCGTAGAATGAAATCGAAAAATAAAAAAAAATCTTGTCCTAGTTGACATCTCAGTACCAAAACAAAATAAATTAGTTAAAAAAGCATCAAAATATTTATTTTCTTTTTCAAAATATTTATTCAAAATATTTCAAAATATTTATTGTCTTATCCATTTAAAAGTTAATTTTTTTTTCATTTTGTAACCACCTAAGAATCTAGCGTAGAGCGTAACAGGCGTCTAAGGGAAACCCAAGAAGATGAAAATATCCAAACCTTACATACCGGAATAAACTTAGGATACCGGTGACGAGAAAAGCGTTTATAGCAAATCCTCCTTACGCATATGTCCTGCAATGTAACGTTTATAGGCCTACAAGTTAGTAACTACAGCAGGTTTGTTCCGTTTTTCCTTAAATAAATACGCCATACCCCAAGAATACAGTAACCGCTACCGGCGTAAACATAACGAAAGCAGTAGGCAATCAGGGGAATTCTGTTTGCACTCAAAACACGCGTGAACCGTGCTCGAAATCAAACCTATTCCGAGGGTTCGTTGTTAATTCTAAATGAAAACAACGCAACGGTCGGCTATTTCCTTCTTGTTAATGGGAACCGTCGAATTGACATTTCCGCTGTTAATGCTACCCCGATACACAGAGCGCTACGCGGTTGTGATTACAAATACATGTCTCTAAATATTTTGTATTAAAAGCTTAACCTCCGGGTGCTCGAAAATATCCTTCAGTGCATAAAAACATTATAAATCTGATAGTGGTTTCACTAGGGCACATTCATAAACCTAAAGTATGTGCATATTAAATATGTATTTAATCTCATAAGACAAAAGCAAATCGACTATCGTGAGGTCATAAGGACAATAATATTAAACCGTGTGGTAACAATACGAATATTCCATCTCTTGTCTTCACACGGATGTTTTAAATTGCGACTAAATGAACGCAACTAAACCATGAATATCATAAATGCAACCGATAAATTGTCGTGATTACCATCTCGATATAAACTACATTTAAATTCAGCAGAGTCTATTGTGCGTGGTTTTTGGTAAAACGATCGCCACTCCGATTGCGATTTATGAAGAATATGGCTAATACTCATTACGGGAGAGGTCAATGCCCTGCAAGGGCTTTCACAGGCAATTATGCATGTATGTCAACGGTGATACTAGTTCAAGGAGGATTAGAAGTCATAAAAGCACGTAGCAGAGCACCCCTGGAGTGTCCAGTCCAATTAAGGGCAACGATGGACACCTCCATGCAATAATGAACACGGAAGACAGTCGTCAGGGAAGAGTGGAATCGCTCAACCAAGAATGCCACAACAATGCAGTGATCACCACCGTTCTGCCAAACAAAGAAATGATATAGTCTCAGCGTTCAAAATGATTGCTGGAAGCAATAACGTAATAATAATAATATACTTTATTGTACACCAATGAAGGAACAATAAAAGAAGAAAAACAAAAATATATAAATCAAATATTGGATAACAAAAGGCGACCTTATTGCTACATAGCAATTTCTTCCAGGCAACCTAAGAAAAATTACCAACAAGAAATAATGACGGGTAGGATGTACACGTAAAAAACAACAGAAAAATTAAAACAAAAAAAATATAAATAAAAAAAAAAATATGTATATATAAGTAAAACATACTTTCTGTGAGTGATCATTAGGATCTGAGGGAAAAGGGAATAGAGATAGAGGGGAGCTAGTTTGACCTGTTTTTTAAAAGAATCTAGGTTCTGAGCAAGTTTAATAGATAGAGGTAGAGAGTTCCAAAGGTTAACAGCAAAAGCAGGAAAAGATTATAACAACGTACCTGTGATAGACTGTCGGGCGCAGGAGCTCTCGCTGGATAGTGCGCGCCGAGCTCGTCGTCGTCGTGACTCCAGCAGTCTCCGATGTCGGCGTCGTCCAGCGGGCTGTAGAGCGAGAGAGCTGGCCACTCCGGCACTAGGTTCTCCTCGCTCTTCGTGTGCCGAATGGGGGGCGAGTGGGGCGCGGGAGGGGCCGGCGGCAGCAGGCGGGGGGGCAGCGGCTCGTGGCCGTCCGTGTCGAGCACTTCCACGTACATTATGTAAGGCGCCTGTAAAATGTTCATTATTTTAACATGTTAATAATGAACATATGTTCAAAGTCGCACGATCGATGAAAAATTACTATGACGTCGAGTATTATGACCAAGGTATGCGGGGTATCCCTTTAGGCTTATAATGATCTGAAATATTCTTATTAAGTTAGCTGTCTGGTAACGGTAAAGAATGTGCTCTCGCTTTCTTCGTTTGGTTGTCATAAGAGCCGAAAAGAGAACATAACAGCATCCGACAGAAGGCCAGATAGCAAACGGGGGATAAGCAGTAGCGACTAAGGTTCAAGAATTATTACATCTACGATTACGGCAATTCTTTCTTAAGTGAAATGCCTATGTGCTACAGCAGACGTTAACATGCGGTTATGTATGTATGTAGGTGATACAAATTATAAACCGATTTTAATATAAAATACGTACATGAGTATTTATCATATGGTTATTCCATGACCAAGATATCTTAGAACTAGACTAACTGTGCATTATTCTATTACCTTATCCTTACTGTTGAGCACGGCGGCAGCATGAGGCGGTATCCGCAGCACGTAGTGTGAGCGCTGGTGCAGTGGGAGCCAAACTCGCGCTGGCAGGTTCAAATCCAGCGTCGCTAGTTCCGCTCGGAGTCTACCGTTCCGTCGCTCCTTGTCCGCAACGCTGGCCAGACGTCGGCCTATGTTCGTCAAGGCCGTGAGGAACTGCGAAAGAATGGAATCATATTGGTCACAATTTTGTTACAAACGCCCGAAGCTCAGGAGTGAGGATTTTTTTTTTTTTCAAAATTTATTGGTTTTTAATAATAGTATTTGACAAGCTATGAAGCTGATTCCAGAGGCAGTTACATTACTGTGTGTGTCAGTGGCTGTCGTCGGAAAAACAAAATTTAAGCAAACCGGAGATGCTCAGCAGCGATTAAAATACGAAGTGTCCAGTACTGCAATCGCCAATCGATTTCCAAGCATGGCAATGTCCAGAATTAGACTTTTATACGCTGTTACGTATATTTTTATAGAGAGAAACTTACATATGTTTAATATACATTCTCTTCAATATGAAATACAAAATCTTAGTAGACAATACCTAGCTCTTATTATAGTCTATTATACCGTCCTTGTTATTCCCGAAATTTACCCGAAACGTATCGTACGCCAAAGTTCATTAAAAAACTTAAAAAAAACATTTCATAGTCATAGTATGTATTTGAATAGTCTAAGAATAGTACCTACAGAATACCCAAATGAAATAAACCGCAATAAATGAAAAATGAATTGAACTATAAATTGTTTTTCGTGGGTAAGGGGTAACACTTAAATTTACCCGAATCTAAACAGTGTAGTATTTGTAAGTTTAAAGGAGGAAAGTATATTGGGTAGGGAACAGTGAGGCACGCCCCTTCAATGAAATGAGTCACCCCAATTATATTACTGGGCAGTCAAATAATAATAAGACATACAGTGACTATTGAGTGTGATCGCGACCACATGTTACCACATTGTTATATATATGGATACTTTAATTAAATAATACGCTGTAAGCAATTATACAATTAATATCTCCGTGGGGGACAGTTAGATACTTTCAATTTCATGATCAAGTAATCGATATTCGAGTAATAATACATACAACAAATACATGCACAGATAAGGACAACACCACACACATTACTTTGATAGCAAAGTAGCTAAAACACTTGTGTTATGAAAACAGAAATACCGATACCACAAACACACAGACCCGAGACAAAGTAAAAAAAGTGGTTTCGACTCTCAAGGGAGAAGGAAATGTGAAAGAAAATACTCCTATGTGTTCGAACACCGATACCACACAGTGAAACGTAAACAACATAAGCTAAAACATATAACACAGTTTTCGTATTCAGTGTTGAGTAATACTAAGCTAGTTAATTGACTCAGGCGTTACTTTGCGGAAATTCATTGTAAAGTTGTTATTGAAAAAATTACTTCGCAACCCTCCGCATGAAAATATAAAAAGGTATATGCTACCTGGTCCGAAGAGACCAGGTAGCATATACCTTTTATATTTTCATGCGGAGGGTTGCGAAGTAATTTTTTCAATAACAACTTTTAATACTAAGCTCACAATTATCAATAGACAATTGCGAGATTTATAATAATAAATAACTTAAAATTTAAATTTCTTAACTTTCTTAAACAATTGAATGGTTATTACCATTGTGCGAAATTAACCTTTTTACTGAAATATGCAGTTACAACGTGGCGTTGATAGGGTGCTTTTATTGATTTAAATTGAGGATGGTTAGGAATTCCCTATGCAATGACGTCATAGTCTACTATAATCATTACAAAGTAATAAATAGATTGTATATTATAATAAATATACTATTTCCGATGCCCGTATCGAAATTAGGTTCATTAATAAGAAAATTTTGCTGAAGTTACTTAATCGAAACATATTTTTAATTGACTTTTAGTTAATTACATCATTCTGAAGCACATTATCTGCTATTGAAATACTGTTTCATAAAAATACGACAAAAGCACTAAGAGAACAAAAACTATGGTAACAACACAATATTGGCCATTTCGCTGTAAGCTCTTTCTAAAACGAAACAAAACCCGACAATTATAAGCCATAAAATATAGCAAGCCATAAAATATATTTCGGAGAATAAAGAGAAAACCAGTCGACTATTTTATGTATCGACACTCGGCTAGGGACGAGACTAAGACGCACACAATCTTTACATGAATAATATCCAATCCATTATTGTATTTGTTTAGGACAATAGGAACCAAAAAAAACCTCGTTTTCAGCAAATCACAAAGCAGCAAGCCTTTGTTGCATTTCAAAAGATTAACAGACGAGGTTATATTGCATTCTTGTACACCATGCTAGGCATTTTTCTCGTTAAATGGTTAAATAAATGAGTCATTTAAAATCAGCTGACAAAGCAGGAGATATTTTAGGTAAAGTTATATTAAAAGGAAATAATTTCAGTACTTGGCAAATCAATAATATGGTGAGTGAAGATTGAATCGGAATAATAAACTAACATTCCTAACAAAGAAACGCAACAAAAATTCATATTAATAAATGTCTAGACATTTCGAAGACAAAGTCACGATAGCGGAGTGGTTGGGTGGTCGAAATTTCGAGTCAAGAGACCAGCTTAAATAACACGTTGTAACTTAAACTTGTTTTTGTTAAATTGATTTTTAAGTATCTAACAAGATAGAAAAAGTTATTTAGAAAGACGAAGTAAAAAGTCTTAAACAAATATAGTCCCGGTTCTTTATATGTAATAGAATTTTTATCAACATCTAACGCTCTCATAGCTGGTCTTACCTAAAGGTCGTACGACGCAGTTTCGTCCGATATCATTCACATCGGCGTTTTCCGATTGATAACGCATTTTATCTATTCAATATAATATTAAGGTACAATTCAAGCTAAGGTAAAATTCATTGCTTTACTGTTGACTGCACTCTGTTAGATCTTAGTAAGACGACCTCTGCGGTCCAATGGCATTCACTTCGATTTTTAATTCTCTCGTCAATCCCGAGTTCGATTCTCGTTCGGGTCAATGTAGAATACTAAGTTTTTCTATAATATCTCCGTCTCTACTATCTACCTACGTTGTAACGTTAACGGCTATTCGATAGACTCGGACATTATTCCGAGTCTATGTATGGATGCAGTTTCGTAAGTTCTGGAAACTACCTTAAGAACCGCACCAGTAAACTAAAAAAAAAACAAAATCAAAAATTCGAAAAACAAAATTGATTTGTTTGAACTGGATATGTAGCTATGTATTTAAAGATCTGTATTAATAATATTTTTAACAGGCTGTTTTATATAAAAAAGGCACTGGTATGCCTTTTTACTCTGCTACACTGGTAAGCCTGATGATAAATGAGCTAGACACTAGAAGAGCTTCTGCTGTTTTGGCGCTGGCGAAACGCTGGAGGTTCTTTAACTCATCACTGATGACAACGACTGACCACTAATAGTGCGTTTAAGTGAAGAAATGATGAAAGTAACGTACTGCGGCGGATTGGCAATTGCCTCAGTAGCGTTTGTGTAACTGATAAGTTACACAAACGCTACTGAACAAAACCTCAGTAGGTTTTGTTTCGTTTCGATCATCGTAAAACGCGATAGAATAATAATTCTATCCCGTTTTACGATGATCGAAACTAAGCGATTGCGAGAGCTGCTAGCATTTCTTTTAAACACTCCCCGTGGTCAAGATTCAAGTTAATAAATGAAATCTAAAAATTTCAACATCTTGCGAAGCCAAAGGCACAAACAATATCCAACTGACTGCAAAAAAGTTGCTTTTTTTTCGAATAAAACATGATCGCTAATGTTTATGATCCTCGTGTCATGGAATGCTGTCAAATTGAAACAGTTGGAACTGGTATTCTCAGGGTCAGTGTTCAAAACAGTATTGCATATATTCCGGAACACGTCGCATCAATCTTTTTAGATCAATATTTGGCGTCCACGCCTACAATTTCGATATTGACAGAGGCCATGAAGTGAAGGCGTATTATGAAAAAGCGACGAAGCTATAAATGGACTCTTTTAGCGGTAAACGTGCAAACCTGTACCGCACTTTCTTATAATTTGACCTGGATATAATTTACAAACCTAGGTGTGTTGAGTGTAACTGAAGCTAAAATGTTAGCAATATGTGGAACTTTTATTACGTATTGTCAATATGATACCTACCGAATTGGTCTTATAATATGGTACTGATGAAAAGGAGAAAAAAGGCGAAAAAAGTTATCTTAAATGGTTACGCTTAATGGTAATAGTAATAAATATTAGAAAAAAGTATTCGCTCAAGTTTTATTCCTTTCCAAGCCTGTGTGCGTATATATGTGTAAAAAGACACCAACATAAAAATCTATCAATTACTTAATTCCTAGGAAAGTTTCTTAAAAACAAATTAAACACCTCGCAAACAACGAGAAGAACTAAAGAGCCTCCCAGTAGTCGTTATACAATTAGGTTATAAATAAATAAGTAATTTCTAACAACCACAATTCAAAGCAAAACATCAATCAACAGAACGCGCAGTGTATCAACAACATTAACTGATAGGCCATGATTCGTCGCTCGGCACCGGAAATCCACATTACCCCGGTCACGTTGACGCGTCACTGACATTTATAAACAGATTTGTATGTTCATCACACGAGCTTCCTACATTTCCGCTTTTACTTGCGCTTCAGGTATCCAGTAAATTACCTTACCGTATCGGTTGAATTACGAAAACGTTAAGAGTCACGATAGCCGAGTGATTGGATGATTGGAATTCGAGTCAATACACCAGAGTTTAATCCCTAAGGCTCGTACCAATAGGTTTTTTCAAAAACTTACCATTTATATCGTTGGCTTGTACATAGAGACAGCGGTCGAAAGCACTTAATTATCTACACTACTATCTACTATCTACAATACCCCCGGTATTGGGAATGGCGTGAAGATATTTATTTTATTTTATGAAAACGTTAAGGATATTTAAATGTACGCTGAAAGACGCTACCATCAACGTAATATATTAAAATTATAAAATTAACATTATAAAATTGACGGTGTCCATAGAGAACAAAAGATATTAACTTAATAAAGTTAATATCTTAAGCTGAGGGGAAAAGCTGTTTTCTCAATACTTTGATTAGTTTT
Organism: Sericinus montela; assembly: GCA_029286605.1. Lineage (NCBI taxonomy): Eukaryota > Metazoa > Arthropoda > Insecta > Lepidoptera > Papilionidae > Sericinus > Sericinus montela. The sequence goes on from JAGSMR010000027.1 coordinate 287,885, forward strand.
CCAGTTGGGTTAGAGACAGAGCTCGTTTTTATTTATTTATTTTGTCTCTGAAATATAAACAATATAAAATTTTCCATGACACGTGTTAGTTGCAATGTAAAATAAATAGTTAAATATATATTACACTGAAACTACTTCAAAACCGTGTTTATTTCACCAGTTTTTATTATAATTTGTGTAAGTTTTTCTTAAAAAAGTGCTAAATTAGTTGTGACAAAGGAGTTCACAAGATTATTAACATAAAATTATTAATCATTAGCTGACCCGCGCACATAGTACATTTATGAAATTCAAAGACTAAAACAATGCTACAAGTTTTTTTGTTTTCATTCCCACACTTTAACCGCGCCAAACCAGTTGGTTTGAATCGTTACACTTATCTTAGCTTCTATGTTTGCTCGCATATAAAAATTCATTGGGTATTTCAAAATAATGGGTAAGTAGGTGGGTCTAATTAGTCCTATGCAGTAATTAAGAATCTGCGCGTCTTTTCAATTTCTTTATACGCCACTTATGAGAATCCATAATAGACTATTAGGTAATATAGACTATTACGCCATCTAGTGATAAGCAAAAAGTATAAGCGGCAGTAGATTTTTGGTAGTTCAATGACTTCGATAAAGACCTTATACTCTTATCTATGATATTCCCCGACGTGATCCTTTCAATTAATAGCGGAAACAGAAATTTTTAGACTAAATTAAATACCTAACATGAATGAATTACAAAAACACGAATAAAAAGATTGTAAGGTCATTTAAAATGTAAAAATATTAGAATGAAAGTATTTCTCTCAATTATCATAATTATCAAATGTTTATAATAAGTATAATAATATAATAATAAGACACGATAGCCGAGTGGTTGGGTGGTCGGAATTTCCAGTAAATAGACTCGAGTTCGATCCCCAGTTGGTAGGCTCGTACCAATGGTACTCGTACTTTATGTCCAATCCAACGATATTCGTACATAAGTTTTTTAAAAACAAAAAACTTATGTACGAATATCGTTGGATTGGACATAAAGACGGCGACGGGCTCACCACCTGTCACGTTGTCCCGAAAATATCTTCGGTGGAAGGTGGGTCGAAGGGACTTAATTGTCTAGACTCGACCTCTGTCTACCCCTGTATTGGGAAGTGCGTGAAGATATTTTTTTATTTTTTCTCAAATGTTTCTAAATAAATAAATCATAAAATAGAAATAAATATTAAACAACTTTTTATTAATTACCGCCGTTATCTACAACTCTAAAACACCCTGTCAAACAACTAAATATTATGTGTATTTAAAACTAACCATACAACTAAACAGCTGAATAGATCCTAATAAAAGATAGGGAGGCACTATCAATAGAAGACATTACATCACAATAATGGACGTAGTATATATACATAACTTTTATTCTCATGAAATATAATCGAAAATGCGAGATGAACGATGTTGTTAGTAACAGCTAGATTGTGCCTAAAAACAAAAACTATATAACATTTTGTGAAATACGATTCGTAATCTAACTCTGTTCTGGAAGTTAGTAACTTCACATTCACCTGAACATTAATATCTTATGACATAAATGATGAAAGTTATCAATTAAAACTTTATCATTATACGATGTAAGCGCAACGATAAAACTATTAAGGATCGTATAATTACAGTGTGATAAATATGTACAGATAATATTGAAAATTATATAGTAAAATTATAAGCAAATGTTTACAATATAACTAACCTGTATCTGTGGCGCTAATCTAGGCGCCCCGCAGGAACATTGTTCACCGCACAAGCAGCCGTTATCGAAGGCCCTTCCGGAGGCCAGATCGCCTAAATGCCTCCCGGACGGTGTCGACAGCCTCAGAGCTGAAGCATCTGAATGCGATCTGTGGTGCCCTCGTCTCGCTGCCGGCCTTATTTCTTCTGCGAGTATTGAATCCCTCAACTTTGTCGCTTTAGATTTCTTCGAATCACCGCCAAATGCTGTCAGCAACCATGCGAGACGGAGTGAGAACTGAGCGCTCTGCTTACACCTATGAACCAGATACGGCCGAAGGACATCAGCGACATCATCCATCTCTATGTACATCGTCGCCAACTGTGGCAGATAAAAGTCCACATCCTCGTATGGGAATGAGAACAGTTTGTTTGCCAGGTAGGTCTGCACACCCGATTCTTTTGAGTTGAACAGATAAGAAATGGCCATGCTCATATCGAACAATTTACTTTCGAAGAGTCTTAGTAAAAAATCCTTGTTTCTTGATGTTTCCGCGGCCGAAACATCGGTCGTGATGGATGGAACTATCGTGTCCGGTGGGTCGGGTGGCTTTTCATTATCCTCTGGATTGCCGGAGTCCAGACTTTCCCGCGATCGAGCGGCGGCCGGAGGTAGGGGTCTTTCTTCATCGTTGCCATCTGGCGGTGTGTGGATGCCCGAATCGTCGGAACCAGCTGGGACTTCCGGCGGCAAGGCCAGTCTAGGCGCCGAACCATCAATAGGTAATCGAAGAGGCGCACCCTCTGGTGACGTCGGTGTCATATCCTCTGGTATCCTCTGGAGGACGGAATCCAGGGACCTGTTCCTTTGGTGGCCACATCCCGTCGGTGGCCCGCTCGAGCCCGTCACGTGTCTGTGAACAAAGACCAAAGCATTAAAAAAAACTGTCAGTAGCAAACAACTTTTCCTTTTTGAAAAGGAAAATGCTCCGTAGCATCGTCTATAAATATCAACACTAAACGTACTTGTAAAAAGGGTCTTCGTAATAGCGTAAACCGACCACAACTATTTTCCGAACCATTTCTCGTATTAGGTACACATGAGACACTAACAACACTGAGCAACAACGTTTTTCATTCGAACATGGCTGTATAACTCGACACTTGCACGAAAGATAAGTACGTGCTATCGCACAGAGTACGGACGAATGTAACACCGCGCACGTCTAACTTCGAGGCGACCGCACAGTACACTAAATTTACGCAAGAAAACAGAACACACCGCCCCGCATACCATTCGAATAAGGATCACCTCGATTACGCAGCCGAAACGCGACCGAACGACGAACTAAACTAGTAAACAAAAGATTTTTACAACTTAATTGTCCCCGACCGACTTCACAGTTCTGCATGGGTTTTGCTACACAGGTCCTATTGCCTTCTCTACGTATTGTTATTAATGGTGCAAAGCACTTGGGTAAATAAACGTACTTTTAAACAAATTGACGTAGCCAATTGCAACTGACTTCACGTATTAAGCTATATTTGATACGCAATAACGGATCCGTTAGAGCATATACCATAATTTAATTATAATACCTCCATGAAAGGCTAATACTGATACCAAATTCGTTTACGACGATTGAATTTCAATCCATTTCCTTATGAGACAGCACAGAGTATTAAATTCATGTGTCTTGAATACTAACATAAAAACAGTTACTGTTTTGATATCTATGTTTAGTCACATACTACTACGACATGCAATATTTGTATGTGTCGCGTCCATCTGCTCGCAGCTGTCAGTGAAACAGACTCCGTGACATAAGATTTACGAAAGCATTATAAAAAAGCGCTATGGAGAAAGCGGACGATGACCTCGTACAATTTAAAGTATTCAATCAATTTCAAAGCCGCGCGTAATGTAGCATCCGACGCGATTATGCGGCTTTAAAAATTATAAAAAAAAATAAGCGAAGAAAATGCTGATTGACGTACAGCAATCGTCGAGTGGGCATAGCACGGAGAGGCGTGAATGTCGAATGAATTAGCGTCGTTTATATTTGGAACGTTATCGGGAATGGAGCATGTGTTGCTGATACACAGATGTGCCGACTCGGAGCTAACATTGGGGCAACGTAAGAGCGCTCATTCTGTTCTATTATTGGCACTTCAATAACGAGTGCATTAAACGACCTCAATAAAAACACACCATTTACAATGAAATAATTTATTTAATAGAATCGTACTCACAGTCAAACCCACAAAAGCAAAAACTTACTTCCGCTATTTACTATTGTAAATGTAATATTAAACATTGGCTAATGTTTAATATTATACATCTTAAGAGGAAAGCACAATAGTTCTTGCAAAACTTGAATAGCGACTCAATAACAAGTATAACCTGCAACAACTAAAATGCAACATTGTATGTTATTTTATGTTTTGTATTTAAATGGGTTTTAAATACTAGAAGAGTAAAGGGAATTTAAGGAACAACAAATTTCATCGACTGAAGTTATTAATACATTCGTAGCAGATTAGCTTATTAAATATATTTAGTATTTCAAGTTAAGTGAGTAAAGAGTTAAAAAGTTAAGTCGAATATATTTAGAACACTAATTCAACAATATATAAAACACTTTATATAACTAAACTGTATTCTCCAAGTCATATAACTCACTACAATAAAAAAAAAACTTCTTCGGGAATACAATGTAAACTATCTCCTTTAGATTGTGAAGGGAAGCAACTATTCTGACAAAAGACTACAGTAGAAAAGTTATTTACAGATGAACATTAATAAATATTCTTTGTATTACAGTAGTGTTTCACCGTAAACAACATTGCGAAGCGGAGCTATAAAAACTTTTCCACCATCGATTACACAATATAGACATAAAATCAAAGTGTGTTAAATTTATTGTTAAGAGTTTATAAGTTAGGAAATGTACGGCATCAGTTAAGACATTTGGAGTATTTTTAAAATAAAATCCCAGAGGTCGAAAAAGCGAGTCTAGTACCTACATACTAAATTGATATTGAAATTAAATCATACTCGGTGGCCGTTTTGTTGCTGCGACTAAATAATAAATTTTCAAAATTATATTTAAGTCTGTGTCCCGAAAATATCTTCGGTGGAAGGTGGGTCGAAGGGACTCAATTGTCTAGACTAGACCTCTGTCTCCCCTGTATTGGGAATTGTGTGAAGATATTTATATTTATTTATTTATTTTATTTATATTTATGTCTTTTGATTGTGTATTTTTTGTGGTTATGTTGCTGTAATCGCACTGTCAAGATCACAGGAGACGGAAATAAAAATGTGAGCAAACATCCGGTTGAATGTTTCCCACAGACACTAAAATGTAGACTAGTCAACAAATTTAATCAAAACTTCTACCTGTATGTGTTATTTTTTTATCTGACAAATTACACGGTGCAAAATTCCAAAAACAACATTTATTTAGAATTTAATATTAGCAACACCATGGTTCGCGTGGTTTAATTTCTTTTGCGTCATTCATGATACCAAATATACAATTTCCAAAGTTTAAGTATAACGTCAGTATCTAAGTATGGGGGAAGCCTATGTCTTAGGGGAAAGACAATGCTCAGCAGTGGACTTTTAATAGGCTACTAAATAAAGAAAGACATAAGTATGTAATGATTTTGGTGTAAACACGCTACAGATAGTCACATACGCTTTTATAAATTTTACAAATTTTTTATTTTTTATAAGTAAATTCTGGAAGGAACAAAATAAGATCATAATACTGGAAAAAGAAATACACTTTAATTTCTCAAGGTGGCTGACGTCAATAACGAAACAATGGAGAATTGATTAGACCCGTCACTTTGTATTGTCTTACTACTATTGTCGGTGAAAGCCTGTGGAAATGGATTTCGAAGAACATCAGTCAGCAGTATTATAGTCATATTTCTCTTCTTGTAAGGAAGGCATAAAATAAACAAGCGTAGTTAAAAAAATATTGGAATTGCGTATATTGCATAAACAGATTAACGATAGAAAATTTTAATAAAGCCAATAAAATCTCCGATCTCCCCGTGTCATTCCGATTTTCCTGACCCTTTTTTGTTCCAGTAATTAACTCAATCTGTGGTTTCTAATTCACAAGTATTACATCCAGTCCAGAAAGTTAGAGGAAATTTTTGGTACTTATGATTTAATTTTTTTTTAAATATATTGAAAAAATTTCATAGAACTTCAAGTAAACGACCAACCATCACTAAAATAAACTCAGTTACATTTCTATTTAGCAGCTAACTTTATTTTTATATCATACTGTTTGTTATTTCTATAAATAAAAAAGGTATATCCAGTATTGGCCTGCAACGAACTTGTTACTAATTAAATCGGCCCTACAGACAAAAAATTGCAAACCAACAATTCAGCCGTGAACTATAAATTTATCAAATCGTACAAAAAAAAAAAAGAAGAAAAAGGAAAAATAGCAAACCAAGCAAAGTCCCATATAAGCGTTTTTAAATCTTATTAGCGAGAGTGAATGCTGTGGGAGTGGCTACAGCGGCCTTGTCTTTCTAGCGTAACTTGCACACTTTCCTAAGTGTTGAATGTTACCTACTAATAAAAATTTACTTTGTGATCGTGATCGATCGATACAGGCATTATTTGGAATAAGCTATATGAAAAAGTTGAAAGTTGCTCATCGGGATAAAGAAAGGGCTACTCTCGGTGTATTGCTACGTAATACAATCATCACATTCACTGCAAAACTTGAGTTTACTAATAACCATTGAGAGAAAAATTCTCAACTGGCAACCTCCGTCTGCCACATAAGATAGAATGAAGGAGAGTCTGGGGAACGAAATTAATGAATTTCGAAAGCTAATGAAGTCGACAGATGCTGGTGGCTTCGGACTTTGGGAGGGCTCTATTTAACAGTGGACTTTGCCAGGCTGCAATGAGATTTTAATGTCACAGGCTGCGGGGATTTAATTATTATATTAAATTAGAATCTCGGACATGAAAGGTGCGTTACAGATCAAACAATCCGTTTTAAATCGACGCGATTAGATATTTAAAAATGAAATATGTTTCTATTTATAACTATTATAACATTACTTAAAACAATTTTACAATAATGAAATAGATGTTGTGATTATCGTGACTAACAGTTCACATAGTAACATACACATAAAGCTTAGCAACAACTCTATTGCACCAAAATGCACTTTCATTAAAAGGATACTTCCATTATACAAGTTCTTAATAACGGAAATGGCAAAACATAAAATACATAATATTTTATTTCTTAAGATAGCGATATTTCACACACGATAAGATAGGTATGGAGCTAATTTGCAAATAAGTACTTTGTAATCTAAATATATCTACAGAATGTAATACTATAACTGACATCAGCTCACGATAAAATAGATCGCGAGCTTCATTAATAACGAGCCATGGAGTACTTGGAATACAAGTAATTAATAAATACATATATAGCGTATTATTAGCTGAAAAACATATTCTTTACATTTTGACTGATATAGCTTATAGTAATATCTAGAAGCTGGTTTGCATTGGAGGACTATAATATAAGCTGTTCAAAATTATTTCGATCACAAAGACGAAATAACAAAATTTACAAAATATTACACCTCGGAAAATTGATAGGGATACCAATCAATTCATTGCAAAAATTATCTTTTAAAAATACTCCATAAAGCTTTTCTAAGTTTTGTTTTAGATATTTACGACTTTACCAAAAGTCGGTTCGGCAAAATAAAATTTTGTGAATGGCCTTACGAGCAATTAATTACAGAAGACAAGAGACAAGGTGCAAGAATAATCTTACAGCACGTTAAACGCGAACATTCTTAAAGTATCTTAAAAGAGAGACCTTATTTAATTTCAGTGCAAAAAGTCTTCATTAATTAATGTTTATACTCAATTAATGTTAATTCATATGCACCGCATCAACAACGTGTGACAAAATACATCATGAATAATGTCTTCGTAGAATTTTTGCGCAATATACTGAATATTAACGTCTGAATTACGACTAATTTAATTTATATTTATATACTTTTTGAAAAATCTTCCTGAAAAGAAACTAAAAAGCCCTTAACATCGCAACAGACATTACAAATGATCAATAAATTGCCATTGGAAAATAGTTTCATTGGAAGAGAAAAAAAAACATAAAAAATATGGAAGATGAATACAATGTATAAAGAATGTACACAAATAATACTAAGATTAATAAAATAAGAGCAAACTTTAAATAAAAGAAATAAGATTTTACAAGGGTTCAATTATTCGTTAATATGGGTAATGAATAAAAGAAGACACAATTTGTAGATTTTTTTTGTTAAAAATTCAAATCTATTTTATTAAATTAAAAATTCAAGGCTATGTTTACCAAATATATCTAATGACCTACCACAGATGCAAATCACAGAAATTGTGTATTTTGCAAATAGCGAAATCAAAAGAGAATATTTTATATTAATTAATATATTTTATTCTTTAATTCTAATGTTTCTAAATGTTCTACGAAGCTAATCAAAAAGATACTTATGTGTAATATTACATAACTATAATAAGATTATACTACAAAGTTAGTTATTTATTACTGTCCTTTTTTGTATTGCTGTTTTAATTGTGCTTATTTTTAATTATCACGGAAATACTTAGAGAAAAAATTAGATTGGAGTCATAATTATAGTTTATTCAGAAAAGATAATCTGTTTTTCAGAATCCTCATTGAGCTATTGCTTACAAATGAGGTTCGTCGTTTCATTAATAAAACGATCAAAGTATTTTAAGCTTATTTTATACAAGTAAAGCTTCACTAAGCAACGAGCCTCTTTACGCAAATGCGCGCCCATTTGTTACGTAAAGTATTCAACCAAGGCTGAAATTATCAACTATGTTGGAATCCCTTTAATTATCTTCACGCCTTGAGTCAATCAAGGGATAAGCAGAGATATTATCAACATTGCTTTATTCATTCGACGACCTCCAACAATTATTCCAAATGTGTACGACTATTCTAACCTCGACGCACTCTAGAACATGTAGCAACAATAACATGTCGCATTAAATTGCGCAAATTAATATGCGAAACGGTATCCGCGTACCAATTATTAAAGAAGATTGGGCAAGTAGATTCTCAAAGACTCCTGGACCGTAACATATTGTGCAAGACGTTGAGATACAATACGTTTCCATTCATTTTAATTGATCGTTTAAAGTCAAATGTACATAAAAGCTTGGTTTTAAATGTTAACACATATCTATTTGAACAATGACGTAATGTAATGCAAGATGTTAACGAGTTTAAATATCTATGTAATAATATTTGCATTTAGGGTATGAATACACTTTTCCGAAAAATATGGTGGTAATATTCTTTCACGAAATGAAATGTCAATAACACAATTTTTAAAAGCATTAAATAGCACGGCATTTGCTAAATAAAATGTAAATTGTAAAATGTAAATATTTAACGATAACTACAGCAACATTTTGGTTTTAAACATTTCAAATGCGTAAAACCAAAAGCATCAGTGTAAAAAATGGGATCACGGCTGACTACCCCGCTTCTATTAACATAATGGGCCTGCATTCTTTATGCGAAGTAAATTATTCTAGATAAAAGTACTAAATGGAAATTAATTTATTTGCACTATACGGGCTAATAAATTGCATTTATTTAAAAATCCTTATCTCAGCTTTTATACTCTGGTATAACGGTTTCTGGCATTATAATAAAGAAATTTTGGAAATTTCTAACAAAGTAGTTCACCACTTATTACCTAAATAAGCTATGTTAATGAAGTTATTTTGATCCAGTTTTTACGGAAGCTCATTTGGAACATCGTGACAGGTGGTGAACCCATTATTCATGGTTATTATATCTTTCATCGGTTTTAGTTCAGAGCTGTAGTAAGTCATGGGTATAAAACTTGCAATTTTATTCTGGTGTTGTACATTTTAAAACTTGGACATTTTATCTTATAAATCGCAGCCCATAAACAAACAGGTTATGAAGTGATGGATAAGAATAAAATTTGTAGAAAAGGAAATAAAAGCAACCGGATCGTAAAAATAGTGTTTATGGTTCTCTGAAGTCTCACACTCATTTATCCTTATCCATAAGTCATTAAAAATATCTTCACTCACCTTCCACTGAAGTTTAATATGTCTTCAAATATTATAAACATCGTAAATTGGTCATGTTAAATTTTCAAATTCAAATTTTAATCATTTAGACATTTTATATACAATAACATTTATCGATCATATTTTTTTTGTTTCTCTGAGATTTCTCTAACGGATATCATTGATACCAAATATTTCTGTATAAATATTTTTCTTCCTCCTAGTTAAAGCATGTTATAGTATTAAGTAACGCTGCCTGTGGATATCTGCTCCTGAGCAATGTTCTTCTGAGAGCTATTGGAGCTGGTAAAGTGAATCTCGCAGTGGGTTGGCAAACATAGCACAACACGTCTTCGAAATATGTTTCTATTATAGTTTACTTTGACGTCCTGCGTGGACGACTGGCGTACACATCGGTTTCATGGTGTCGCCATCTGAGGTCAGGGTTCGATTCCCGGGCGGGTCTGTGTCGAAACTACTTTTTCTAATTTTTTTTTCGGATCAGGGTGTTTGGGCTACCTTCGTTATTTCTAATTCCATAACATGAGTGTTTTAGCTGCTTAATTTACGATCAGAGCAAAAAATGTGATGTTATCCATATTTAAGTGTTATTTACTTTCATTTTTTTTTGTATATTTGAATTTTTCACATTAATTTAGTAATTTATTAATTATATTTTTTTATATATTTAAATTTATAAAAGTCACGATAGTCGAGTGGTTGGGTGGTCGGAATTTCGAGTCGAGAGACCCGAGTTCGATCCCCAGGTGGCAGGCTCGTACCAATGGGTTTTTCAAAAACTAATGTACGAATTATATCGTTGGCTTGGACATAAAGGCGGCGACGGGCTCAGCTCCTGCCACGTTGTCCCGAAAATATCTCCGGTGGAAGGTGGGTCGAAGGGACTTAATTGTCTAGACTAGACCTCTGACTACCCCTGTATTGGGAATTGCGTGAAGATATTATATTATTTGTATTATATTATAAATTTATTAACGTTTTCTCACACTTCGGCGTAAGACTATACCACCCCCTTTCTTCCAGACGAAACTCGATACATATCAGGATGAAACAATCTTGATCTCGAGGTTGCACTACTGAGCACTGCTGAAGCTTTTAAGAATATTTATACCTCCGTATACTAATCGTTTACCAACGTTTATCGAAGTGTAGGCATGTAAATATTGGTCTAATGGTTCTCCTACATAAATTTATACATGTAAGCATTTCATCTCGACCGCGACGAACATGCATTGCACACTAATGGAATGCTTTGTCCTTTGTGAAAGCACTTAGTTGTCAAGTTATGCCTCGGTCTCACTCCAGTCAACCCAATGCGCTTATCACATCCAGTGTTATCCCGGTTACGTGTAAAATTAACAAATATACACAAAATTTTTTTGACAAGAAAATATTATAAATTTCAACTGAAATATCGGGAATTTGATGAAAATTAAGTTTTTGCAAATCGTTGATAAATATATTTACAAATCCATCTAGAAGTACTTTCGCAATTAAAAATGAAGATTCAATCGACAGCACGTTACATAGAATTCCATCTTATTAAACCAATTTAATGAATGAGCACCACGTTCGACTCATCGGTAGACACTTGACGGTGAGCCACCCGACTTTCACTCTTAATGTAATGCCGATCGATACATAATTGTTAGTACAATTTCGGCAATTGAATGTCCTTCGCGTGTGAAACAGCATAAAAACTCGGCCAGCGGGGCATGCGGGAGCTAATCCAATAAAGCGTAAGCCCGATCAATCTATTTACAAAAGGCTTCTGTAACGTTCTGTTCGAATTAGTGATGAACACAGTGTCGTTTAAAAACAAGGTCAGTACCGTTGCAAACAGGTTTCGTCTGGTCACGTTTCAGGGACGTTTGTATTTTCTAACGAGGGTTTCGGGAGACGCCTCAAACTCTAGTTAGGTCCCGTGCTCCATTTATTTTTAACAAAGGCGTGCCCGACGAAACGGGGCGTGGAATATAGACGTACTAATATTTTACCATAATACTGACTGTGAAATAACACGCGTGACCTAAATTAAGTTTTATGTCACTATATAATATTACCATATCAGCGGCTTCAAGTATGAAGACTATAAGTAAGCAGCAGCTTTGTTTCAGCATCTTTGACTCCACATTAGAAGTATTTGCAAATTCAGGAAACTCAACAACCTACATCGCACTATTGAATTTTTGCTGATAAAAAGTATATAAACTATTCCCGATATCACACTGATGAAGGTAAAGTTCTCCCCAGGTCATGAACACAAGCGGGTGGCTATAATTTTCTTACAGCACTTATTTCGATTCATGCTGCTGCCAGATCAAAGAGGCTAGTAATCGTGGTACCCACCTTGCTTGTACGATATCAACGGGAATTGAAAATCCAAACAAAAGCTCCTTTGGTGTTTTTGGCGTGAAATGAAATACCAGGTCTTGGTTATATAGTTCATTACTGTAATTGTTCACAGTTCTATATCTCCAAATAACTAAAGTCCTAATAACAAGCGGTTGACCACCGAAATAACTAAACTAGCGAAATAATCAGGCAAAACCCTAAACGTTAAATCTTTTCGTTAGAAGTTTAAAAAATAGGTAGGAATAAACTATATAAATAAATTGCCAGAACTCGTGTGACATCAAAAGTATCACATCAAACAAACTTCTCTTTGGTGAAGTTAGTCTGAAATAAGTCGTACTAATTTCTAAATTATGATAATTTATTATAAAATAGTATACTTAAAGTCAAAGGTTTTGCCCAATAAATTTTACGCAGTGATTCCTAGATTCTATAAAATCACAGACGACAGGCCGAGGTCAAAGGACTCTTGTTTCATTTACCGTTCAATCAACTAAGTAAAATTAATTTTCAATTTTCATAGAAGCCATACAAAATATAAAAGCTGGTGAGTTATAGAAAAAGCAAAATAAATTTATTTACCGGAGCAACGACCAACGATTTTTTTAGTAATGTATACGATCCAAGATAAAATTCGGTTAAAATGTATATTAGAAAAATTCCTTCATTCTACACTATTTTTGATATACGTGCTAAGGGTTTAATGTTCTGTGATTAAAAGCGATTGGAAAAGTTTATTCAACTCAGATCACATAGAACTAAAATTTAGTTAAATAAATAAAAGTACATTTAGGCTCCAATTCATGGAATCCAACCATTCCACTAATTGTTCTCAACTTCAATATTGCCGCTGGGCAACTTCTGGTTTTTATTTATTATTTTTGGGTGTTTTATTATTAACTACTAATAACTACTAATAACTATTTAATATATACTTCAAACATTATACAAGTACTGATAAATCATATATAATGTCGAAAAAAAGTAAAAATAATTTCCTTTAAGTTTATTATTAATAACAGTTTATAAATGTGCAAAATTAATAGCAGTTTAGGCGTTACAATATTATAAAATGATCATTAGCGGACAAGGGCGTTTGTACAGTACAGATGTTAAAAAGATTAACGGGTAAGGCCCGATGCCAACCGGGTATAGGAGGGAGACATCTGTTGGATTAATATAACTTCGAGATAACGACGAAACAACGACTAAGTATTTAAAACTCTGTGAATTATATCACAAGTTTCATACTCGACTTAGAGATTAAATGCTTTTTGTTTACTGCTCTAAATCATTAAAAAAAATTCAGCATTAAATAAATATTAAGCCATTGACGGGCTTCATAGTTATTATATAAGCCGCCAATCGAATCCCGAAAATATCTTCGGTGGAAGGTGGGTCGAAGGGACTTAATTGTCTAGACTCGACCTCTGTCTACCCCTGTATTGGGAAGTGCGTGAAGATATTTTCTATTTTCTTTTTCCAACCCGGGTGGGTAGCGTTCGGGAAATACGCAAAAAAAAATTCTCGTCGTGTAACTCTAAACCGCCCAAAGGCTACCTACACCTTAGTATGATGACAATAAAGAAGATATAAATAAATAAATATTGCTCTATTAACTAAACGCGACCTCAACTTTCCGACATCTGATTAAAAACTTGCTATCAACATGATCAGACTCTACCGTGTCACTGTCAAAAGAAAGTTGAACAAAGAAGCTCATCAAGGTTTCCATTACATTCTTATGTTCAAGACAAAGTACTCTAAGGAGAAGCCACGCTATCTACAACTATACTATTAAGAATGGGCATCACGATAACACGAACAATAGCGTAGTGCATTATCACATTCATGACCATAGCTATGTGAACAGCGCTAAAACAATACGGTTATAAAAGTTTAACATTAAAGCACTCGTTGCATGATTAGCACGTGCAACGATACCGACAATAAATAATTAGAGAATTCAATGAATTAATTGATAACGGAAATCTCTGAATTTCTTAGTGATTATAAATTAAGTGCGCATTCAGCCTATGCACTTTATGAGCCGTGAGTCCTGAGTTGGAATACAATCGGAGAAAATGTGAAATCGATAAAGTAATTGAATTAAAAATGAAACGGTATCTGCGTCTATCGTCGATATCCTGCTCCTCTCTTATTGAAACTGCATCAATACCTTCCCCTACCATTAATCACGATGACGTTAAAAATTTTAACGTCATCAACTCCGTCATATCTGAATCCGCCAAGCCTATAATTACAATAAACAATATTAATTAAGTGAACACCGGAAATGGAACTCAATATAATATTATAGCGTTAGACAACGTGAGACTACTTCACAAAAACCACAATTTGCTGAGAAAATAAACATGTTTTTAAGCCACACTTAATGTTATTTCATAACTATAAATGGAACAATGACTGTATACCGACTTACATTGTATGAAATCGTATAAAATAGAACAAAGGCCGCGTCTGGGATTGACATTGGTAAAGGTCGAACCTTCCTAAACTAGACAAGCAAGTGAACCGAGCCGTTATTTAAAACTATCTAATCTTTTAAATTATGAGTGAGGCCGTAACCGCTAATGCTATTGTATTATTTAACAAATAGCTGTCAGAACACAGGACTTAGTACATAGGCTACTCCTCTAAGGAGGATTTGTGTTAATCACCATGCACGTGAAACGGAGTGATCGCAGTATCAGACACCTCGTACCATAAACGCTGCTGCCCATAACCAGCAGTGAATGACGCAGTCATTTTGGTTTGTTTTTTTCGCGATAGTTACTCCACGTTCTGTCGGAAGCCATTTGAAAACTTTCGTATCACCACCACGTTCGAATTCCACGAGAAGAAAGATTTTTGTGCCGTTACCACTCGTCATGGTCGGTTCCAAGCTGACAAATTGGGTCTAAAACTCCAATGTGTCTCTTAAATATTAAATAAACTTATTTATTTTACGAATTTATTCAGAAATTAGTTCTAACGTTTATTTCCAAGTAAAAGTGCCTGTGCCCGATTCACACCTGGTCGTTTTGCTTCATTAATCAGAAACCTGTAAAGTAGTAAAAAGAACAAGGTCAGCAGTATCTTTTATTATAAAAATAAAAAAATATCTTCACGCAATTCCCAATACAGGGGTAGACAGCCACCGAAGATATTTTCGGGACAACGTGACAGGTGGTGAGCCTGTCGCCGCCTTTATGTCCAAGCCAACGATGAAATTCGTACATAAGTTTTTGAAAAACTCATTGGTACTGACACCTGGGGATCGAACTCGGGTCTCTCGACTCGAAATTCCGACCACCCAACAACTCGGCTATCGTGACTTACATCTTTTATTTAGGTCGGGATTCTACGGGCGTGCCTGACACATTTGGCTCTTTTTCAATAATTTGTTCTATTACTTTATAGTTAGCATTATAAACACACTAAGTTTGAAGCTAGGTAGGTTTTACTGGACCGAGTGAGCTCGGTAATAGGCCAAAAGCGATAAGTAGGAAACCTAAAAACCTTTTAGCTTTATTAAAAATTATCATAGTTTGTCTACTTTTTTTAACTATTGGCCTTATTAACTATATAGTACGATATTAAAGTGGTAATATTTTGAAATGATTTACCGACAATCTCTACTTTTTACGATGTTTGCTAACAGACACGTAGTGTTTATATAATCTTTGACAACAGACTATTACATGTTTTACATTGTCAGTATGAATATAAACAATGTTTATATGTGTGTAATGTTTTATTTTACCTAGTTTAATATATTTTAAGCAGTTTTCGTGCCCTAGTACTAAAATATAAATTTTAATAAATAAATGTATAAATATCTTCACGCAATTCCCAATACAGGGGTAGACAGAGGTCTAGTCTAGACAATTAAGTCCCTTCGACCCACCTTCCACCGAATATATTTTCGGGCCAACGTGATAGGTGGTGAGCCCGTCGCCGTCTTTATATCCAAGCCGACGACATAATTCGTACATAAGTTTTTAAAAAACCCATTGGTACGAGCCTGCCACCTGGGGATCGAACTCGGGTCTCTTGACTCGAAATTCCGACCGCCCAACCACTCGGCTATCGTGACTATTAAATATACCAAATTTAACACAACTATATACATGCGGAGGGTTGCGAAGTAATTTTTTCAATAACAACTTTACAATGAATTTCCGCAAAGTAACGCCTGAGTCAATTAACTATCACAACTAGATTCCGACAATTTTTTATATCTTCATACCACTCCCAATACTAACCAGTAAAGTGATAGAGACCTAGACAATAAGTTCTTTCGACCCACCTTTCACCAAAGACATTTTTGGCAAAATGTGACAGGTAGTGAGCCTGTCGGTGTCTTTATTGTCCACACCAACGACATAAATTATACATACTATTATAACTTTTATATTAACGATGTTTAAGTAAACAATTCGATAAGACAAATATTTCAAACGTAACCCGCCCGCCAGAAAATGCTCGTTTCCTTCCAATGTTATAATGGTCAATTGGACTACTTCCTCCCCACACAATGGAATGTAAAAAGCATCTGTCACGGATGGGGGAGCGATAATTATGAATGACAGTGGATGAAGAGATGTGACTTGACAGAAAAAAGGCGTAACATTACTAATCAAATAGTTGAACTTTTGTATTAGTAATTTTTTTAAACTAAATATTTACAGAATATGTCGATAAATGAATCATGATGGAAAATGTGTATCTTTTTTGGTATAAAAACTAACACTTTAATGTCATAATTAATATGCTTACGTAATCCCAACAACATTTTTACCTCCTTTACTTTCGCGGTAACCAGTAATCCGTACTAAATTTTAACAAAAAGTACTTACAACTTTGTATTTATAATAACGTTATGAGAGACAGGCACGTTTATTTGTAAATAAACACAAAGAAAAGTACAAATTATTAGATAAAGAGTCGAGCCATATTTTTAATCAAGACGCACAATGAAAAATGCTGAGAGAAAATATCACGTTGGCTGACTTAATATAACGCCCAAGGCAGATGAATGCCATATCATTCAAAAGTTTGAAATAGGTAAATGTATTATTTTTTTAAATATAAACACAAAATCATAAAGTTTCTTATACATAAAAGCTGTCGCTAATATATACCCAACATTGAGGTGGTACTTTGTGGTACTTTCAACCTACTTTTCGAAGACTATGCCACTCTTCTTCCTGTGGACGCCGTGGGAGGCGACGTGGAAAGGCCTTATTAATTTCAATGGCAACCAAGAATGGCCGAGATAGCCAATACGAAAAAAACCAGAGCAAAATAATACAAACAGAATAAGAACAAACGTGACGATTATGATTAATACTCCTAACAGGCCAGGCCAACGCTCAACAGTGATCTTTTACAGACCGTTATTCACAACATAATATAACCCATATTACCACTTAATATAGCTTATAAGGATATATTCTAGTGTAAATTAGATGTCAACGCATTCCGTGTTCCTCTATTTTCAATTTGATCAAATACGTTGCACAGTCATCGTATAGCTTCTGACCAGGATGCATTTGAGCGTTTTTTTTTATAACCGTAGACGTGACCATCTATCTTCTAATAGATATGTCAAACTACAAAGGAAAATGTCTTGAATACTGCAATATCTGCCGACAGAGCGCTAGCGAGATAACTCATACCTCATAATGCCAGGCAAAACTTAATAGGATTAATTACGGGTGTCTCCGATGCTAGGCGTAGCGACTTTAGTAAATTGGTCTTATGGGAGGCCATTGACCTACAGTAAAATATTTATAGGGTAGAGTAGAGCTAGAGATATGGAAACTCAGCCATTCTAGTAAGATGGGTTTGTATTACACATTCCAACAAATTTTCACGTTTACTAGGTAGACAATCCTAGACTTCAATAATAGAGAACATTTTGAGCAGGACACCGTTCGAAAGCATGCGCGTGTTTTATGACTATTGCTCGCTCGGGGTTAAGGGCAGTTTTTTAGTTGAGTAATATAACTGAAACTGTCCTCGTAACAACTTTCATGCGGCATTGCGGCCGTAATGGACCGTCGTAAAGTGTCGCCTAGTATACGCTGTTTCAATGTTATATATTAACGATGTTTAAGTAAACAATTCGATAAGACAAATATTTCAAACGTAACCCGTCCGCCAGAAAATGCTCGTTTCCTTCCAATGTTATAATGGTCAATTGGACTACTTCCTCCCCACACAATGGAATGTAAAAAGCATCTGTCACGGATGGGGGAGCGATAATTATGAATGACAGTGGATGAAGAGATGTGACTTGATAGAAAAAAGGCGTAACATTACTAATCAAATAGTTGAACTTTTGTATTAGTAATTTTTTTAAACTAAATATTTACAGAATATGTCGATAAATGAATCATGATGGAAAATGTGTATCTTTTTTGGTATAAAAACTAACACTTTAATGTCATAATTAATATGCTTACGTAATCCCAACAACATTTTTACCTCCTTTACTTTCGCGGTAACCAGTAATCCGTACTAAATTTTAACAAAAAGTACTTACAACTTTGTATTTATACTAACGTTATAAGAAACGGGCACGTTCATTTGTAAATAAACACAAGGAAAAAGTACAAATTATTAGATAAAGAGTCGAGCCATATTTTTAATCAAGACGCACAATGAAAAATGCTGAGAGAAAATATCACGTTGGCTGACTTAATATAACGCCCAAGGCAGATGAATGCCATATCATTCAAAAGTTTGAAATAGGTAAATGTATTATTTTTTTAAATATAAACACAAAATCATAAAGTTTCTTATACATAAAAGCTGTCGCTAATATATACCCAACATTGAGGTGGTACTTTGTGGTACTTTCAACCTACTTTTCGAAGACTATGCCACTCTTCTTCCTGTGGACGCCGAAAGAGGCGACATATAGAAAGGCCTTAATGGTTAATGGCTTCCACGAATGGCTGGGATAGTCATCACGAAAATAGCAGAGCAAAATAAGACAAACAGAATAAGAACAAACGTGACGATTATGATTAATACTCCTATATATAGAAACAGGATAGGCCTATGCCCAACAGTGATCTTTTACAGACCGTTATTCACAACATAATATAACCCATATTACCACTTAATATAGCTTATAAGGATATATTCTAGTGTAAATTAGATGTCAACGCATTCCGTGTTCCTCTATTTTCAATTTGATCAAATACGTTGCACAGTCATCGTATAGCTTCTGACCAGGATGCATTTGAGCGTTTTTTTTTATAACCGTAGACGTGACCATCTATCTTCTAATAGATATGTCAAACTACAAAGGAAAATGTCTTGAATACTGCAATATCTGCCGACAGAGCGCTAGCGAGATAACTCATACCTCATAATGCCAGGCAAAACTTAATAGGATTAATTACGGGTGTCTCCGATGCTAGGCGTAGCGACTTTAGTAAATTGGTCTTATGGGAGGCCATTGACCTACAGTAAAATATTTATAGGGTAGAGTAGAGCTAGAGATATGGAAACTCAGCCATTCTAGTAAGATGGGTTTGTATTACACATTCCAACAAATTTTCACGTTTACTAGGTAGACAATCCTAGACTTCAATAATAGAGAACATTTTGAGCAGGACACCGTTCGAAAGCATGCGCGTGTTTTATGACTATTGCTCGCTCGGGGTTAAGGGCAGTTTTTTAGTTGAGTAATATAACTGAAACTGTCCTCGTAACAACTTTCATGCGGCATTGCGGCCGTAATGGACCGTCGTAAAGTGTCGCCTAGTATACGCTGTTTCAATGTTATATATTAACGATGTTTAAGTAAACAATTCGATAAGACAAATATTTCAAACGTAACCCGCCCGCCAGAAAATGCTCGTTTCCTTCCAATGTTATAATGGTCAATTGGACTACTTCCTCCCCACACAATGGAATGTAAAAAGCAACTGTCACGGATGGGGGAGCGATAATTATGAATGACAGTGGATGAAGAGATGTGACTTGACAGAAAAAAGGCGTAACATTACTAATCAAATAGTTGAACTTTTGTATTAGTAATTTTTTTAAACTAAATATTTACAGAATATGTCGATAAATGAATCATGATGGAAAATGTGTATCTTTTTTGGTATAAAAACTAACACTTTAATGTCATAATTAATATGCTTACGTAATCCCAACAACATTTTTACCTCCTTTACTTTCGCGGTAACCAGTAATCCGTACTAAATTTTAACAAAAAGTACTTACAACTCTGTATTTATACTAACGTTATGAGAAACGGGCACGTTCATTTGTAAATAAACACAAGGAAAAAGTACAAATTATTAGATAAAGAGTCGAGCCATATTTTTAATCAAGTCGCACAATGAAAATAGTGAGAGAAAATATCAGGCTGGCTGACGTTTTACTTAATAACGCCCAAAGGCAGATGAATACCATATCATTCAAAAGTTTGAAATAGGTAAATGTATTATTTTTTTAAATATAAACACAAAATCATAAAGTTTCTTATACATAAAAGCTGTCGCTAATATATACCCAACATTGAGGTGGTACTTTGTGGTACTTTCAACCTACTTTTCGAAGACTATGCCACTCTTCTTCCTGTGGACGCCGAAAGAGGCGACATATAGAAAGGCCTTAATGGTTAATGGCTTCACGAATGGCTGGGATAGTCATCACGAAAAAAACCAGAGCAAAATAATACAAACAGAATAAGAACAAACGTGACGATTATGATTAATACTCCTATATATAGAAACAGGATAGGCCTATGCCCAACAGTGATCTTTTACAGACCGTTATTCACAACATAATATAACCCATATTACCATAATATAGCTTATAAGGGATATATTCTAGTGTAAATTAGATGTCCAACGCATTCCGTTGTTCAATTTGCTCAAACACGTTGCACAGTCATCGTATAGCTTCTGACCAGGATGCATTTGAGCGTTTTTTTTTATAACCGTAGACGTGACCATCTATCTTCTAATAGATATGTCAAACTACAAAGGAAAATGTCTTGAATACTGCAATATCTGCCGACAGAGCGCTAGCGAGATAACTCATACCTCATAATGCCAGGCAAAACTTAATAGGATTAATTACGGGTGTCTCCGATGCTAGGCGTAGCGACTTTAGTAAATTGGTCTTATGGGAGGCCATTGACCTACAGTAAAATATTTATAGGGTAGAGTAGAGCTAGAGATATGGAAACTCAGCCATTCTAGTAAGATGGGTTTGTATTACACATTCCAACAAATTTTCACGTTTACTAGGTACACAATCCTAGACTTCAATAATAGAGAACATTTTGAGCAGGACACCGTTCGAAAGCATGCGCGTGTTTTATGACTATTGCTCGCTCGGGGTTAAGGGCAGTTTTTTAGTTGAGTAATATAACTGAAACTGTCCTCGTAACAACTTTCATGCGGCATTGCGGCCGTAATGGACCGTCGTAAAGTGACGCCTAGTATACGCTATTTCAATGTTATGTAACCTTAGGTAGCACTTTTAGCCCTGTGAATTTTGCTATAGTTAAAACCAGTATGTATATGCACCAGTATTATATATTAACGAAATGACACACATTAGCGAGGTTTTTATCTTTCGTAAGGTCTTTAACAAAGGTTTCAAGAAAGGTCTGCAAAACGTTTCGCTAAGAGTTAACAATAAATATTTTTTAGTAAAATAAAATCCTTACTGTGTGAATTATTTATTATCCTCCTCTTAACTGAGAGTTTAAATTATCTATATATTTATTTCTTTATACTTTATTGTATTCACCTTAAAATAAGCATAACAAACGCAAACTTAATACCTTATCGGTATTCTATTCCAGACAACCCGAGGAGCTGGAATAAAAATGTTTTAGGTCCTTAACATTTAAAGAAATATCATTATAACCGAAAAATTATTACTTAAGTGAGTTAGTTAACTATAAGTGGAAGGAAGAAAATTTTCCCCGATTACTGAATTTTAAGAATTTTTTTGAATAAGCAGTTGTTCAAAATCAAAATCAGTAACCGCATAATGGAAAGGCTAACTGCACATGAACTTAACTTCTTCTTCACGACAACCCAGACAGACTGCAACACTGTAAGAGTGTTTAAAATTTTCCCCGGTAGAGCTATAATACGACAACTGATTACGTAATGAGTCTGTCTTTAGGTAATCTGTTGTCGAATTCATATGTTAAATTAAAAAATAAAGAACCTTCGTAGCAATCATTTGCTACTTTTTATTTACTTTATTTATTATTGTGAAAACAGGTTATATCAGATATTTTACGAGAATATGCATTAAATAATAAAAAAAGGCCACGACAGCCGATTCGTTGGCTGATCGGAATTCAAGTCAAAACACCCGAATACCAATGAGATTTTTCCAAACTTATATACGATTGATATCGTTGGCTTGGACATTAAGAGGGCGACAGGATCATTGCGTGTCACGCTGTCCCAAAATGACCTCCGGTGAAATGAAAACCGAAAGGACTAAATTGTCTAGACCCCTCTACCTCAGTATTGTGAAATGCGTGAAGTATTCAATATGGGTCGATTTAGGAAACTCAAACATCCCTTTTCACGTATTGTGAAATTAATTTCGGCTACACGACCTTGCCACGAACGCGGCAATGCTAAGCTCAGCTCGCAAATTGACACTTCCCCAAACCGAATTTACGAATTAACGTGACCGCAAATATTACATCAGATACTCATACGTACTATTACAATTATTATGTAATGTATTAATATTTTTTTTAAATATTTCATTGATCTTTAGACACTCGTTTGAAGTCACGATGGCCGAGTGGTATGGTGGTCGGAATTTCGAGTCTAGAGACCCGAGTTCGATCCCCAGGCGGCAGGCTCATACAAATGGGGTTTTCAAAAACTTATCTACGAATTATATCGTTGGCATAAAGGCGGTGACAGACTCACCTCCTATCATGTTGTCCCGAAAATATCTTCGGTGGAAGGTGGGTCGAAGGGACTTAATTGTCAAGACTAGACCTCTGTCAACCCCTGTATTGGGAATTGCGTGAAGATATTTTTTATTACTACGGAGAAGTATTTCCTGATTTATGATTATTTTTGTCTTTTCTAAATTTCCCATTTAGGGTAGGCAAAGGTCTAGAAAAAAATCTCTTCGCCCACTTTACACCGAAAGTTATTTGGGACAACGTAACAGGTGGTGAGCCCGTCGTCGTCTCTATGTCCAACTCAACGATATATCGATACATAAATTTGTGAAAAGACACATTAGTACGAGCCTGTCACGTGGGGATCGAACTCAGGTCTCTTGGCTAGAATTTGATCATCCAATCACTCGGTAATCGTGACTTTATAAAAATCTTATATTTCAGTTTTCTTTAACGATTAAGCTCGCAGTTAAAACCTGAGAGAAACGTCATTAGCACTCTTAAGTGCATTTCAATTACCGAGTACACTTGGTACCTAAAAAAAACAGCTGTCGACCTCTGTTCCATGGTCGTTAACTTCATTGCGGTGACCTTGTGGAGAGCAACGGAATCGCATTCGAATCCGGCGACTGACATGAAAGCTGTTTTTAAAAATATTACGTTCGTTGACCGAGGGGACGCATTTACAAACACCGAGGCGTCTCGAAATAGATGCCGCATTATTTATAAGTACTCTCGAAACTCCCCCGTCGTTGGTGAGAACCACTGATAGGGGACTTCCGGCCATTGTGTCACTCCCTTTCATTCGGCCTGGGGCGAGCCTACACAATGTGTAGTGTGACTTCGGCTTGTTAGGTCAAGCAGCGATGATCACATCTTCGGTTATCGTATTATTATTATCGTTATTCATGCTTTCAAATTACACATTAGTACTGCAATAGAGATGTATCAAATGAAATTATCAAAATGTGCAAATACATTCATCGATTGTCTTTTTTCATCTACCACCGTTACGGAGAATAATCAAGGTGAAAGAAACACCCCAGGTGTAGGGGACAGGGGACTTTGAATACTTTTTTTTTGTATACATAACTATAAAAGAGAAAAAGTTTTAATTAAAATCATGCAAAAAATACACACATTTTCACACAAAGATATGTTGAAATCCAAAGGCAATGAAAAATAACATAGAATTGGATGCAAAAACGTTTGGATTTTATGCATAATATCAAAATAAAAAAACAGGTAAGTACACAAAAGTATCAAATAACGAGTAAATAATTATGGTAATTTACCAACGTTTCCGCTATGTGCTTAAAATTAATAAAGCGACTGATAAACGTCGACGGAAATATGTCGATTTTTCTGTAAAGTTCTAAGTATCTTATCAAATGATCAAATCTAATATATAAATATACACATTTATATATATATATATATATATATATATATATATATATATATATATATATATATATTGTCTTGGAAAACGCTAACTATTCTCTGAGTAAAACAGTTTTTATACAAAAAAACGTTAATAATTTGTTAAAATGTATTAAAGCGTCAGCTATTTACTCGAAACTAGGTAAGACGGATACTAGTTTACAATGAGAGTTAAGTATAAGTAAATAGTAATAGTTACAATAAAGAGTAAATATCCTCACGCATATTCTTAAGGATGGAGTAGACAGAGGTCTATGCAATTAAGTCCTTTTGAGCCACCTTTCAACGAAGCCTATTTGGAAAAGCCTAATAACGATAACGATAATCGATAAACAAGTTTTCGATACCAAAGCTAATACATCGTATAAAAAGCCGTGTAGGCGTGTACCCCAGGATAGTCATCGCATTTTTATGTATTGTTACTCAATTGTATCGATCTCTATCTGCCCTAATATTGGGAATGGCGTGAAGATATTTTTTTGTAATCATTCAACTCGCTAAAATAAATGTAACTTTTTTGACAGCCATTGATTGATGCACTCTGATAGCAATCTGTGCCTGGCAGTACATTATATCTTTAATATTTATTTTGCGTTACATCCAACAGCTTGCAGCTTGCGACTACCTGATCCAATCCCAGCTGGGACAGCTGTGTCGAACACGTGTCGTGTTTCAAACGAAGGACTTTTTTTTTAACTCGTCACCGCTTCGACAGTTTGCAATAAATCATTGAGGAAGCCCGAAATGCCTGTCGATCAAGGCAGGTGTTGTTTATTTTAAATGGTGTTTTCTTTCGATCGCAACCCAAATACGTCCATCATTACTATAGCCGAAGTAGGGGAGGTCGGAATTTCGAGTCGAGAGACCCGAGTTCGATCCTCGGGTGGCAGGCTCGTACCAATGGGTTTTTCAAAAACCTATGTACAAATTATATTGTTGGCTTGGACATAAAAGACGGCGACGGGCTCACCACCTGTCACGTTGTCCCGAAAATATCTTCGGTAGAAGGTGGGTCAAAGGGACTTAATTATCTAGACTAGACCTCTGTCTACCCCTTTATTGGGAATTGCGTGAAGATATTTTTTTATTACTACGGAGAAGTATTTCCTGATTTATGATTATTTTTTGTCTTTTCTAAATTTCCCATTTAGGGTAGGCAAAGGTCTAGAAAAAAAAATCTCTTCGCCCCACTTTACACCGAAAGTTATTTGGGACAACGTAACAGGTGGTGAGCCCGTCGTCGTCTCTATGTCCAACTCAACGATATATCGATACATAAATTTGTGAAAAGACACATTAGTACGAGCCTGTCACGTGGGGATCGAACTCAGGTCTCTTGGCTAGAATTTGATCATCCAATCACTCGGTAATCGTGACTTTATAAAAATCTTATATTTCAGTTTTCTTTAACGATTAAGCTCGCAGTTAAAACCTGAGAGAAACGTCATTAGCACTCTTAAGTGCATTTCAATTACCGAGTACACTTGGTACCTAAAAAAAACAGCTGTCGACCTCTGTTCCATGGTCGTTAACTTCATTGCGGTGACCTTGTGGAGAGCAACGGAATCGCATTCGAATCCGGCGACTGACATGAAAGCTGTTTTTAAAAATATTACGTTCGTTGACCGAGGGGACGCATTTACAAACACCGAGGCGTCTCGAAATAGATGCCGCATTATTTATAAGTACTCTCGAAACTCCCCCGTCGTTGGTGAGAACCACTGATAGGGGACTTCCGGCCATTGTGTCACTCCCTTTCATTCGGCCTGGGGCGAGCCTACACAATGTGTGGTGTGACTTCGGCTTGTTAGGTCAAGCAGCGATGATCACATCTTCGGTTATCGTATTATTATTATCGTTATTCATGCTTTCAAATTACACATTAGTACTGCAATAGAGATGTATCAAATGAAATTATCAAAATGTGCAAATACATTCATCGATTGTCTTTTTTCATCTACCACCGTTACGGAGAATAATCAAGGTGAAAGAAACACCCCAGGTGTAGGGGACAGGGGACTTTGAATACTTTTTTTTTGTATACATAACTATAAAAGAGAAAAAGTTTTAATTAAAATCATGCAAAAAAATACACACATTTTCACACAAAGATATGTTGAAATCCAAAGGCAATGAAAAATAACATAGAATTGGATGCAAAAACGTTTGGATTTTATGCATAATATCAAAATAAAAAAACAGGTAAGTACACAAAAGTATCAAATAACGAGTAAATAATTATGGTAATTTACCAACGTTTCCGCTATGTGCTTAAAATTAATAAAGCGACTGATAAACGTCGACGGAAATATGTCGATTTTTCTGTAAAGTTCTAAGTATCTTATCAAATGATCAAATCTAATATATAAATATACACATTTATATATATTGTCTTGGAAAACGCTAACTATTCTCTGAGTAAAACAGTTTTTATACAAAAAAACGTTAATAATTTGTTAAAATGTATTAAAGCGTCAGCTATTTACTCGAAACTAGGTAAGACGGATACTAGTTTACAATGAGAGTTAAGTATAAGTAAATAGTAATAGTTACAATAAAGAGTAAATATCCTCACGCATATTCTTAAGGATGGAGTAGACAGAGGTCTATGCAATTAAGTCCTTTTGAGCCACCTTTCAACGAAGCCTATTTGGAAAAGCCTAATAACGATAACGATAATCGATAAACAAGTTTTCGATACCAAAGCTAATACATCGTATAAAAAGCCGTGTAGGCGTGTACCCCAGGATAGTCATCGCATTTTTATGTATTGTTACTCAATTGTACAATTGCAGTCGCCGACGTAGCTTTAATAACATTTTGTCATACGAATAAAGATCTTTGTTAAGTTATGATTAACTTTCCGAGTGGAGACGTAGCAGTAAACATATATTTTCCGAGTATAAAAATTTAGCGTTTACAATCATTACTGTGAAGATAAAAAACTTACTTAAATTAACAACTTTAAAAACTATACCCAGTTGTTGTAATTGTTAATATTTCCATTTTTTATAGTATTTTTTTAACACGATAGTGCACGGCTGTCGCAGTATATATTGAGCACATATTGTCAAAGACAATTAATAAATTTACCGATGCATTGTAAACATCTTTTCACGAGGATATAAGGCATGGCAAATAGCATATAACTAAGGTGACTGTTTAAACCTGTAAACCAGAATATTAAAGTGCCTGCATTTTGGCTGCACAACTGAAAAATAGCGTGGTACAGTCGCAGACGACTCTTGAACAGAGATGTTGCCGGCCTTTAAGGATGAATAGGCTTTTCTGAAGGTCTTTAAGTCGTAACCGTTCGAAAATACTGATAGCGACAATTTCATATTCCAGGGCTGAAGTACGTCGTAACAAATCTTTAAAAAATGAAATCGAATTGACAGAATTTAAGGATTCTGATGCACGATGGTGAACTGAACTTGGCAGCTGCATTAATTCATCAAAACATTCACCATGGTAAATACTATATCAGAAACATACCAGAGAATAGAAGAAGAAACATATCAGAGAAATACTATATCAGAGACCATTCGAGCTGTTCTTCGGATATGATAAATGGAAGGATCCATTAATGGCATGTTCTGGAAAGGGAAAGAATCAAAATTCGGACGCACATTTCATGTGAGGCCCTACACATCTGAACCGATAGGCCGGCATAAGAATGAAATCGGGCTCTACTGAGCACATCCAGTTTTTTTTTTTTTGAGGCTCATATGGCCTCCCTTTCTAGATGGCCATGAAACAACATCGCTCGATACCTCTATGCTAACTTTATCACGCGTTTATTAGTACAGACGGTAGACCCAAATTACTTCAATAATTCGACTTCTTCGAAACCAAAATTTTATAGTAACAAGACAATTGTTTTTAGATTTTATTTAGTTTTTAACACGGCCAAACTCTGTACACATTACACAAATCTTGCTTACAATTCAAAACGCGTGACGTCCAGTATTAAAGTGCAGCAGCGACACTTTTGCTGCTTCAGCTATATAATCTCACAAGAGAGCGCTTTTCTGGCTTCCGTGGACATGAAAACGCCTGAGAGGCATTCGTTTTATTTGATTACACAACTCACAATGTCCTCTTATAATATTTACGTGTCTGCATAAACCCTTCACAACGTAATAAGTTACGTAACACAGATAACTACAAAAACACGTTCATGACTTCCAACACTAACTATGGTGACGGCAACTTATTCTACCTTATCACTTAAGCTATTTATAACTATTGCAGATCGAAGAACGTCACTTATTGTCAAACCATTTTCCGAATGTGTTGAATAACCTTTTTGTGGTGATAATTTTGGTAAATCTTCCTAATAATCACTTCCAATGGGTTGCACGGAAATTTATAACAAGCTGCTGTCATGTGCAAAAGTGACTGTAGATGGCGCCGATGCCAAAACCACGCACATATAAAGAAAGAGCGAAAGATTTAAAATTTCAACGGATAGTGCAAGATACGGTGGCTCTGTGGTAAGAGCGTTGCCACTGTTCGACAGAGGTCGCGGGTTCGAATCCCGCCCGTTTAAGTTGAAATTTTAAAAACATTTTTTCTCTTTAATTTTATAACAAGCTGTTAGAGTAGCAAGTAACAGTTGGTGTGGAACAAAAATTAAAAACTGAAAACTGGAATAATTTTGATTGAACACATAGAATTTCAATTTCTTAGTATACGATAAATTTTAATATAACAAGAACAGATACAAATAGTAAACTATTTTGAACAAGTTAAAATAGCTTACAATCTAGTTTAAATGAAGTAATTAATATTTACGTGCATAAATACTATGTGGTACAGCGTCTGCTAGTTACCTACTTGCAAACTGCAACCACCATTGCATTAAAGGAAAATAAACATCATAAATATATAGAGATCGTAGATATTTCTGTACCGCACGGCTCAACGTTACGAAACTGGTTTCCTCAAATCACTATTCGCTTATTAATGATATTGTCACGATACATTTACCTTCGAGTGATGATACGAGGTTTCGACCCTGTTGTTGAGGACTGTTACCATCTCCTACTCTTTATTTATTTATTTAAAGACTATTGTTTCACCTAATCATGTTTTAGGTCTCTCTTAAGGTTTTTTTTTGGAATTACGATTAGACTATGTATTATTCTAGACTATAATGTGTCTCTGTGCCATATATTGTCCAGATGCCTTATCCTATCCTACTCTCCCAAGTGAACCGTATCTTTTTTGAATTACTATTAGACTATGTACTATTCTAGACTAATCGTAACAACGTAAAATAAAACGTACCAATGAGTTTTTCAAAAAAACTTATGTGCGAATTATGTATACCTGTGACGCTGTCCCGAAAATGTTTTCGGTGGAAGGTGGGTCGAAAAGACTTAAATGTCGAGACCTCTGTCTACCCCTGTATGAAAATATTTATTTATTTAATATTATATAGTATTGAAGTACATAATATGAGTAATAAGAACAATTGATGCAGAACTCAAAACTTTGTACGCGCGACGTTATTCAAAATGAAAACGATCCGGGTGTTCCAATAGATAACGAATTATCTGCAGAAAAATCACTATTTTCTTAAAGTTATACAACATTGTTTCATACTTCTTTTAAACACCGGCATTTATCATTACATATAAATGCTAGGAACTAAAATATAGTATAGTATAAAAGGCGGTTTTATTACTACAAATCCAGACTCTTCCAGACAACCATAGCAAAGAAGTTCATGAAGACACAAAATATACTACATTTACAGCACTTTCTATCTTAAGCGTGTATATACCAGATGTTACTAAGTTTGAACTATTAAGAAAAACTATCAATCAATCAATCAGACAGACAGACCGATAGCGATGTTCAAAACTCGAAAGGAACTACTTATGGCAAGTATTACTCTACTGATTTCTTGGCACAAAGAATACTTGGCGCTATAACAATCAAATATAAATCAATATTAGACGGCCTAATTGTAGAGCTTCGGAACAACGGTGTCACTGACATGATCTTAATATAAATCAAAACGGCGGTGTGAGGGTGAAAGTAGAGGTCAAAGTACTTTTCACGTAAATTTGTTTACAGCTAAGGAACTCATTCCAAATTATTACAATATCGACAAATCTTTGAATAAGTAAAAATCAATTAAACTTGTCGAAATTAGACTCAATCAAGGCATACCTAAAATAAAGAATTCTACATATATATTATTATTAAATCTTCACGCATTAATTAATTAATTATAATAACATTATACATATATATAATTACATGACAATAAACATTACGCATTCTCAGTCTTAAGTTACTCTTCCACGCAAAAACAACCTTAGTGAATTTAATGAAACGGCACAGTATATATAGGGCATATACTGTAGTATTTATGCAGTGTAGTTTATATAGTAAATAGAGGCTGTTTATTTTTACTAACTACCGATAAATGCGCGTGAAAAGCTAATCAATTATAAATTTGTTCTAGAAACACTAATTGTGTATACACATACAAATAAAGACATGTGTAAGCAAACGTGAACTTTGTTCATTCTATCGAGAGACTCACAAAGTGTTCATATACTGAATATTTCTGTAGCAAGTAATGAGTAACAGCTAACGTAATTCAGAGATAATGACTCAAATCTGTAGATTTAAAAAATAGTATATAGAATATCGCTCTTCTCAGAATTAAATACATAATCCATGGTATTAAATAACAAGACATAAACGAGCTAGAGGCTTAGTATTAATGTACTACATAGTGTCAATATAGTGTTAATGTATTTTTTTTTTCAAATATAATATTATACAGTACGTCACGATAGCCGAGAGGTTGAGTGGTCGGAATTTCGAGTCAAGAGACCCGAGTTCGATCCCCAGATGGCAGGCCTCGGTTTTCCAAAAATTTATGTACGAATTATATCTTTGGCTTGGACGTAAAGACAGCGACGGGCTCACCACCTTTCACGTCGTCCCGAAAATATTTTCGGCAGAAGATGGGTCAAAGGGACTTAATTGTCTAGACTAGACCTCTGTCTACCCCAGTATTGGGAATTGCGTGAAGATATTTATTTATTTATTTAATATTATATAGTATTGAAGTACATAATATGAGTAATAAGAACAATTGATGCAGAACTCAAAACTTTGTACGCGCGACGTTATTCAAAATGAAAACGATCCGGGTGTTCCAATAGATAACGAATTATCTGCAGAAAAATCACTATTTTCTTAAAGTTATACAACATTGTTTCACACTTCTTTTAAACACCGGCATTTATCATTACATATAAATGCTAGGAACTAAAATATAGTATAGTATAAAAGGCGGTTTTATTACTACAAATCCAGACTCTTCCAGACAACCATAGCAAAGAAGTTCATGAAGACACAAAATATACTACATTTACAGCACTTTCTATCTTAAGCGTGTATATACCAGATGTTACTAAGTTTGAACTATTAAGAAAAACTATCAATCAATCAATCAGACAGACAGACCGATAGCGATGTTCAAAACTCGAAAGGAACTACTTAGGGCAAGTATTACTCTACTGATTTCTTGGCACAAAGAATACTTGGCGCTATAACAATCAAATATAAATCAATATTAGACGGCCTAATTGTAGAGCTTCGGAACAACGGTGTCACTGACATGATCTTAATATAAATCAAAACGGCGGTGTGAGGGTGAAAGAAAGTAGAGGTTAAAGTACTTTTCACTGAAACTTGTTTACAGCTAAGGAACTCATTCCAAATTATTACAATATCGACAAATCTTTGAATAAGTAAAAATCAATTAAACTTGTCGAAATTAGACTCAATCCAAGGCTAAAATAAAGAATTCTACATATATATTATTATTAAATCTTCACGCATTAATTAATTAATTATAATAACATTATACATATATATAATTACATGACAATAAACATTACGCATTCTCAGTCTTAAGTTACTCTTCCACGCAAAAACAACCTTAGTGAATTTAATGAAACGGCACAGTATATATAGGGCATATACTGTAGTATTTATGCAGTGTAGTTTATATAGTAAATAGAGGCTGTTTATTTTTACTAACTACCGATAAATGCGCGTGAAAACCTAATCCAATTATAAATTTGTTCTAGAAACACTAATTGTGTATACACATACAAATACAGACATGTGTAAGCAAACGTGAACTTTGTTCATTCTATCGAGAGACTCACAAAGTGTTCATATACTGAATATTTCTGTAGCAAGTAATGAGTAACAGCTAACGTAATTCAGAGATAATGACTCAAATCTGTAGATTTAAAAAATAGTATATAGAATATCGCTCTTCTCAGAATTAAATACATAATCCATGGTATTAAATAACAAGACATAAACGAGCTAGAGGCTTAGTATTAATGTACTACATAGTGTCAATATAGTGTTAATGTATTTTTTTTTTCAAATATAATATTATACAGTACGTCACGATAGCCGAGAGGTTGAGTGGTCGGAATTTCGAGTCAAGAGACCCGAGTTCGATCCCCAGATGGCAGGCCTCGGTTTTCCAAAAATTTATGTACGAATTATATCTTTGGCTTGGACGTAAAGACAGCGACGGGCTCACCACCTTTCACGTCGTCCCGAAAATATTTTCGGCAGAAGATGGGTCAAAGGGACTTAATTGTCTAGACTAGACCTCTGTCTACCCCAGTATTGGGAATTGCGTGAAGATATTTATTTATTTATTTAATATTATATAGTATAGAAGTATATATGCATAAAAGGAGAAATTGATGCAGACCTCAAAACATTGCACGCGCGACGTTATTCAAAATGAAAACGATCCGGGTGTTCCAATAGATAACGTCTGTCAACAGAACTAACAAACAATTCAATTGGCGATTAAATAACAGGCTGATAAGATAAGCCGCTAAACAAATATTCCTCTCAGCAATGTGCCTGGATATTTACTGATTATCTAATTATTCAGAATAGTTACTAGTATACTTTCCGCAAAAGGCCACAAGCCGAAGTTTCAATTTCGTCGGATTGATACAACATGAACGAAGTACATAATTTAAAATTGATAAACTATTAATTAATCATTATAATTAGATGCTAATCTTTAATGTTTTTGATGTACCCTTGAGCGGTTAATCGATACCTTATACCTATAGTACAGGTTCCATACAGTTAGGCTGTATTGTTTATTTTCACACGGTACTTAATTTTCATTTCATAATTTATTACTCCATATAATATAACAAACTATTAATATTAATATATAAAATAAAATATATAAATCATTAGTTTATCTATATTTTCTAGAATAAAGTTAAACAACACGGCAATCGGTTCGAGACTAGCTTTATTTTCTCATGCATGTTAGTTGTAGGTGCATGTTAGTGGTAATATATAATATTTCATATCTACCGTACCCACAAAATAATACAAGAAAGAGGAGGTCTATGGCCCATGTGTCACATGTAAGTGTACACTGAGACTGCAACTTTCTTCGCGGGGACTTTATAATTCACGTAAGCATTGCATAAAGCCCTCGTTAATTACAACTTCTAAATGCACTTCGCTACATGTTTGAGCGACACACATTCCACACATGACACGAAGGAAGTCGTTTCCATAAATTTTGTATGTTCATTGCATTTGAGTCAACACATGTAAAAGATTTAAGTTGCATCAACATAAGCATAGTCTTTATATCAATTATTATTACTAGATAATTAAAATAAAATATAAATATCTTCATGCCATTCCCAATACAAGGGTAGACAGCGGTCGAGGTACAATTAAGTCTTTTTGACCCACCTTCCACCGGACATTTTTGGGACAACATGACAGGTGGTGAGCCCGTCGCCGTCTTAATGTCCAAACCAACGATAAATACGTACGTAAGTTTTTGAAAAAAAAAAAAACAATTGATTCGCCTTGGGGATCGAAGTAGGGTCTATTGACTTGAATTTCGGTCACCCAACCACTTATCTATCGTGACCTATAATTAGGCAAAGAAACACAGTTAAGTACCGTTTTCCCTTCTGTTCGTGAGCCGATTTTCTTTATTTTACTATTGTTTAATAGCTATTGACGGGCATTAGTTTAATAAATAAAATAACAAAAGGACAAAGTAATTCCTGTTACTGCCAGTTTAGCGGCACACTTTTACGGCAGTTAACTATTACAACTATATCACGCTTTGGTAGACTAAAATAAAAAGAAGCACGCCTTAACCGCCATTATAACGCCTTGTGGGCGCGAACGACCCAGAAATAATCCGTGGGAAGACGCTAAACATCTACGCTGTGTCACACGATGTCTCATTTGACTTATGATAGGACCCGTTAGTTGTTCCATGATATCATCCATTCAAATTGTCGCAAGGTGATACTTGCCTTGAGATAATTGTAGTTATTTCCATGCGTAATTATTATTAATTATTATATAAGTTGCCGATTTTGAGAGGTCGACCACAGGCCTCATTTTAAAAGAGCCGTGTAGCAGTTTTTACTTTAGTGTATACTGCAGGGTTTCGTTGAAATAATGTCTAATTTCTCTTGACTTTTTTTAATTTATTATTTATACACTTTATTGCACACGATAACAAAATATCAATAACTAAAATGTATATTTAAAAAGGTTACAAAAAACCTTAAAGTATTTTTTATATAATTTTGTGATGTTAAATTGACAGATTTTTTTCTATATTACATAACTTTATGTGATTGCCACTCTGCTTTAAGTGATATAAATTTTAAATTATTATTATTAAGTCTGAACAATTAAAGACTCCACGTCTCAACTGTAACCACAAATGCTCAGCATAATCCTAAGGTATGGATGGATCAAAGGTACTTTAAATTTTTAAATTTAAAAAAAAAATTCTTTCAACTTTCAATCGAAAACAAAACAGGTCTAGATAATAATTAAATCTTTTTTAATTTTTTTTTTACTTTGAAAGATAATGGGGGAATATCGTGAACGACAAAAGTCATTAAAATATTTCCTACCCACAGAGTAATTAATATTTGAAAATAACTTCCTACCATCTGGATATTGACAGAATTCTTACAAGAGCATAAAGCATGACGAAGAAATGAAATGGCATGCTAATTCAATGCTCTCGAAAAATTAACATGACACTAATTGCAAAACTACTGGACCTTGTAAGGTTTGTCATATCACGATAAATTTAAGACAAAGCCCATAGCATGCAGTGTAAGAATAACGTCGGTGAATCAACGCTGTTATATCAACAAGTGCGTCATTCGGCGACGGTTTAGCTGCTTTAGTAGTATTTCAATAATAAGCAGAAGTCGAACAGAAATAGTGTCGGGTGACAATGAATCAACTTTTAATGAAGACATAACAAATGTCACTTCACTTTCAATATTTTATAATCAATCAATAACTTCCGCTAATAAGTCGAGCTGAATCATTGGATTTGTGTACTTAACATATTCACTTCTTACTTAACATACAACACACAATGTTTGTATGCCATAAATTACCATCTTCACACATTTACATTTTACATAAAAACTTTAAAAAAAAATTAAAACGAAAAAAGAAAGAACATGCATAACAATGACTTTAAAAAAACCTTTTCCATCTTATAATACTTCAATATGCAAAATTATTCTCGAACCGAAGATTTTCTTTTATTCCGAGAAGACAAAGTTTTTTATCGAAACAACGTGATACACTCAAACAAAGGCTTTTTCAAAGTCTTTCACATAAGAGCGTCCGCGATCTGCGTGGTTGGGTGATTGGAATTCGAGTCAAGAGGCCCGAATTCAATTCGCAAGAAGAAGGCTCGTACCAACAGGTTTTTCAAAACTTATGTACGATTTATATCGTTGGCTTGGACATAAAGACGGTGAAATGTAGGCGAATGGACTTAATGGCTCCGACAGAATACGAGCGCTGTAGTTGTGATAACACAGCTACAGCATTACGCTGGCCGTTTTATTGCTGCAACCCAATAATTAATTTTCAAAAATACAGTTGTCTTTTGAGTTTTCCGTTTTAATATTTTACTAACTAGACTTCGTTCTTAAATTGTCCAGACCTCCGGCTACCCCGACATTGAGAAATGAGTGAAGATAAAATAAATCACGGACACCTCACAAGAACGTGTACGTCTCCTACAGTGATAAGTGATAATAACAACGGAGCGAAGTGATCACGTTGACACAGAAAACGTCTCGGCGGGAGCGGCGCGCGGCGCACGGCGGCCGGACTTCGCCTCGGTGCGGCCGCACTTGGTACACCCAGCGCGACAGATTTATCAATGACGCTCAATTCGCACAATCATAACGAGGAATACGAGAAAACATAACAGCCATTAACTACCTATGAAACTGCGTTGTTATGATTTTTAAATCAATCGCGGCACGGATTTATGCTATTTATGTATGTACATTACTTATATATTTTTTTCGAATTAATACTAACATTGCTAATAAAATTACCACTAAACTTGAGTTGTTGAGAACAACTATTGATATGGGCTCATCAATGCTTGCACAGTCGAATAGTGTGCTGCGATGTTTTGTTTCGCAGTGCTAACTTATTCGCGCTTCTATTTGCCTTTTTTGGTACTTAATTTCATTTCATATCGTTAACAAAAAAACAATAAAATATAAAATAAGTATAAAAAAATTAACAAAAAAGGTATAGCAGTAATTTGTGGATCTAGCATGTTATCACATATAATTTTTTTTCTTTTTTTAGCATTTTATAATCTATGCTTCATCCACCTAGGATGTAGCATAGAATTGTTATACGAGACAAATAAATTCTTCGGTGGACTGAACTGTCTGATATTTTTTTTATTTTAACACACACCTGATATAATTGTATGTCATGACGTTGAATGTAATCGAGTCAAGGATACTTAAAAAGAACGTTTGATAATAATTAATCACGAGCGCGGCTCGATAACGATCTACAAAAAATATATATGTTGAAATATCAACCTTAAAACAGACGACAAAAAGTACGATTTCAATTTATAATTAATTAAATCCCTTTACGAGAGAAGTAAACTTGGATTGTAGAGCTAAGCATTAATTGTAGTATAACAAGAGTTGAGGCCAATTGCTTGCCGCATTCCACGCACTCCGGAGCTGATTAGCAGGCAGATAAAGGGTCAACAGAATTACACATATGATTGTACGGCTGACTATACAGACAGTGGTGGGAGACGTACAATTATAACTAGCTCACCGCTGAGACATTAATATCATAGAAAAACAGTTTTTTTTCTGTTAAAAATGTACGTTTGTGTTTCGTTTATTTAAAATAATCCTTTATCCTTACCAACATCATAAAAATTATTATCAATAAAAAAATGGTCAGTGTATTTGGAAAAATGAAGAAAACAGTTACATACGTCTTATTATAATAATATAAATATAATACACGATGGAGTGAGGACCTGCAAAGAATTGCGGAGAATTGTCCTGGACCTTTCTCTGTGGATCTTTGGGGGAGGCCTATGTTCAGCTGTGAAGTTTGGATAGGCTATAAAGAAGAAAATAATAAAATCATTTTATTTTTGCATTTACGCGAATTACTTGGACATTTAAATAACCACCATCATATGGCGGTTATGGATCTTCTGAATCTTTATATTGGAAGCTTGTTTCTCGAAAATTTACTGATATTACGAAAACTGTTTAATTAAATAGTTAAGCCGTCATTCTATTCCAAGTTTGAACCTAGTTCTAAGGTTATCGTTCTAAGAGAAGGAACATTTTCTCAACGGAATTGAGAATAAAATTTAATACGTATTTTATAGGTGCACACTTTGCTACGATCTTCCAGATGACAGAATTTTGAACGGTTAGAAATCAATTACGACATAAATTAATTAATTTAGATGTTTTCAATTTTGTTAATATTTATTAAATTAAAGACTTCAGCATGACTTATATGATTTAAAAATTGCATCATATTGATTAAAATTTATGAAACATTTATTACATTCATAATTTTTTTATAAGCAGATGTAATTAAAATAACTCGAATGTTATATACGAAGAAACCCAAGCCCTACGGCTAGCAGGTAAGAAATAAATACTATTCAACAATACATTTTAACAGGCCGCAGCAAGCAGGTAGGCATATACGTCTATGGAAAAAACGGAAGTATAAACGCTACAGATAAAAAATACGTAGGACGAGTATAAACGACAATGACCAATTTAATAAGCATCTGTGAAATTTTTTCTCGGAAGTAGGCACGACAAGGATAAATAAACGAACAGTCAAAAGAAATCATAAGCAAGGACGCGATTTCTTAGACATTAATGAACTGTTGATAAAAAGCATCGCTATTACATAACCAGACTTACTTGTTTTAATCTGTATAGATAAATAGATATTATTAAAGGCTCGATACTTTAACGTTAAAAGTCTGGATTAAATTATTTTAAGTATAATTCTTATATTTTATAATTTTGCAGCATTTCAGCATCAAATTTAATTTAAATCCGTCTAACCTTTTAAAAGGTATAGTACAGGATAGGATACTTCTATATTGTAAAAGGTTATATAAGTCCTTGATTACAGCTAGAGACTGGTGGCAAAACCCAGTCCTTTTCCGTGTGGTGTAGTAGGTGTAGTAACAAACACATACTACCCAGCAAAAAGACATCTATTAACAGTCGTATTGGCTTTAATCGCTATCCCCTTTCAGTTGGACAAGCACTTTCATAGGCACGATTCCGTCCATATTTAAGTGTTTTGAGTCTTAAGTGTTTAGTAGTTTAGTATTATATTATTTCTCAGACATGCGATTTTTCTCACGATGCCTTTACCGCCGAGCACAGGGCATATAAGATGCTTAGTTGGTAATCAAGTATACTATAACGCCTAAGCCTATTGCAACGATACAGGCCTTGCCTAGTGTGGGAACCACAGCAATGTGCCGGCTCTATTAACGGGCGTAACTACTCCATGTTAATCGTATTTTATGTGTTTGTGTGTAATAGTTGCAAATAAATCATTTTCATTTTCATTAGTGGGGCGTATAGAAGCTAGCATTAAATCCATCGATGTGTAAATGGACACAATGGAGGAGCTGTTGCCTTGGCCAGGCCACCGCGTACCAATGTAATAGAAGGCCGCTCACATTCTATTTTAAAAGTCAATTGTCTTTGATTGATCGGTCGCAAATCACCGCCTCCGAATCGGCCGAACATTTTACGTCGAACATCAATGAGAAATTTAACCAATGTGACGGTGATACAATGCCGTTTGCAAGAAAAATATTTGAATTCACTGTAATCTACCCAACACGTCAAAGACGAAATTAAATGCGATAAAATCTGTAAATATTAGTTTACATTAGAAAACAGTAGATGGACTATTCAGTAATGCTATGGCTACATTATCGATAAACGCAAAGATTTGCGTCGAAATTAAATGCGATAAAATCTTTAAATATTAGTTACATTAGAAAACAGTAGAAGGACTATTCAGTAATACTATGGCTACATTATCGATAAACGCAAAGATTTGCGTCGTTGCGTCGGACAAATTCGACGTATAGCGAAGACGTATACACTCTACACATTTCTCGCACCCGCTATATATAGCGGTGGAGGAAATAAATGAAATAAATGAAATAAATTATAGTTTATTATAGAACATGGTTTTGTTTTCTCGTGGTCAGTTTTGCTTCATTATCGCCATGTATTAGGTAGCCATACATTAGGTCTCGGAACGAAGACGAGCATTTCATCGCGACAACGAACACTATATGTATTATCTTTACGCGATAATGTAGCCGTTGCATAACCTAAATCAATCAACCAAAAACAATTCAATACGTAAAAGGCAATTTTATATCATTTGCAAAACCTAAGACGTTCCAAAACACAACAATGACGCTCGATGACAACCGGTTTCACTCATTAAAATCTGACTCCATGCTAATTCGGATTCGTCGACAAGTAATTAAAAGTATAATAATAATAAACCCGACCGTCAAGGAAACCATCAGAGACGGGAGCTAATTTAGAAGAAAAATATGAGATTTTTTTTCAAATAATTGCAAATGGTTCGCCATTAGCTGACGGCACTAACTTTGTATTAATTATAAACTTTTTTTATTTATTTATGTATCATGTTACAAAGACTGATGTAATCTACATATAAATACAAGTAAAAACTAAAATAAAATTTTATAAATGGCCATTAAATGAAGATAACAATATTTATAATTATGTAAAATTATATATATTTATAAATATAGTAAACATTGTACAAACCTAGTTAAAATAATATAGAAGTGCATAATGTATTGAGGGAAAACCGCGAGCTACTTCTACGTGGGCTGGATGATAAAAAGAACATAATGTCACAGACTCGCTTATAAATATAATAATGAAATACATATAATAAATACTTACATAGATACATACTTAGATAAGGACACCATCGCATACATTGCTCTAATCCCAATGAAAGTAGCTCAAGCATTTCTGTTATGAAATCAGAAACAATGAAGGTACCACAAACATCCAGACCTGAGAAAATGTAGAATAAGTGGTTTTTCTACAGTGATCAGACTGGAAATCAAAACCGAGACCTCGAAGTTGGCTGCACCATGAAAACCGGTGCGTATGCCACTCGCCCACGGAGGTCGTTAAAATGATAATACTATTATTGTAGCCGTAAAAGCAAAAATATACACAATAATGACATCACCGTCTTTTCTACATTTTAGATAAAAATTATATTAATCTGTCACGATTTCATGACTGCTAAACCGGTTTTGAAATAATTTGGTAAGGAGGTCAGGCTACCTCTTGTATGCGAAATTTACAATTGGTTCCCTAAATAAATAAATAATTTTAAAAATAAGCAAAACTTCTAAGGTATAATGTTATATAACAATATAATATTATATACAAGTAATAACATATTTATATATTACACTATAATAATACTATAATTATGATATTCTTACTTTTAATAAAAAATAAAGACTTTCCTTTCTTAAAAAGAAAGCTTACATTATCATCATCTAATGATAATTTAAGACATATTTCATATGCAACTTTCACATATTAAAATAATAAAAACATCGTGAAAATATTAGTTGCTAGTACATTTTTAATAAAACACTATTCATTACCATAATGTATTATTTTAAGTAGTATTTTACAATAGAATGGAACGCTTAGAGCTTTAACGCAAAGGGCGCTACGCCTTTACATACATACATACATATACATACATAGGGACAACATCACATACATTGCTATGATCAAAAAGTAAGCAAGCTTATACGCTTGTGTTGTGGAATCGTTTCCTGCATGTCACGGATCACATCCGAGAATCGAACCTGGGATCTCAGACCTAGCGACACCATGAAAAGTTTTTCACTCACTCATACGGAGGTCGTAATTGCCTTCTTTAACTAACTTCCATTGGATAAAATCAGCAAATATTAAGTATAACAACTCTTTCTCAATATCCGTTTGTTTTAATGTTTCCCACAAAATCTCGAAAATAAAACACTCAATTTATAAATTACGATTAGATTTTTACCACTTTCGCTTTCTAGTATATCAGAAATACTGTTACTGCTTACAATTTGTAAACCCCTATTCCTTTACATCCAATGGATACACAACACCCATTTTTTTTATTTAAAGGGAAAGAAAACGAGCAGTTGGCTCACGTGATGGTATGTGATGACCGCCGCCCATGAACATCCGCAATACCAGAGGCATAGCAGATGCGTTGCCAACCTTATATACCCCCCCCCCCAGAATTGGGGGAAGGGGGTGTTTATTTTCGGGCAAACGTGCCAGGTGGTGAGCCCGTCGCCGTCTTTATGTCCAAAGTAACGATATAGTCCGTACTAAGTTTTTGAAAAACCCATTGGTACGAGCCTGCCACCTGGGGATCGGTCTCTTGATTCGAAATTCCGACTACACAACCACTCGGCTATCGTACACACATACATACGGCCTGGAAACGTC
This sequence comes from Sericinus montela, assembly GCA_029286605.1. Taxonomy (NCBI): domain Eukaryota; kingdom Metazoa; phylum Arthropoda; class Insecta; order Lepidoptera; family Papilionidae; genus Sericinus; species Sericinus montela. The sequence goes on from JAGSMR010000027.1 coordinate 330,491, forward strand.
CACTGCTGGACGTGGGACTCCCTCGTAATAATTTGCTCTAATCGTCACGCTTTTTAAGCGAGTTGGCAATCGCTGGAAGACCGCAATGTTCCGTATTTTAATATACATCGAGAAAACAACAAAATTGTACCAAAATCTATGGTGATTGATATATCTGAAACCGTCTGAAGGTCATGTGGTTACCGAGGCCGTGCGGTTACGTCGTGAGAATATAACACCCACTTTCTTTCCGTGGGATGGACGGAGGAATGGATTATGTTTATGTCTGTAAGCGAAACATTGACGTTTATATGTATGTATAAAAGTTTACTAAAGCAAATATATATCCATGTACCACTGGCTTTGACGTTAACGCTGCGATAGGCTCACCACCTGTAACTTTATCCCAAATAAGCACCGGTGAAAAACGAATCGAAAAAGGACTTATCTCGGAAGAATTATCTTTCCGTCTTCCGCAATATTGGAAAATGCTTGACGATATACTTAGCTATAAATAAATTATTATGAAAGTGCGACGAATTATTGGCTATCAGTTTAGAATCGTTGAACCTAAGTTTCTAAGAGTTAATATCGCTGCTAACGACTGTGTGGGGGGAGGGGCGGTATTCTGGTTACTTTAATGCTTCCTGTATATGATCATTAACTTTATTAAACACTTAAAGCGAGGACAAGGAAACATTCAAATGCATGTGAACTGACATATTTGTGAATGTACGTGTAATGATTACGTCATATCTATTAAATGTTTTGCACATACATTTCCTTCGGAATAGAATGTAAAATTTGATCATATTTGTATATATATGTTGCTATACAAAGATAAGAAACGGTAGCACTAAATTGTAGCCAACAAGAAATAACAGATACCAACGAATGAAAAAACGTTTGCAAAAGTAGTGTGAAACTGTTGAAACAAACTTGTTAAGATACGTAGTTGTTCACTCTATACATCCAAGATACGAATACGAAGTCCATTTAAAAAATATAAGTCTTATTATACGATTTGCTATAAAAAAATTACCGCGGCTTACCACTTTTCAATAAAATTAAATAGAATGAGAAGAATAATAATAACACAACAACAACTATAATCAGTACAAAATTTCCTAAAAAGAGAAGTATCTTTACTTATTTAATAATTTACTATATTACCCACTATATTAATGAGAGAAGAAATATAATAAGAGAAAAGTTTGTACAAAGGTACTACTTATTTCTTAAGAAATTTCTTCCAGCAGACCTGATATTGGAGTATAGATAAATAAAAAGGTAGATTTCGCGCGTACAAATACATAATATATATTCTAATATAGATAATACTTATAAAAGTATATACATACACATATATACAAAAAATAGATATAAAATATACACAAACACCTACAAGCTTATATATAAATATACATAAGACACAACACACATAACGTAATAACCAGAAAACTATACTACTAAGGACTATTGTGCTCGTAAGTATAAAAAATGGTCAAGCAGAAATCATATGACGATATTCATACATAAAACCAGTAGAAGTGCAGTACATAGGCCTCTCACATACGGGAGGATTTGCTGTAATCGCCACGGTAGCCAAGCGGCTTGGCGATCTCAGTACTAGACACCTCGCAACTTAGACATGCAGCATTGTCACAGGTCTACTGAATTTCGGTCTTGTATTTCGAGGAGGCGATCCCGCTATCCGTCGGTAGGTAATAGAATTCTCAAGGCTTTTTCCTTAGTCGCCTCTTACGACGCGCTCGGAAAGAAAGGGGTAGTAAGCTCTAACGCCGTAGACACACGGCAAAATTGACGAGTCCTTGTGAAAATTTTGTTCGTAAAAAACCACATGGACTTTTTAAAGTGTAATAAAATATTATATGTGATCTTACGACGCCATGTACAAAAAAGATGGAGTTCTAAATATTTACATTTTAGTGGTAGTTTACTTTCTGAATACAATTTAAATTGCAATTGTTCGGATCAACGACGTTAATAAAAAAATGTTTGAGGCTCAGATTAACTAATACTACGTTGGAATACATAATACAATGAGTCTTTAAAACTTTTTAAAGAAATTTACTATTACACTAATCAATAGCGTTCGACAGAACACAAGTTCTCACATCAGATTTACATTATGAAATGAAAAAGATGAGAGTAATTAAGACATTAAGCATATAAATTTCATGAACCCATTTCCCATATTTAACATGAAAGTATGCGAAAGAAACGTCGACGATGTATGGTCAGCAAAAACGTTGACTAGTCGTGGAGCGTCGGGAAACCGGCGGACGCTTTCCGTCCACTTTTACTTTCGCTGACGTCCATTCACCTGAGCGGCCGAGGACTGCCCCAGATACCACCCGCTCGTGTTTACTTGAACCCTCGGCACTCCGTCGTGACCCAGATTGTGTGCGATGGAATGCGACGCGAATTTACACGGAGCCGGACGAGTGTTTTCACAAAGAGATCAATGCTCCTCCGTTTTCGTGCTTGTTATTTATATAGCTTAAAACATAATTTCTTTTCTACAGCAAAAGATTTCAAGCCGATCAGAATGTTATGTGCATAATACACATAACCTTCTGATCTTATTTAAAATAAATATCTTCACGCTATTCCCTATACAGAGGAGATAGAGGTCAAGGCAATTAAGTCCTTTCTGGGTTACTTAATTCTTCTTCTTAATTCTGCCTTTCACCGAAAACATTTTTAGAGGTGAACCTTTCACCGTCTTTATGTCCAAGCAAACCATATGAATCGTACATAAGTTTTGATAAAACCCTTTGATATGAGCCACCTGTGGATCAAACTTGGGTATCAATCTCGTTCTTGACTAAAATTCCGATCACAAAGCCACTTAGCTATTGTGATTGAATACTTACTTTAATTATATGTAACATTTTTATATGATTGATAAATATTTTTATTAGTTTATGTAAAATTGCCTTTATGTTAACACTATATACTTTAATAACAACAGCTGATTATCGGAATGCTAAACTATCTCGGGTTCGATAATTAAATCATAAATATTTGGGCATAAATTGACAACACCTATAGACAGAAGTTCAGTTGCAAATTTCAGAAGAGCATGTAAGATGTGCATTAATATTTGCATCTGATTTGATTTGATTGAGCATCTCAGAACTCACAGCTTGTCAGCTCATCTTATTACTCTAGTCATTAAGTCAAATACATGTCATAGTTAGTATTGTTTGTTTGAGTTTCAATTATTGTTAAGCAGTAAACTTATAAGAAGTACAAATAAATAATAAAGCTTTTAAACAAATTAGGTGTTGTTATTGCATTAAATAATCATTTAATGTTATGATAACAATTAATGATTACTTAATATTGCTTACTTTAAAATGGTAATGGCAAATTAGCGTATTTACTTTTACCAAAATTTTTATTATACTTTTTAAAAAGCAAAGATTTACAATTGATGGCATGTTATTTAAATGCATTGATAATAAAATTTTAATTTTATAAAACATGTGCCACATACAATAAGAGAATATATGAATTTATTGTAAACAAAAATTCATACAAATTTCATGCATTTTTAATTATCATTGATGAAATAAATAATATATATTTATTCAGAAGTCACGATAGCCGAGTTGTTGGGTGGTCGGAATTTCGAGTCGAGAGACCCGAGTTCGATCCCCAGGTGGCAGTACCAATGAGTTTTTCAAAAACTTATGTACGAATTTCGTCGTTGGCTTGGACATAAAGGCGGCGACGGCTCACCACCTGTCACGTTGTCCCGAAAATATCTTCGGTGGAAGGTGGGTCAAAGGGACTTAATTGTCTAGACTTGACCTCTGTCTACCCCTGTATTGGGAATTGCGTGAAGATATTTATTTATTTTTAAATAAATAATATATACATTATAATAGACTAACTGACATAAGAGTATAAAGAGGAAATGATGTCCATTTATTGGTAAATTGAAAGATAAAAAGGTTTTAATTAAATTTGAATTGTGGACACACACACTTAATCATGCTAGGAACAGACAGAAAAATTTTACATTTATATGTATACATAAAATATAGAATTCTTTAGATAACAAATAATTTTAACAAAAGTTCCATCGATCTACCAAGGAATGTATTAATTAATTTAATGTGTTAAGAATACTCATTCAGACAGTTACAGTGTGAAATTCTTTTATCTGCAAAGAATTTGACAAGTCATTAGTACTATAGATAATGTGTGCCAAATTTAACTATCAAAAACATTTAAGCAGCCTCATTTTTAAATGCATTAAAAACAAATTGTTTTAAGAAAGAAAGCAATGTTGACTTAGATATGTTAATCTCTCATACAATAGGGATGTAAAAAAATAGCAATAGACAGCAGCATTTCCTGAGTTACATTATAAAAACTACATGTGCACAACACAAGTAATAAAGAAAGTCCTTGGTAGTAGTATAAATAATAATACTTCACACTTTGGTGACCAAATCAGAGAACACATCTGTTTTTGACATAATAATTATAATGAATAAAAACATGAATGCTCTATCAAGCATGAAAGTTAAGTTTTCTGGGTCTATCTATCATCTATCTAACTATCAAAGCTTGTAGAAATTCATTCAGTCATTGAAACATGAAAGTGAGATAGCATCTAAAAATATAAACTTTCACATTTATAGCTACTGATGTTTACTAGCGGTTTCCCGCCGCTTTGACTTCTGTAGTAACCCAGTTTTCAGCATTGATTTCTTCAAGAATAAAAAGGGACTTTACCGAAAATTAATGTTACCAACCTCCATCAGCAAAGTGGTATAGCTGTAATAGCACAGCAGGCTACACAGACTGACAATGTAACATTCACATTATTAATATTAATATGAACTAACATTGATGGCTACAGATTTCTCCCTGGAAAATGAAAAATAGAAAAAGAAGAAAGAACAAAAAGAACTTGATAATATATGTATTATGATATGTCATGATTATAGCCAAAAGCCATATATATATATTAGATATATATAAAGTCATGATAGCCTAATGGATGGGTGGTCGGAATTTTGAGTCGAGAGACCCGAGTTCTATCCCCAGGTGGCAGGCTCATACCAATGAGTTTTTCTAAAACTTATGTATGAATTATATCATTGGCTTGGAAATAAAGATGGCAACGGGCTCACCGCCTGTCATGTTGTCCCAAAAATATCTTCGGTGAAAGGTAAAGGGGACAAAGGGTCTTATTTGTCTAGACTAGACCTCTATCTACCCCTCTATTGGGAATTACGTGAAGATATTTATTTATTTATTTTATATTAGATATTAATGGTGATTCTGAATTAGATGAATATCTTTATTACACATTACTTTGGTAAGAAAAACTTATTTTGTCTATAAAAACTTATTTTCCCTCTACATGCAGACTTAAACTCAAAAGAAAATAACAACTCTGAACGTAATTCGTACTTTTAATTAGGAAAGATCTTTAGAATGTTTTTTTATTGATTTCAAGGTTGTTAATATTTTATACAAACAAAACATTTATGGATATTGGTTGTTTCTAACATTATAATACTTACTGTAAATGTATGAACATAAAAATGCAGGAGAATGAAAACAGGGTACAATAACAAAATAATTGATACTAAGAAAATTAAATATGAAATCTCTAAATACCTGAAATCCAAACTAAGGTTTCGTTGGTGCGTCGCGACCTTAGGGCTTCTGAGATCGCTCCGGCTTCCGTGCACAGGGACATCCTCCAACATGCTCACACACTGATTTTATCACCACAAAAGTATACCCATAACAGGATTCGTGTTGACTTAACTATATGACAACATGGCGCCGATACTATGCAAATGCATTTGTGTACATCACCTTCATAAATAGTTATATGATAACTTATAATAAGAATAGTGTATGGAATTGCAATATGCTCAAAATTTATTTAGTCAATAATCACAGCCATAAGGATAATTGCCTAATAACTTGGCAACAACAAAAATAGAAAATATTTGTTCTAAGGTCCACATAACACAATTTAGTAATAATCAAACAACAACTAGACAAAAGAGCTAATTACAATACGTCAAAATTATATAAATTATATATTGGTATGTGCATGCGTGATAAAAGAAAGAAATTTCAAATTAAAGAAATCGATGAGTCTGTCCAAGGCGACATCACATTATTTTTATTTTGTTGCCTGACCTGACACTGACTGACAAGATTAAACTTCACTTTGACTGTTAAGCACAGATCTCGTACAGATGCCAATGTCACATTTTTATCCACAGATATTATTTAATCCTCAAAGTATAAAATACAAATAATAAATGATAAAAAAATACAAATATCGGCATTAATCGGCACAGATCTCAGGACCACACGTTCTTAGTCAATTCGTAGATGATGCATCCTCAGATCAGGCCTCAAGTTTCAAATCTATAGATTCAAGTGGAATTAACGTGTTACAGACGACGTATCTATAGAAGCGCATCTGATGAAGTCATCATCGGACCTACTTACTTATCTTCACGCACAATCCCTGACAGGATAGTACAGATCCCCAAGTGTCATAATCCTCACATACTTCTTTCGCTTTTTTCAGATTCATCATCTTTTTCATACAGGCACATCTATAATTATCCAAGTACTCTTGACCCTCCCCTCTTCGAGCAATTGCTCACATGGTCTTCGAAAGTTAGTCTTGACCTACCTCAACACCTTTTAATATTAACTTTCGCGCTGTATATTTTCTTCAGCATTCGGTCTTCACTGATTCGCTCAACGTGCCCAAATCATCGAAGCACGCTCTTTTTTGTGATAAGGTCATCTTTCAAATCTGCCAGATTGCGATTTCTTCATTTCGTCTTCGATTGGCCAAGGTGACGCCGCATATTTTACGTTGAGATCGCATCTCAACTGCATTCAACTTGCTTCTATGCTTCTTCTGGCATGTTTTTCTGGTTTTCTGATTGGTTTAGCTGCCATATGACAAAGTCGGTATCAGCACTGCGTGACATATATTGCAATATACATGATATTTCACTACAACTTGCCTTTGTTGAAGAAAGTGAGATAAGCATGGATGAAGTTGTTAAAGCGTTGAAAAGAATGCGATTAGGTAAGGCTGCAGGATTACCGTCGAGATGCTGAGGACAGGACAGGGCATAGAGGCAAGTCAGCTGTACCGCCTTTTCAATTTGTGCTGGCGAAATGGGCAAGTACCGGGAGACTGGTGCGAAGCCGTAATCGTGCCATTGTATAATGGAAAAGGGTCACGGTAGGACTGTATAAATTACCGCGGCATAAGCCTTCTCAGCGTTGTCGGTAAATTGTATGCGAAAGTATTGATTGAAAGGGTTGTGAATGAAACAGACGATAAAGTATGGGATGCAAAAGCGGGATTTAGAAAGGGAATGGGGTGTACGGATCAGGTCTTTTCCATGCGGTGCATAGCCGAAAAGTGTCTGGCTTAAAACCAGAAGGTTTATTGCACGTTTGTAGATCTAGAAAAGGCCTATGATAGAGTGGTGAGGAATGAATTGTGGTCAGCATTATCCGTGAACGGTGTGAGCAGTATCCTCATACGGGCATTACAATATCTTAATAGGGATTCTAGTGCTTGTGTAAGGGTAAACGGGGCATACACTGAATGGTTTAATATCGAAAAGGTGTTAGACAAGGATTTGTAGCGTCACCGTGGCTGTTTAATCTGTTCATGAACAATTGCTTGACAGATTTAAAAGAGAATGAAAGTGGGTTGGGAATGAATGAAGTTTTTCGTCAAATGTTTTCTCTATGCTGACGACCAAGTGTTACTTGCGTCCTCAGCCGAGGAGTTGCAGGAGATGGTAACTGCTATGAGTGGAGCTTTTGTTAGAAAGAGAATGAAGATAAATGTAAAGAAGACGAAAGTGATAGTGTTTGAAAGAGATGAGACAATGACAGACTGCAATATCGTTATAGGAGATGAACAAATTTAACAGGTGAATGAGTTTGTGTATCTGGGTTCAAAGTTTACAAGAAATGGAAAGTGTGAGAGTGATATCGAAAGGAGAGCGAATGCAGGAAACATGGTGAATGGAGCTCTGCACTCCTTTATGAATAGTCGGAACAAGGCTCGTTTGCCTGTGCATAGGGGAGTGTTGGTTCCAACACTCATGTACGGAAGTGAAAGTTAGGTGTGGCAGAAAAAACATGAAAGCAGGATAAATGCAGTTGAGATGAGAGCGTTAAGAAGTATGATAGGAGTTGAACTGAGTGGCAGGATAAGGAATAGTGAGATAAGGAAACGTTGTGGTCTGAAAGAAGATGTAGAGACTAAAATTGGGAAAGGTATGTTAAGATGGTTTGGCCATGTCGAGAGAATGAATGAAGAACGATTGACGAAAAAAGTGTATAAGACGAGTGTGAATGGAAGTGTAGGAAGGGGAAGACCTAGGCGGACGTTTCGAGACCAAATCAGGGACGTCCTGAAAATGGGCCAGGTCAAGAGTACCCTAAATCGAAGAGAATGTATGAAGGGAATAATGAAAGTAGACGAAGCGAAACAAATATGTAGGGATCGTAGCAAGTGGAAAGAAGTGGTCTCTGCCTACCCCAACGGGAAAGAGACGTGAATATATATATATCTATGTACTTGCCTTTTGTCTAACGCAGTTAGGACACCGTTGACTTTGTTCCCGTCAGCGACACGCCTGCCCACATCAGTATCACATCTTCCGTATCAGCTAAAAGCAATCCCCCAATTATACAATTTCATTTACCTGTTCTAGACATTCTTGATTTACCCATATTTCACAGTTCGTTCTCTCTTCGTCCCTATCAAATACCAGAACCTTAGCTTTATTATCATTCAAAGAGACCTTTAACTTCATATTCCTCTTTCATACACGTGACTAACTGCTGCACTGTATCATCAGCATACAACAGACAGTTTACTTTCATGTCATCTAATTTCACTCCCAAACAACTATCTTTCAGCTATTATAAACAGCTGTCGAAATACAATATGAACAGCCAGGAAGACATGACATAACCCTGCTTTTCGCCCGCTTGGACGCTAAACATGGTCATTCCCTACCCGCACACAGGCTTTCCAGTCACAGTAAAGTGACTTCACAGCCCTTGCAATGGACCATCCACACCACACCTCGGCAACAGTTCCCACTTTTCTTCCTTACAGCCTTATCAAATGCCTTCTCAAGATCCACAAAAGCACAGAAAAATCTTCTGGTTAGCAACCAGAAGCTTAACCGTGATCATGCGGAGAGAAAACATTGGATCCGTGCATCCTCTTCCAGGTCTAAATCAGCATTGTACCTTCCATAAAAATCTTTCCGATTTCTCTTGCATTATACGCGTCAAAACCAAATGATTAAGTCTGATGAATACCACAGTATATTTTTCCAGTAACCGTATGTGAATGTTTCTGTGGAGAAGTGTTTTACTAACATGGTGTGGCAACTACCGGCAATGGCGTAGCTAGCCGTGGATGATATGGCCCTTGCCCACGACCTCGCACTCGTAATATGCACAGGTGAATAATTAATGTGATCACTTGTAGGTCTTGGGTGCAAAAGAAAATAAACTTCACAGATGCGAATGCGTCCACATCTAAATTAGTACACTGCACAACTTTCGCTACAGGTTTGTGTTGAGGCTTTGGGCACACTAATAAAAGTGTTTAAATAATTGAATGAATCATTATTTTTTAGCGTCGTTGACTGCCTAAGGGCAGATGAGGGATGGATGGTGGAAAGGTGGAGGACGGCGGATCTCATCGAGTAATTATGAATAGTTGAAAAAGTAGTTAATACTTGTAGGTTATGGCACTTGTGGTACTACGTACTTTGACTTGTATTACATAGAGGCTTGCGAATAACCTTCCTCCTGCACACAATGATATTATAGTGACTTATTTTATATTATGTGTCAGTAGTGTTTGATTTACTAATATTAAGTGTTGTATGGGTGTTAAATTGCATAGTAAGAATAAACAATTATTGTTTTATTTTAAATATACAAGAACAAAAATTGTTTATTCTTATTATGTGAAAAATATATCCATCGTGAATAATAGCAGGCCACTGTCGATGGACCAGGAGCTGGTGGCGATGCGGCTACGCTGTTAACGGCGCCTCAGGTTGCCTAGGCTCGTATAGGAGCGGCGGGCGCATCGCTGTTTCCGCCTCCGAGAAAGATTTTAAAAAGACTGATATTGTAAACCCGACTTGCATACAGCTCCCATAACGATAAGGAACTAAGTAATAAATGTATATATAAAATGTATAATTGTCTTTAACTATTACCATTTGCCTGCGATGTTGTCTATGTGGATATTTGTGATTGTGGAGATGTGGTTGGTCCACAGAATGTCGCGGAAGATTTCCTTTCAACGGCGAATGCAACTACACGCTCATAGTATGGCGGTATTAAAGCCCTAAACAGTAATGTTATGTATGAGTACACCTCAGGGCTTATATTCGAATGCTTCCACAGATTAAATGAGGTATGCAGATTCAACAAAGTATTCTTTCAATGTATAAAGAGTCAAATCTGTTGTACAGGTAACAATGCGGAGGATGAACTTGCTAGAGGTGGATCTAATACGCATCCGGTGGGACAGGAACGTATCCTCATCTATTACTACATCGTACTGAGAACTGTAGTCACGTTAGCAGAGTGGTTGGGTAGTCGGAATTTCGAGTCAAAAGAGCCGAGTTCAATCCCCAGGTGGCAGACTCGTACCAATAAGTTTTTCAAAATCTTATGTACGAACTACATCGTTGGCTTGGACATAAAGACGGCGACGGGCTCACCATCTGACAACTTGTCCCAAAAATATCTTCGGTGGAAGGTGGGTCGAAGGGCCTTAATTGTCTAGACTAGACCTCTGTCTACCCCTGTATTGGGAATTGCGTAAAGATATTTATTTTTATTTATAAATAAAAAGCAAAACAAAATACGCGCTCAGTCGTGGAGTAGCGGAAACCAGCCCGTCTAATCAAGTCTAAAGGGTTTAATCTAGTCTATACTTAAATTTATATCTAAATGATTTTTCGCAAACAATTTTTGAGAGTCCAGTCGACTTGTTGCAAAGTGAACTCGGATCCGGGTGCTTGGGCATAGAATGCATGTTCCGTAATCATCGCGACGACAGACTCGGCTACCGGATTGTTGTGTAGATTTGGCAAACGATTTATGACATTCAAGTAAAATGTATTTGGACATGGCAGCGAAAGTCTTAATTAGATTTTAACTAGAATATATAGAACATTTGGAACGCACTGTACAAGAATTATATTAATAGAACATCAATATATTACTTCGGTAATTGATGTCATAGAAGTTTGCTAAATGTTTTTTTAAGACCATACATTACAAATCTTATCAAAATTACTTAACATATGAAGTGCTTCTGGAATAATACAAATGCAGGCAGGCAATCCCGCTACTTGCAATTGTGAACTCATAATCATACATTAACATAAACTGTGGCACAACAGATTCAAGTACTTTCAAAAATATTAACAGAGAATCTAGTGTAACTCCCATTGTTCAAAAAAATCATTATACATAAATTTTGTACATTAAACACAATTATACTGGGTTAGCAAGTTTTGATTATGAAAAATAAATGAAATAAATAATACAACTTTAAATACTTTTTGTTATTGTATAACTTATTAAATCTGTATTAAATAAATATTATAATAACTTATTAGTCTCCGACTTTATTGCTCCTTGAAGCCAGTATGTTAAATTATTGCATTACATTGATTACATGATTTTGAATTTACATTCAAGATTTTACTGGTTCTTGAGACTGTCTTGATGTTTGTCTTTTATGAATATTAGGTTTCCTAAGTCTATGGTAATTAGGCATTACTTTGCTTAAGAAGTCTAGCTGAAGTAGTTGGGACGGTTGTTTCTCCAATGCTTCTCTGTTATGGTGTTCAGAACCCCAAATAACAGTATTGTCTGCCAAAGTTTGTGGTGTATTCAGGTTGCAAGCAGCACCTAGAAAACAGAAGATCAATGTGTTCACTTCACCTATAAATAAATATAAATATCTTAACGCAATTCCTTTCTTTTTAAACTCACGAACTCAGTCGCAATAGCACACACGCCTTGTTGCTCTCGGATTAAAATTAATAAATTCAGTTATAATGATCACCCTTAACTGCTTTCTTTAGTGAAAAAATTAGTTTCTGTCGTAAATTTACTTTCCATATAATTACTTTAAGTGTATGTGTCCAAAAAAAAAACAATAAAAAGTGTTTAAAATGTTCCGTTTAAATAGTACAATATATTGTGTGCGCGGTACATTAATTTCTATTAATTGAGAACTACCTACGTTATTTATAGCATCTCACAATGCTCCGAAATAAGTCGGTTGACAATAAATGTGCAGGATCTCCGAATATTTTAAAGGGAATTTCTTTTATTCATTGTTCGCGATGCCGAAATAAATACCACTACACATGCGTGAATTTCAATAAAGAAGGATTTCAAGGCCTCTCAAAAACTTTTAAAAAAACATGGGTCTGCCCCTCCTGCCGATGCAGAGAACCAAAAGTAGGTGATAACACGAATACTCCAATTAGATCTCCTCACACTTTAATAGACGAACCGTTGGATAAAAGTCCAAGTGAAAATGTAACTGTTCGTTCGAAAGTGCCACCTATAAGTAAATGTGCTTGCATCTCAGCGATCAAACTTCGCGAAATAATTAGAGAAGAACTCCAGAGAGGGTTAAACGAGCAGCTACATGAATTAAAAAACAAGATATGTTCATTCGAAGACTCTCTTTCTTTTCTTAGTGCCCAATTTGATACCATAAACAAGGAGTTTGAATTTCAAAAACTGAAAATATTACAAAACAAAAGGAAATAGATTTAATCCGCGAAGCCAATAGAGATCTCGGCTCACGGCTCCGTCAAATGGATCAACTTTCGAGAAACAACAACATTGAAATTCAATGTGTGACAGAGCACAAAAATGAAAATTTACTTTTGGCAGTAAAACAGCTTGGTAACACTACCAAATACTCTGTTGACGATACAGATATTCATTATGTATCCAGACTTGCAAAGAGAAATTCTAATAGCACTCGGCCCCGTTCTGTTCTTGTTAAGTTCAGCAGTCCATGAATAAGAGACACATTCCTAGCTAATGTAATAAAATTCAACAGAGATAATAAGACGGATAAATTAAACACTAGCCACCTTGGAATAGGTGGTGAAAAGAAACAGGCGATCTACATTAGTGAACACTTAACTCCAGAGAACAAACTACTGCATGCGGCAACGAGACGGAGAGCAAAAAATAAATTTTAATTCCTATAGATTAGATCACTTCGAATCTGAATGTGAAGATCTATGGATTAATATTAAACTCTTGTAATCGAATTTTAAGTAATAATAATATTGAAAAGGTTTTAATCGTAGGCGACTTTAATCTAGGTACTATCACCTGGACTAGGTCATCAGATGCTTTCTTAGAGCCTTCTTCTTGCAACAGCTTTTTGAACAGTATGTTTACTGACTTTGTAGCTTTTAATGGGCTTCAGCAGTATAACTCAATTGTAAATGTTAAAAATAGGATCCTTGACCTAGTTTTAAGCAATATCACTACTCAGAATCTGGACGTTTCCTTGAACCCACTGTCTATACTTGATCAATTGCACCCCCCGCTCTCATTTTCAATAACCTTAAATACGAATAAAATTTTATCCTAAAACAAAAGCACAAGAAATTTTTTCTTTAAAGCTGACTATGAACGCATAACTCAAGAGCTACAGATGGTGCCCTGGGATGAAAAACTCTCTAACTGTGTTACTGTAGACGATATGATATCAGTTTTCTATGATATACTACATTTCACTATACATAAGCATGTTCCATTATCTAAATGTCGTTCCAAGAAATACCCAGTATGGTTTTCGCACAATCTCATTAAAATACTACAGGAAAAACATAAATACCGTATGAAATTACGCAAATATAACAATCCACGTGATCAATTATCTTTTATAATTTTAAAGAAAAGATCGAAAAACCTAATCGCAGTATGCTACAAAAATTACGTCGCTAACCTATAACGTAATATTTCTTCAAACCCTAAATTATTTTGGTCTTTTATTAAAAACAAAAGGAAATCAAATTTTTCACGCTACCCTTCCCAACTTCGACTTGGAGATGTGGAAGCCTCCAATGGTAGGGATATTTGTGACCTATTCGCCTTTCACTTCTGCCTCTTTTTAAGAATGGTTCCCAAAACCTGATAAATAATTATAGACCTATATCTATTTTACCCTTTTTGCGAAAATATTTCAACAAATTCTCTATCCTACTATCCTTTGGCATTGTAAACATCACATTTGTACACAGCAACATGGTTTTGTTAAAGCATGCTCCACCAACACCAATTTAGTTTCTTTTGTCGATCATTTGTCTACTTCCGTTGATAACAGATTTTCCACTGACATGATATATTCTGATTTTAGTAAAGCATTCGACAAGGTTTTAACATTAATATATACAAATATTACAAATATTTGAGATAGAAAAATTGAATAAATATTTTGTAATCATGTTATATAGAAAGATGTTATATGCAATGAATGGTAAGATTAGTTTGCCAATTCCTAATATCAAGTGGGAGGGCATTCCATAAAAGAATTGATTGGATAGGGAAGGAAGAATGCACAAAATCTGAACTATGAGAGGGACACTGAAGTACAAGATTATTAGAAGAACATAGATTTTTGTCATCATTGGAACTGAGATATTGAAAATAGGGAGATAAATGGGAAGGTGGATTGGGTGACATGAGTATAGAATAAAAGAGTAGTGAGTGCACACAAGCTTTGGCGTTGTCGAATAGGTAGCCATTTTAATTGAGAGTGATATGTAGACACATGGTCATACTTACGAAGATTGAAAATTAATCGAATGCATTACGAAGATTGAAAATTAATCCAATGCAATTCAAAAGCTGGTCATATTTATTGAGATCCGCATTCAGGTCATTATAACACACATCAGCATAATCTAAGAGGGGAAAAATTAAGGAATGCACAAGCATAGCTTTGGTCTTGGAGGGGAGAAAGTTTTTAAGGCGGTAGAGAGCTCGAAAAGTACTAATAATATTATGACTAACATACTTCACCTATTTATTATTTATTTACCCTATCTATATATATATCATATTCTTCACCAAATATTAGCAGAAAATACAGTCTTAGTTAGTCTTTGTAAAAAGATACTAGATATCTTTATATACTTTGAATACATACCAATTACACATCCACTTCCAATCTTAACATCAACACCCACAAAAGACCTGCATTCAAATACATTGCTTTCTCCAATATGGCCGCATGGAGATTCAAGCCTGCATCCCACTTCAAACACATTATGTGCTCCAATAAATAAGGGTTTTGGGGGATTTTCTTGTTTGTCACTCTTCCTGTAAATATAAATTAATCAGTTAAAAATGTAATCAAGTAGCAATTCATATTTATGTTGTTGTCAGTTTACTTATGAATAATTGTTGAATATTCTTCAATGATACAATATTCCGCAATAATAATAGGACCACCCTCCGCAATAATTGTCACTCTTGGATGTATCACAGTCCCTCCTCCTATTGTTATATCTCCTTCTAGTGTACAATCTTCACACACAGTGGCACCAGGCAAAATTTTTATACTAAAACAATCAAAAGTTTGTGTTATATCTGGTTTATTTTGTTTTTCAAAATTTCCATAACAAATAACACATACTTGTGCGACATATCTGTTTAAATACTGGGCGTGTCTTAATGGATTAATTTAATGTAATAAAAAGCTTAACTAAAAAATGTTAATATTAACTATAACTTTTGTTTATTTCTAGTACATTAGTATTAAAATTTAAAAAACTATCCTTCAATTATACCATAAACACAATGTTAATGTATTAAGCAAGAAAAGAAACCATCATTCAGTTGACATTTATTTGACAGTGACATTTATGATAGAGAAGAGGCATATGCATGCCCTGGGACATACAGGTGCAGCAAATATGCTACGTACATATTTTGCTACCAATTGAATAAAAACGAGCGAAACAAACGAAAACAGTAGAACCAGTGCAAAAAATAATTCTGTAACTTTCACTTGCCTTCCACGATATTTCGAATGTAATCAACTTACAACAAAGGTCACGATAGCCGAGTAGTAGGGTCGGAATTTTGAGTCGAGAGACCCGAGTTCGATCCCCAGTTGGCAGGCTCGTACCAATAAGTTTTTCAAAAACTTATGTACGAATTAAATCGTTGACTTAGACATAAAGACGGCGACGGGCTCACCACCTGTCAAGTTGTCCCGAAAATATCTTCGGTGGAAGGAGTGTCAAAGAGACTTTATTGTTAAGACTAGACCTATGTATACCCTAGTATTGGGAATTTTTTTTATATATATAAAAGGGAGGCCATCGAGCAGGTGGCTCACGTGATGGTAAGTGATTACAGCCGCCCATGAACACCCGCAATACCAGAGGCATAGCAGATGCGTTGCCGGCCTTAGAGTGTAAGAATTGGGGGAGAGGGGTGTGTGGGCCTCCGGTTACCTGCACTCACCAAACGAATCGCAGAAGTTTGTTAGACTTCTACTTCACGCCGGCATTCTGTGAGGTAGTGGTTCTTCCCCGGTCGAGCCGGCCCATTTATGCAACAACAAAAGCTGATGCGTGGCTCTACCACTGTTAAAATTGCGTGAAGATATTTTTTTAATCAACTTAAAAAGCAGAAAACTCATACTTAAACGCATAACAGTCTGTAAAATTCCACTGGAAGATATAGGCCTCTCCCTTAAGGTGAGGGTCTGTTACAATCACTGTGTTTGACAATTGGATTGGCGATCGCCGTAGAGTAACTTCGCACATAAGATGCTGAAGCCCGACGCCGGACTGCAAAATTTTGGTTCAGTATTTCTACTGATACCATATAACAATGAGCAAACAAATACACAATACATAAACAGAAATTTATTAATATATGTAAATTATCATAATAACTTCGTGTCACTTTGGCGAAAAATTTATTCAAAGAGTTTAAATTCAATTTATAACTCTTGTTCCTCAACATTAAAATGCAGTTGTTTTCAAAATAAAGTATGAAAGTACAAGTATACGTCTTGGGTGCATGGAAGGGGAGGACACAATTATTCATACAATAAAAATAATAAAGTAAATATCTCCACGCTATGCATAAAACAACAATAGACGGAGGTCTAAACAATTAAGTGCTTTCGACCCACCTTCCACCGAAAACATTTTTGAGACAAAGTAACAGGTGGTGTCGCCGTCTTTATGTCCATGCCAACGATATAAATAGTACATAAGTTATTGAAAAAACCCATTGGTACGAACCTTGGGGATGGAACTCGGGTCTCTTGACAAGAATTTCGATCATTTTGATCCGTTCTTGAAATAATGCATAATGAATTCATAATGCAGTAATTTGATTAAAATTAAATTTTCAATCTTATTCATTTAAACTTATTTTCTATGTGCATTATTGTGTATAAGCACTTCAAAATATCATATCAAAATCCATATTCGCGTCTTCTTATATAATTTAGCTATGGCTGTAGAAAGAAAGACAACGAATATGAAGCAAGAAAATGAGTATCATTCTTTGGTTACACAGTTAGCGTTTTGCGTTTTAGTTTTTGATATGGTTTGTTTGAATGTGTTATATCTGTTATGTACTTTGTATGAGATGATATTGAAACGTATACCTGATTTAGTACGTCCACGAGCACATAGCATTTGACAGCGCACGAAATCTTAAAGTGACACCTGATCTGGTTATTTGCTAGTTCTTTCTTTATGATAAATATTTGTTATTTTAAAGAACGTGTTAATTTTTTTATGTGCGAATAATATCTTACTATAACCATGGTTCCTAGTTTTCCATTTCCATTTAAACCGTATGCTATCCAAGAGAAGTTTATGAGAGAATTATATTTAACTATTGAAACTGGAAGATTGGGCATTTTTGAAAGTCCTACAGGAACGGTGAATATTATTATAATGATAAATTTATTACCAAAATTTTTCTGTGAGATGGTTTTAGTGATATATTGTTATTCTTCCGGAATATTTTTTTTATAGGGTAAATCTCTAAGTATTTGTTGTGGCGCTCTCCAGTGGTATATAGACAACCGCCAAAGAAATATCAAAGATATAGAGGAAGAAATTTCGCATATTAAACAGGAATTAAAAAAGTTATATGGTAATTACAAGTTTTACATATTTAATACTGATTTTTATGAACATTTTCTTCAATCCAATTTTGTTGAAACTAAAAATATATCCTACTGGTACTTTTTAAACCAAACTAAACTATTTCTATGATGTATATCAGTCATCATAAAAGTTGGCATGTGCTGAAAAACTTTATCAATTATAGATACAGATGATTGGCTGCAAGTGGAATATGAAAAAATAAAGAAAAATCAAGCATTAACAGGACTACAATTGAAGTTAGAAAAAATTATAAAACAGGATCAACTATATAATGAGATGAAAAAAAGGGTAGCTAAGGCAAAAATTGATACTCATCAGTCAAATGATAGTGAATTACATAAAGTTAAAAATCATGGTACCAGGCATAGAAATAATAAAGAAAACAATCTGGAAGGTGAAGAGACAGAGGAAGATGGTGATTTAATTGTTGATACAAGTGATAAGAAAGATGATTCAGATGATGAAGAATTAGAAAATGATCTTGAAGATGAAAATGGCATATGTAAGGTTTGTAAAAACTATACTTTCAAGTACATAAATATTAAAAATAATTTGTTTTGTAAATAATTTCTGACTTTGCCTAAGCAAAAAGTTTTTTTACGATTTTTCAGATTTATATAAGTAGTAGAACACATAGTCAGTTATCTCAATTTATTGGAGAAATAAAAAGAACAGTTTTCAAAGAAGATGCAAGAGTAGTTACACTTGCATCTAGGCAGCATTACTGTATCAATCCAAATGTTACAAGACTGAAAAATGTTAACTTGATAAATGAAAGGTATACATAATGTGTGTGATATATAACAAACATAATATAGTTAATAGAGTCAGAACATAGAGAAACTGAAAATAAGTCTTCAATACAAAAATTTTAAACTATAAACCAAACACCTGAATCAAATCATGCAGTTTTATGAAGTAGTATACCTAACTTCTGAAATAGTTCCGAGACCCATGTTAATAACCAATTAACATAATCAACAAGTTCTATTAACAGACCTATTGACATAAAAATTGCAATTTTGAGAGGGCATCCATTTTAAATATTTTGGCTCTATTAAGGAATGTTGGGATATATTATTTGTTGCCTGAGCTGGTATCTCAAAATAATATTTTACAAATACATAATTCGATTTAGCTATGGCCCGCATTTCAAACTAACAATATATATTTTCTTTTCCCTATATTTAACCTTGACTAACAACAACTGACTAGTAACAAGTCTTTGCTTCATTAATAATGTTGTTTTCAAACTTGAGCTTGTGATCTACACACATTCAATAGATTGACCTACAACAGTTACTAATAAATTAAAAATATTAACATTTAAATTAAGAGAAAATTTTTTAAAATTCCAACTGACACGGGCAGAATATGAAACTGCGTCCATGGCAACGCTCAGTCAGTTAAAATTTTAAACATCTTTCTCTTTAATGTAATAACCAAAAAATCAGCATAACTTATATGCTTTGAATATAGCATAACTTATCAACATCGGCATAACTTATATGCTTTGAAATCAATAAAAAAGTTGCATAATATTAACAATTTTTATTTGTTGTTTTGGTATAAAAAAATATCTTCACGCAATTCCCAATACAGGGGTAGACAGAGGTCTAGCCTAGACAATTAAGACCTTTGACCCACCTTCCACCGAAGATATTTTCGGGACAACGTGACAGGTGGTGAGCCCGTCGCCGTCTTTATGTCCAAGCCAATGATGAAATTCGTATATAAGTTTTTGAAAAACTCATTGGTACTGCCACCTGGGGATCAAACTCGGGTCTCTCGACTCGAAATTCTGACCACCCAACAACTCGGCTATTGTGACTTGTCGTCAACAAATGTTTAATTTAATATTTGACTATTAAGTTTCTATTAGCTTATATTTCAACAATAAATTTTAAATTTTTGGTTTAAAAAAAATTGGTGAATAAATTTCTTTTCCCTATATATAATTTTTTTATATATATTTTTACCTCCAGGTCATACTCAATACTAGGGTAGACAGAGGTTTAGAAAATTTAGTCCTTTCGACTCACATTTTACCGAAGACTTTTTTTGAAGCCACATGACAGGGGTATTTGTTTTCTAAAAGTAAGTGTACATAAGTTTACAAATCCATTGGTACGAGCCTACCCCCTGGAGATCGACCTCTGTTCTCTTGACACAAATTTCGATCATCCAATCATTCAGCTATCATATATCAATAGATGTTACAAATACAAACTTTCGGCATAAGCATGGAATTTCACTGTTCTCATATGCTTACATTTGACATAGATCCTTGAGGAACCCCATGTGCAAGTGGTAATGCTTCAGATATTGAACCACTATCCAGCTATAACTGCTTTTTATTTTAGATGCTTGGACATGCAGAAATCGAAAACCAAACCCACATCAGTAGATGATGAGGGCAAAGTTCTCAAGAAGACCAAAACAAAATCTTGCTCAGCTTGTCCCTATTACAATCAGAATAATATCGCTAAACTTAAAGAGAGACTTTTAGTCGATGTTATGGATATGGAGGATTTAGTTAAATGTGGTAAAGAGATGAAGGCATGTCCATATTATGCTTCAAGAGCAGCGTTGGATGATGCTCAGGTCTGTAAATTCTTAGCAGAGACTGACTGATGAAATTCAGAACACTTTTTGGTCATTTTTCATTTCCATTTTTTATGTAATGATAGTAAAACTGTATTTTGATCTAATTAACATGGCATTTTCTTTTATTGAAAATATAAATTAAATTTCATGTCATATTTATAATTTTTATATGGTAACTGAGGTACAGTACACCTCAACTGAGGTACAATTTAAAAAAATACTAGACTTCGTTCATGAATTTGCCCGCATGTAATATGAAAATTCTAATGGGATTTTTTTAAACCTGATGTGTAATACAGGTTCTATCTTTAGACCTCAACACTAAATCAAAATTCATATCAAATACTTCAGTTTTCAACAGTACCATGCACATTTCCGGAATTAAAGTATTCAGTATGTGAATCCAGGTTATAAACTATCTGCATGCTAAATCTCATACAAATCCGTTCAGCCGTTTTTGTGTGATTGAGTAAAACAAACACAATTTCTACCATTTATAAGTTAAAAGTTACAATAGCCAAATGGTTTGTTGAACAGAATTCGAGTCAAGAGACCCGAGTTCGATTCCCAGGTAGGCTCGTACCAATGGGTTTTATCAACATTTAAGTACGACTTTATCGTTGGTACGGACATGAAGTCCGTCACCTCACATTGTTCAGAAAATATCTTTGATGGAAGGCGAGTCAAAACAACTTAATTGCCTAGACCTCTGCCTACTCGAGTTTTGGGAGTGGCGTGAAGATATTAAACTACCATTAATAACAAGTGGTGCCCTTGAGGATCTAGCTAGTAATTACTGACAAATATTGTATGTTTCTAGGTCGTACTTATAAGTCACGCAGGCATAGTAAGCTCGGGAGCAAGATCAGGATTTTCCCTCAAGTTGAAAGACAATATTCTCATACTGGATGAAGCGCATGGTCTTAGTGCTGCGTTGGAGAATGCCCATTCAGCCCCAGTCTCGTATAAACAATTATCATCCGTGAAGACCTACCTCGGTTTTTACATCAACAAGTACAGGGCAAGACTAAGCAGCAAGAATCTTTTGTTGTTAAATCAGTTGAGTTTTGTTGTAGGAAAGCTTTTAGGTAAGTAAAAATATATTATCACTAAAAATAAAAGTCACAATAGCCGAGTTGTTGGGTGGTCGGAATTTTGAGTCGAAGGACCCGAGTTCGATCCCCAGGTGGCAGTACCAATGAGTTTTTCAAAAACTTATTGTACGAATTTCATCGTTGGCTTGGACATACAGACGGCGACAGGCTCACCACCTGTCACGTTGTCCCGAAAATATCTTCGGTGGAAGGTGGGTCGAAGGGACTTAATTGTCTAGACTTGACCTCTGTCTACCCCTGTATTGGGAATTGCTTGAAGATGAAGAATGGCCCCCAGAGACCAAATGATATACTCCGGTTTTCATGGTGTCGTCAGCTCCGAGGTGCTGGGTTCGATTTCCGGACGGTATAATAAAGAAAACTTGTTTCTACATCACGGTCTAGGTGTTTGTGGTAACTACGTTGTTTCCGATTATATAATGCAAGTGCTTAAATATCGAAGCAAATCACATCCAGTGTCGGCACATACCAATGAGTTTTTTAAAAACTTATATATAATTTATATAAAGCTTGGATATAAAGACGGTTACACACTCAACATCTGTCATGTTTTGCTTAAAAATGGTTTTGGAGAGAGATGGGTCCAAGAGTCTTAATTCTTCTGTCTATCCCAGTATTGAAAATTGAGTGAAGATATTTTTTTGTAATCATACATCAAGTTTCTTTTTCTAAACACATGTATTGATAAAAATTTCAGGTATAATAAAACCCAAAACAAATGGAAAGGAACAAAATGATACTAAAATATACACCCTCGAAGATTTCGTGATAAAAGCAGAGATTGATCATTTGAACCTACAGCCCTTGGTCGAGTTCTGCAGGAACACTCGGCTCGCTCCCAAACTGCACGGTTTCTCCGTGAGATACACTCAGCAAGCACTCGAAGAGGAAAATAAGAAGAGTACTGTCAGTCAAAAGAGTTCATTGGAGAAGTTTATTAATAACATTTCTAAAAAAACAGAGAAGAACATGGAAGAAAACAAGGATAATGTACAGCCTAATCCCCAGGTATTTATTGTACTCCAACTTAATATATTGTTAAATACTACCCTCACTACTATGTTCCTTCATTAAAATTTATGGTATATAGTAATATCAAATCTGTTATGTTACTAAAGAATAATAATAAATAATACCAAAGTCATGATTGCCCAGTAGTTGGTTGGTCGGAATTTCGAGTCAAGAGACCCCAAGTTCGATCCCCAGGTGGCAGGCTTTGGTTTTTCAAAAAAACTTAGGTATGAATTATATCGTTGGCTTGGACATAAAGACGGCGACGGGCTCACCACCTGTCACGTTCTCCCGAAAATATCTTCAGTGGAAGGTGGGTCGAAGGGACTTAATTGTCTAGACTAGACCTCTGTCTACCCTTGTGCACAGATGGAAGTATATAAATCTATGCTAATATTATATAAGTTGTTGTTATAACAATTCAGTTAAATATAAAAGCCAAAATAGGCTGTATAAAACTCTGACGCGACTTCGTGGGAGGGTCATTGTTATTTTGTTAGAACTATACGGCGTAACGCTGCTCAAATATGAAGTGTTATTATTTTTGTAGTTTTACTTTTTATTCGACTTATAGCTGTTACAATATACACTTTTCTAAAATTGGAAATGTTACTAGTATGTGTCTGAGCTCAAAACAACGATTTTTAAAATTCTTGTTTAATTATATAAGTCACGATAGCCGAGTGGTTGGGTGGTCGGAATTTCGAGTCAAGAGACCCGAGTTCGATCCCCAGGTGGCAGGCTCGTGTCAATGAGTTTTTTCGAAACTTATTAACGATTATATCTTTGGCTTGAACGTAAAGACGGTGACGAGCTCACCACCTGTCACGTTGTCCCAAAAATATCTTCGGTAGAAGGTGGGTCGAAGGGACTTAATTGTCTAGACTAGACCACTGTGTACCCCTGTATTGGGAATATTCTTGTTTAATTATTCAGGCTAGCTTTGTTAGTGATTAGATGCCCTCAATAATGAACAAAATTTACCATACAATCAAATACTAGGTTGAATTTCATCTGATGTTACCGTCTGCCCTTTAACTCTTTTACCTCTACACTTACATATTTTAGTTATTATATTATTCACAGCTTCCCACTGAAACTTCCGCCGGAAGTGGTCTGTACGCGCTTTTGGACTTCCTGTGCATGCTGTGCGCCCGCAGTGAGGATGGCAGAGTCCTAGCGCACAGCGGAGACGAAAGCAACGCACAGTTAAAGTATTTGCTTCTGAACACAGCGGAACACTTTGCAGCGGTCGTCGCGCAGTGCAGATCTGTAAGTTTGATGGTGTATGCATTCCTTTGATAACTAAAAAAAATATCTTCACGCCTTTCCCAATGCAGGGGTGGACAGAGGTCTAGACAATTTAGTGTTCGACACACTTTCCACAGAAGATGTTTTTAGACAACGTGACAGGTGGTGAGCCCGTCGCCGTCTTTATGTCCAAGCCAACGATATAATTCGTACTTAAACCGATTGGTACGAGTACTGCCACCTGGGGATCGAACTCGGGACTCTTGACTCGAATCCCGATCACCCAATCATACTGATATCGTGACAATTAGTACCTAAATTTAAAATTCAAGAGGTTTACTACGTGGGTTGAGGATTACTAGCCACACAACGCGTATGTCGAAATATACCAGACAAAAGACGCACCGGTTGAGCAGATCAAAGATGGGCAGAAGCGGGGTGTCCAGTACTGCAATCGCCTTTCCGCATGCTAAGCGTAGCGATTATAGCAAATCCTACCAAAGTAAGTATACTTATTTAAGTATTCGTTATACCGCCATCTATCGGTAGACGTTGTCATTTATACGGCGACCTGAATTTGATCCCCAGGTATTAGGCTCGTACCAATGGGGTAATCAAAACCTTGTGCACAATTTTTATCGTTGTCTTGGATATAACGACGGCGGCTCAACATCTGTCGTGTTGTCCCAAAAAAAAAGTAATTCGATGAAATGTGGATCGAAAGGCCTGTCTAGAGTCCAGACCTGTGATTGTCTAGACCTCTGTCTACCAAAGTATTGGGAATGACGTGAAGAAATTTTCTCTTCCAGGTTATAGTGGCGGGTGGAACAATGGAACCCATCGACGAGTTCCGAGCCTTGCTGGGCAACAACACCGCGGAATCGAACCGAGTGACCGTGGTGAAGTGCGAGCACGTGGTGGCACCAGAAAACGTGCTGGGGCTGTGCCTGGCGAGGGGACCCTCCAACGTCACTTTGAACTTCTCCTATGAGAACCGAACGTCCAAAGAGCTGGTAAGAAATAAAATGTGGCGATATCTGGCGTATTCTATTTATAAAAAGGTGGCCATTTAGTGAGAGGGGTCGAAGTAGGCCGAGACTGGATGAAATACCACATAAGCAAATTGCTCAAAGAGGGGAGGGTCAAGAGTACTCGGATACCTAGACGTGCAGGTATGAAGAAGATTATGAATTTGAAAGAAGCGAAAGAGCTAGGTAACGATCGTGACACTTGGCGATCTGTTATCTCTGGCTACCCCATCTGAGACAGATAGAGATAGATTCAAAGAGTGTATGAAGAACCCAAAAATATCATATGGAAGGTAGGTTGATTGGACTGAATTGTCTAGGCCTTTGTGTGCCCCTGTATTGGGAATGGCGTGAAGGTATTTATTTGAAAGAAGCGAAAGACATATGTCAGGATCGTGACACGAGGCGATCTGTTCACCCTGACTACCCCCTCATGGACTACGCGTGATGATGATATTTTTTGTATATTATTAGATATGATGATATATTTTTTATATTCTTTATTAATTGATGATAGATTTGATATATTAATGAAATATTATTGTTGAAACAAATTTTTAAATCACTTTGGATCAAATCAAATCAAAGATGAACTGTTAGTTATTTTTAATGTACGCAATTTTTTTATTGTTTATGCGTAAAAAGAATGTCTTATCTGTGGATCACTTTGCAGACTGGTATTACTTCCCCCAAAAACCCATTGGTACGACCCTTGGGATTCGAACTCGGGTCTCGAGACTCGATTTCCGATCACCCAAACCACTATCGTGACTTTATTTATATTTGTACCATTTTTTTTCCAGTTAAATGAAGTGGGTAGAATTTTAAGAAACATCTGTAGCATAGTGCCGGGGGGCGTGGTCTGTTTCCTGCCGTCCTACTCTTACGAGCACATTGTGTACGAACACTTGAAAAGCAATAAATTTATTGAAGGCATCAGCAAGAAAAAAGCGTTATTTAGAGAACCTAAATCGGCAACGGAAGTTGATCAGGTGAGTTACTTCTTAATATAAATAAATACCTTCACGCTATTCGCATTACTGGGGTAGACTGAGGTCTAGACAGTTATGTATTTTCGACCCACCCACCTTTCACCGAAGAATATTCGAGACTGTGACAGGTGGTGAGCCTGTCGTCTTTATTTCCAAGCCAACGATATGAATCGTACATAAGTTTTGAAAAAACACGTTGGTACGTGCCCATCTCCGGGGGATCGAAACAACATTAACATACATTCTAGGACGGAAACAGTTAACATATTTTCTCTCTTTCATTATGAGGTGGTCAATATATTTCAGGTGTTACAAAAGTTTGCGGCGGCTGTGAAAAAGAGACAGGCAGATCAAACTGGCGCCTTACTATTGAGCGTTGTTGGAGGTAAATTAAGTGAAGGCCTGAACTTTAGGTATGTATATATTTTAGTATAAAGTATTTAAATACTCCATAACCTCCATGGTCAGGTGACATCGGTTCTCAATGTGTCGCCAGCTCTGAAGCCCGGGATTCGAATTCCTGATGGTTTGATGTAGACAATCACTTTTTCTATATATGTTTCCGAGTACTCTTTGTATCTATGAGAATCTAGTATCGATTTAAACGCACCTGCATACATTTAACAGGTATATAAAAAGAAATTATTAAAACTGTAAAAAGTAACTCCATCACTCCATTCCCAATACCGGAGTAGACAGAGGTCTAAACAACTATTTTTTTTAATAGAATAGGGAGGCAAACGAGCAGGTGGCTCACGGGATGGTAAGTAATTACCGCCGCCCATGAACACCCGCAATACCAGAGGCATAGCAGATGCGTTGCCGGCCTTAGAGTGCCCCCGCCCCCCCGAATTGGAGGAGGGTGGTGTGTGGGCTCCGGTTACCTGCACTCACCAGACGAAACGCAGAAGTTTGTTAGACTTCTACTTCACGCCGGTATTCTGTGAGGTCGTGGTACTTCCCCGGTCGAGCCGGCCCATTCAAGCAACAACAAAAGCTGATGCGTGGCTCTACCACTTTTAAAGTGGTAATACAAGTGCTTCAGCTACAATTGATTCAGATGCAGTCGACGGTTACAATTTGTAGCGCATGCAAGAACAAATTGATAAAAATCACAAATTGGTCGGGTGATCGGAATTCAAGGCAAGAGGCTCACACCAATGAGATTTTTCAAAAACTCATATACGATTTGTATTGTTGTCCCAGAATAAGCTATAGTGAAATTTGGTTCGAAAGGACTAAATTGTCTAGACCTCTGGCTACCCTTGTATTAGAAAATGCGTGAAGGTAAATTTAACGGAAAACTTAAATTTTTCACAGCGACGATTTAGGCCGTTGCGTCATCGTAGTCGGAATGCCGTATCCCAATGTGAAATCGCCAGAATTACAAGAGAAAATGAATTACTTGAATAGAAAGGAAGGTGGGACCGCAGGGAATGTGTACTATGAAAATTTATGCATGAAGGCTGTCAACCAGTGTATTGGTAATTATATTGTGCTATACCAATGTCATATTTACACTTCTCTTGATGCCATATGTAAAAATATATTCTATTGTAAAATGTATAGTATATTTCATGCTGTAATATATAGTTTTAAGATGTAGGCTTACCACCAGACATTGTTGATAAGCTCCAGTAAAAGGCATAGGACTAAATTCGGGCTCTATCTACCCTAGTATTTGGAAGAAGAAAAAAATTCAGTAATTTAACGCCACTTCAACTCTAGTATTAATACATATATATTTTTCTGACTAGCACACCCAATAACAAAATTTATTGTATTATATGGCTTGGACAATGAGTAAACAAAAAAAAATGCTTTTACGCTATTCCCAATACAGAGGAAGACAGAGGTCTAGACACTTAAGTCGTTTCGACCCATCTTCCACCGAAGATATTTTCGGGACAACGTGACAGGTGGTGAGCCCGTCGCCGTCCTAATGTCCAAGCCAACGATATTATTCATACATAAGTTTTTTTTTAAAAAAAACCTATAGGTAAGAGCCTGCCACCTGGGGGTCGAACTTCGGGTTTCTGGACTCGAAATCATCACCCTACTACTCGATATCCGAGTACATATTTAGTAAACATGTTATAGTATGTTATTGCATTTTAATTTCCCTACTAATTCAATGCTCAAATGGTAAATTTTCACCAAGTGTAGGTAGATCGTTAAAGATGTTTAGACACATCCTGCTCTGTCCTACGTATCCTCTGGATCAATAACACACCATTGCCTATTTCTATTGCAAAACATCAATGTGTAAACTATTGTGTGCCAGTTTGAATGTTAGAGGGCTAGTGAAAAACAGGCTTTGAGTCAATAGTAAACTTCTTTTGAAATGTATGCAGTTGTTAATAACACTTATAATTTTATTGCAGGCCGAGCTGTGAGACATGCCAATGATTATGCGTGTGTGCTGCTCGTGGATGAGAGATATTCCAGGCCTCAAACAATATCCGCACTGCCTTCCTTTGTACAGGTAACTGCAGCAAAGTTATATGTGTTATTTAAAGATGTTAATAATTTCTTATATTTCAACCAAATTTAACACACACGGATTAAATGATACTTACTAATAAGACTCATAGAAAATCAAAACCACCTTTAAAGTTGTTATTGAAAAAATTACTTCGCAACACTCCGCACCTGGTCCGAAGAGAAGAAGAGCACCACCCTACCTCCCAAAGATGCGTGCTCTAATTCCACTGCACGCACCACCACCACCACCACCACAGAAAACGCGACACGTGTTGCGCCTCAAAAACAAGGCATTATCAAGCGAGTAGACTCTACGATGAGCGACCGCAGAGTGACAAATGAGTCACTCGAGCAGTCTTTTATAATCTCCGGTGACGCAACCGGCCGCCACCCCCACCCCCACCAATAACGGCCGATTGCGTCACGACCTACCCGAAAAAAATATTTAAAAGAGGTGAGCCAGAGACGTTTGTTTGTTCATTCAGCAGTGCAAAACGTCCACCGCCATTGCTTTTTATTATCTCCAACTGTTCAAGCACACACAGACGATAGCTCGGCTATCGTGACTTCATATATATATAACTGGATGAATGTTAAAAAGATTTCTGTCTCTTGAAACGCTGTTATTATATTTTTTTTTGCAGAAATCACTGATGACCAACTGCACATTTGGCCAAACCATTGGTAGCATAGCGAGATTCTTTTCAAAACACAAAGAAAATAAACAATGAGAATTCGTCTTATATTTATTTATTTTCTCCTTATTTTTATAAAATATATATGATCAAAATGAATTATATTTTTTACATATATTTACATTTTTATTTTCCCAATTCACAAATATACAAAAGATGCCATGATTTCTTAAATGTTTCTTTCTTTATAGAACTAAACAGGATGACCCCCAATGCTTGTTACAAAGATGAATTCTAAATTATAGTCGATAAATGTCTACACCATTTATACATTTGGATATTAGATTTAAAGATTATACACTGTATTGATGTGACAATATTTACATTAAATCTTAGGTGCAACTGTAACAACGCTTTTTTTTTATTCTTTATTATTTTAATCGCTCAATGCCTCTGGCAATGTGGTACCACAAGGTCCTTCAAAGTAATAATGGAATTCCGGGGTAGCAGGTGTGGGTTCGATGTTGAACTCTGCGACGGTAGCGCCTCTGGCGGCCGCCTGTGGCGCAAACATGGCGGCCGGGTACACAACTGATGACGTGCCGACCACGAGACATACGTCGCATGTCGCCATCGCAGATTCTGTAATGAGAAATGTCATTTGACAAGAATTGCCAGTCTATTTTATCATAATATGTATCACCTGTGTAGGGAAAAAAAAGGAACCATTTGTGACATGCTTTTCCCTTAAATTGCGTTCTCACTAAACATTTTTAAAAATTTATAAAAAAAATTAAATATGGAAATGCCATAATTCAGAACTCTCTGTAACAACTCAATATCGGGAGTATCACAGTAGGTTTTATCTTCACGCATTTTCCCAATACTTTTGGGTAGACAAAGGTAAAACCAGTCCTATTGATCCACTATTATAAGCAAACTTTAGCCATATACCAACATTTACATAGATAAATATTTATACATGACTTGCATACAAACATTCATATAGCTTTGCCTTTGAAAGCAGGGTTCAAGGTTAAAAAATTAGAAATTCTAATGTTTTGTTCAACTACTATTATCTAATATTATCACACACTCGCAGAAGCCACTTATGCTTATCGAAATTTGAACGTTTGCAATAGAAGGAGTTACATTAGGAATTATTTCAGGAGTGTATCTTGTAAATATATTATTACAGTGTCATGATAGCCGAGTCACCCAACCAATGATTGGAACTGGAGTCAAGAGACCCGAATTCGGTCCCTGGGGCCACTTGGTTTGGGCTAGCCAATGGTTTTTTCAAAACTTAGGGCTCGGTTGAAGGTAGACTACCCTTCTGTCTATCCCTGTATTGGGAATGATGCAAAGAGAAATATATATATATATATATATATATATATATATATATATATATATATATATATATATATATATATATATACACATACATATATATTTATCTACAATTATTATATATTCATTTCATTTATTTTAACATTTCTAATGTAAACCCTGTGACCCAATTCCATGCCAATGATATAAATCGTACAAAAATTTTGAGAAAAGCCCTTGGCATGCAAACCTTGGGTATCGATCTCTGGGTCTCATGAATTGAATTCCGATCACCCAACCACTTTGCTATCATGACTTACTACTACTTACTAACTTAGTTACCTGCTTTTTTTAAAACATCAGGCTCCAAGTTTTCACCAAACCAAACTATATGAGGTCTAAGTAGTCCACCACAGCTTGGCTTCTTGCAGTGTGGCAGGGACTTTACTGGTATATCTGAACCTACCACATTTGCATCTGGAGCTCCCCTGTCAGCTAAAGCCTATTTTAAAATAAAATGCTCTTATAAAATAGGATTATCATGATGCTCATGTGACCAATGTTTCTCTGCAAATTTTATCCTAGTTGATACCGCTTCCAAAATACAAGTGCTTAAGCTGTTTCTTTTGGGATCAGAGCAATGCATGTGATGTTGGCCTTATCAATGGATGTATGTATTTAACTATTCTGGCCATAAATACTGTTACATGGAAACTTAAATTTTTTCAATTTTTGAATTTTGAATTTGAATTTTGTATTTGGAACATGTACTGTTACATGGAAACTTAAATTTTTTCAATTTTTGAATTTTTGAATTTGAATTTTGTATTTGGAACATGTATATTATTTTAAAAATGTCTAGGTTTTGTGCCATTTAACATATTTTTATCGTGTTCATTATCAAATTAAAATATGGAATGGGGTGTTAATGTAAATAGGATTAGAGTGATCACCTTGCACAAAGTGGGTATGGAGAATTCCAGACACTTCAAAAGCTTGGCATCCGCCATATGTTCGTACATCATACTATCAATAGAAACAACAACTCTTCCTCTGTTGAAGACCAGAAAAGATCGGGGCGACTGAGTGTTGTTAGAACTACAAAGGCTGTTAATGCTGTTAAAGCCAGAATTCGTCGAAACC
This sequence comes from Sericinus montela, assembly GCA_029286605.1. Lineage (NCBI taxonomy): Eukaryota > Metazoa > Arthropoda > Insecta > Lepidoptera > Papilionidae > Sericinus > Sericinus montela. The sequence continues at coordinate 362,370 of JAGSMR010000027.1, forward strand.
CCATTAGGAAGCAAAAAATCTTATTGTGAGAAATGAAGACTCCCACTAGGACTCTGTTGTGTATTATAAATAAAACCTAAAGCTTGGTGCTTATCCCCAATATGCCTTAAATTAATCTTTACAATTAAATAGAGTGGATCGATCAAATCGCCTGTCGCGATATGCAGGTGTAAGGCACAGAAATATCTTTTTTATCGATGAAAAAATTTTCACAATTGAAGAACAACAATAAGCATAATGATAAAGTTACACTCACAATTCTAAAGAAGCTGCTCAAGTGGCCAGAAAGGTACAACATGGTCATCATCCTACATCAGTGATGGTGTGGTGGGGTGTCTTATCAAAGAATCACACTACTACATTTTGGTGAAAAAGGAGTGAAAATTTCAGACAAAGTGTATCAAGATACAGCCTTGGATCATGTTGTGAAACTACCCATGCTAGGCTTGTGACCTACATTCCGGACTTCATAAGAGCTGAAGACCAGCCCTCATCTAGCCTAGACCTCAACCCTTTAGACTTTAAATTATAGCCAGTTTTAGGACATGGTCTGCTCTACAACACGGCAACATTGAGTCTCTTAAAAAGTGTTTGAAGCAAGCAATAGCAAAATTTCCCTTGGAAACTGTGTAAATTCATAGCTTTATGGCCAAACAGATTAAAGGCCTGTATATTCAAATAGAATATTTTTTTATTTTTTGCTGAGACTAATGTGTAGGTATAAATAAAAAAAAAGCATTTTCACTTGTAACAGTATCATACCTCACATATAGGACTGTCCTTGTTGACAACAACTACTTTGCATTTTGTGCAGCGAGTTTTATAGAGGTTACCATGCAACTCTATCAAGTTAACAGTGCCTGCTCTTGAATGTAGTCCATCAACATTTTGTGTTATCACTGTTATCTTCTTTTTTGATCCATGTCTTAACTCATATTCTGCAATAGCTTTATGCCCCTACAAGCAAATGGTCTGCTTTTTTGATTATTTAATTTTATTGTGGACATCTAAGAGCTACAATATATGCTATTATAAACAACAAAATAGCTGCATTGGGGAAATAAGTCACAATAGCCGAGTTGTTGGGTGGTCGGAATTTCAAGTCGAGAGACCCGAGTTCGATCCCCAGGTGGCAGTACCAATCAGTTTTTCAAAAACTTATGTATGAATTTCATTGTTGGCTTGGACATAAAGGCGGCGACGGGCTCACCACCTGTCACGTTGTCCCGAAAATATCTTGGGTGAAAGGTGGGTCAAAGGGACTTAATTGTTTAGACTTGACCTCTGTCTACCCCTATATTGGGAATTGCGTGAAGATATTTATATTAGGGAAATAACAAAATTAACAGTATTGTACACATTAAATATATTACATAGAGCACATATCAATATCATTATATGTCAAATATAGTCATAATGTTTGTGGTTGGGTGATTGCAATTTGAGTTAACAGATTCTATTATATACGGGCTTTTTCAAAACTTATTTAGGATTTATATTGTAGGCTTGCACATCAAGACGGCATTACAATCAGCACCTGTCACATTGTCCCCAAAATGTCTTCAGTGAAAGATAGGTCTAAATAACTTCATTGTCTAAACCTTTGGCACTCCAGTATTGGAATGGAGTGGTGATATCTTTTGTATTTATGTATTGAAATATATATAGTATAATTAATAATATTATTTTAATTTAACCAAGTTAGTAGAATCCGCTCAAAGTGCAACTATAGGCATAAACACGACAAAAACTATTCTGTTCATAATTTTTACTTTTAATCTTATTTTGAAATCCAAATCCTGATTTAATTAGAACCACATTAGCATAACTTACATGTATTTAAGGCAAAGATTTAAATTTACCAGGTTTGGTTCTGCTTTAGCTGCAACTTCTCTCCTATAGTGATAAAACTCCCAAACCAAACTTGGACTGTGTTTAAACGCTCCTGGGGTTGCCAAAGACGAAGCTTGATACTTTCTCCAGTAACCACCAGCTCCTCTAAATGTAGGTATACCAGATTCTGCACTTATACCAGCTCCAGAAAGAATTACAACTTCTTTGGAAGCTTTCAAAGTTTCTTTGAACTTTGCCATGTCACTAGATAGTCTTACAGACATTGTGTTATGAGGGCTAAACCAAACTATTTTGTATCTATTAAATGCTCGTATTACAGTACACATATTATTAAAACATTAACATGCGGAGCATTATACAGTAAAAATGTTCAATTTCAAATTAAGTTTTTGACATTAAAACAAAATAGGGATGTGATAAACGATTTTCTTTATACTAATTACTTTTCTAATAAAAATCGATTTCACTTTTTTTAAATAAATAAATAAATATCTTCTCGCAATTCCCAACACAGGGGAAGACAGAGGTCTAGGCTCGACAATTAAGTCCTTTTGACCCACCTTTTATCGCAGATATTTTTGGGACAACGTGACAGGTGGCGAGCCAGTCTCTTTATCTCCAAGCCTACGATATAATTCGTACATAACTTTTTAAAAAAAACCCATTGGTACGAGCCTGCCACATGGGGATCGAACTCGGGTCTCTGGACTCGAAATTCCGACCACCCACCCACTCAGCTATCGTGACTTATTATTATATAAATTTGTGAAAATTATATATAAATTAAAAAATATAATAATATGTTAATAATTAATATCACAATTATGAAAGTAGAGACGTCACATAATGTTATATTAATTTATATTTCTGTAAGTCATATAATATATAATCAACTAACTATGAAGCATATAAGCAATTAACGGCTTACAGGTTAATATCAGTCTATTTCTTTTTTTTATTATATAGAAGTATTTTATCATTTGAAAGACATAATCGATTTTCTACGAAGATCGTTTTTTTTACTTAATGTCACACCTATGAGAATAAATAAACATTATGTACTTCCTAAAATATACCAATAACACCATAAATATCTTCTAGCCATTCCCAATACCGGGGTAGACAAAGAGCTAGACTATTAAGTCCTTTTGACCCACTTTCCACTGAAAACATTTTTGGGACAATTTTTGTATAAATAAGTTTTTGGTACGAGCCTGCCGCTGGAAGTCATCCAACCACTCGGTTATCGTGATTTTATGCCAATGATGACCAATAGTAGTATCATATAGTATGAAGAAGATGATGAATCTGAAAGAAGAGAAAGAGGTATGTAAGGATCATGACACTTGGCGATCTGTTCTTTCTGGCTACCCCGTCAGAAATTGTGCGTGAAGATAAGTAAGTAAGTAAGTAAGTACCAGAAATGATTATAGAGTGAATTACAAGAATGTATGCAAACATAACATAGAATACATAACAAATCAAAAGACGTGTTCAATGATATTTCTGTAAAATTAGTAGAACGTTACTTGCTTTTACTTCCTGTCCATATAGTGTTGTTAAGATTTAGGATCATTTTTATGGGTATTTAATATATTACTGAAAAATATTTACTATACAATTTCATCTCGATAAAATAAATAGAAAAAATGATGCCGTAAGGCGAAACCGGTCGGTTAATTAATAAATAATTGAATAAAATATAAAGTGAATTGTGTACAAGTGTTCAACAATGAATTTTTATAAATAGAAAAGAAATAAAAATATTTTATTTGCGGAAAACATGGTATGTTTTCATTAGTTTATGCATAACATACAAATTAGTTAAGTCTATTTACGGTCTTGTTGTTTTTTTTGTCGTTTTGAATAATTGCTTATTCTTCCGTTGTTTCGTTTTTTTCTGTTTTTCTTACAGTGCGTTTAGCAAAGGGAGGTGAAAGAGTGTGTACATAATTACACAATTAATCCGAAACTACCGAACTAAATAGGAATCAATGAAAACTATTGCCTTTTTATTTGTATATACGAAATAAAATATGCAAATATATGACATGGGTAGAACTACTGTTCACCTACTAAGCCAAACTTGGGTTATTTTTTATTAGTTCGTTTTCATTCGCTTAAAAGATAGCTTCTTTTTTTAAATTAGTTATTAAGTAAAGTCAGAGTTGGGTAAATTTGCTGGCAACTCTCGGCTAATAGATACGTAATAGATATAGAAGATAATAAATAAAGATAGTATACCTAATAAGATAAAGAAGTACCCATTACGAATATACAATAGTAAACGAATATACAGTAAATAAGTTAATAAGAAGCCATCAATTACATTGCGTATTAAACATACTTTTTGGTTTCTTAAAATATATTATTCCGCTTTTAAATACATAGATAGATAAGTATGGACAACATTACAAACAATCATCTGATCATAAAGTAAGAAGCTTAAGTAATTGTGATGATTCCATAAATTAGAAATTACGAAGGTACCAAATACAAGGTAAAACAAAGTATTTTCTACATTGCCCTAACCAGGAATCGAACTCGGGACCTCAGAGCAGGTTAGACAATGAAAACCGGCGTGTACGCCACTCGTCTACGGAAGTCGTCAACATTTTATATACAAATACTTATTAAATAATAGAAACCCATGACGACGTCTTAGACGTATCATGCCTACCATTGTGTACCTGCTAAGATACACTTGGTCTTTCTATATGGTATATGCTTGGACATCAAGATGCAACAGGTTCACCACTTGTCACGTTGACCCAAAAAGCTCCTGGTAAAATGTGGGTCGAAAGATCTAAATTATGCTACTTTCTGACAAACCCGTTATAAGGGATGTGTTGACGCAAAAAAGTTTATTTTTATTAATTTCACACACAACGTGTGTGCGTTGTGTGTAAAATTAATAAAAATATAGCCACAATATATACCAATATTTCCTAATACCTCATTGTCCTATACTTCCTGCCTCTATGTCCCACCCTTACTTCAAGAAGAGTAGAATTCAAAGCAACAACGTAGGAAGATAATCGACGCCATTAAACGACACATTTAAAAAAATTCCTGCTTCGCGTATGGCGTGCTGTTCTTGGTAAATAAAGTAATATAATATTATCGCTATTTAAAGTATTTTCCGAGTGCCGAGTTATATTATTACAAGAAAGTTAATTATAAGTAGGAAACCTGCCTACATAGACGCAGAAAGAAAACTGCAAGAAACTCTGGTGAGGTACGAGGTTGGTCCTGCTACCTCTCCTTATCTGACCCACGACCACTCTCTTCGTTCGGGTCACAACATAACCTTAAAAATACCTTCCCACAATACTTCCTTCTATTCTAAATCCTTCTCTGTTGAAGCGGTTAGGCTCTGGATTTCTTTAACGCTTCAGATTTGGCGGGCGTAATCTCTAGATTATTTTAAATCACTCCTCTATGTCCACTTCTATCCACCCTAAGCATTAATTACATTATTATTCATGTGGCTTTTGTCTATTATTTTACTTGTCTATCTTTTCGTATTTCTGACTTTTAGTATGTATATATAATGTGTGTATGTATATATATTATAAATTTTTTTTCACCCTCTTCTCACAGGTCATTTTATCCTCTGCAACGTGGTTGCCTGGAAGAAATTGCTTTAAAGCGATAAGGCCGCCAATTGTAGCTTAATTAATTTCTGTATGTCGTTTGTTCATTTAATGTTTTGGTGTACAATAAAGCATATTTCATTCATTCATTCATATGAACGCTTCTGGCTAAATTTAGATGTGAATCAGTTAAATTTAGAGGGTGAATTAGGGATTGAAAGTTTTAAGTTATAATAAATAACGATTCGTTTATTCTGTTCACATATTGTGCAAAATTTAAATTCTTAAAAATTCACCATGAGTAATTTTTACGCGCCAGGGGTTACGTCGGTTCATTCAATGTCGTCTGTGAATGACAATTATATTATGTTTTCAGAAATACATAAAGCAATTTATGTGAATTACTAAGATTTACATGTCGTATAAAACAATAGTTTACTATGAAATCAAAATCCTTTTACAACCCTTTAGCAAAGTTCTTTAAATATAATTCATGTGAAATGCGAATTTTAAGATTTGCATCTTTTATTTGAAAAGTATCGAGTTCAAACACCTTAAAATATACTTTATAGACTAATAATAACGAGACAAAATTTATTAACCTTTACTTTGATAGACATTATTAATATGAATGACATTTAGAATTTGTTTTAATAAACGCACTTATAATATTCATTGCTGGCCTGGTATGGTACACACATGTTACGCCACAGACGTGGTAAATATTTGTAGATTGATAAATGTTTTTGTTGATTAATGTTATTGAAAACAAGAAAAAAAAACATCTTCACGTCATTCCCTATACTGGGGTGGAAGGAGGTCTAGATAATTAAGTCCTATCGACCCACCGTAAGGTGGGTCGAAAGGACACCGAAGACTTCTTTTTGGGACACCGTGACCAGTGAAGAGCTCGCCATCGTCTTTTATGTCCTAGACAATGGTATAAATCGCACATAAGTATTTTGAAATAACCAATTGATGCGAGCCAAGGGGATCGAACCCTGGTCGCGTGACTTGAATTTCAATCACCCAACCACTCGGCTGTCGTGATTGTTGAAAAAATGTCACTGTGTATTTTATGGTTTATAGGTTAACATTTTAGAACAGTTTTATCAAATTAACACTAAAATTTAGCATTCAAGTATGTACCAGTATCTGAAATGCTACTCGAATTGGCGATCGTACCTCGCTCCTTAGACGCTGCTGCGTCACCGGTCCGATATATTTTTGTGATAGTTACAATTGATGGTAGCCATTACTATTTTCAAGGTTTTTCTATTAGTCGCCTTCTGCGACATTAGCAGGAAGAAAATGTAAAGTAAATTCTATCGCTGATATCACACCGCTGCAAGATCCTTACATACCTCTCTCGCCTTTTTCAAATTCATCATTTTCTTCATATATGTACGTCTAGGTATCCGAGTACTGGTCACAGGTACCAGCACTGTGTTATGTATCACAAAACGTGCACTTTTCACTACGCCTTGCTTTTTGACTACCGCAGTCAGGGCACCTTTGACCTTGTTCCCGCAGTCACACGCCTGTCCACATGTATATCACATAACAGCACACGGACGAATTACAATACAAAAGACCCGAAGAATTTACTCATTTCAGGAAGAAACGTTCGGCTACCTAGTAAGGGTCAACATAACCCCCTCTCTCTTGCTCCTCCATGAAAATGGATTGAAGAATGAATAACATCTGTAGGTGAATTAATATATGATATTATCTACAGAATATAAATTAAATTATTTGTGCAATATTGTTCTATGTTCTGTGTTATTTCTTTTTTTTTTAGGTTTGTTACGTATTTATTGTGGTTAAAACGTGAATAAACGTATTTCTTTCTTTCTAATTTATCGCCATTACCATATATGTAATACTGATAACAGTGTTTTTTAACTTCTTGCCACTTTTATCACACCCTTTCTTCCCGTGGGTGTCAAAGTGAAAAGCATTGGAAATTGCAATTGACCAATTAAATGGCTACAGACTGACCGATTGGCATGATGGGCAACAGCGTCTAAGGTGCAAGGTATCTGGTACTGCGATCGCCAATCCGATTGCCAAGCCTGGCCATTATAGTAAACCCTCCTTCACGGGGAGGCCTGTGTCTCTTAGTGGACTCTTATTAGACGCTATGATGGTGATATGATGAATAGTTTTTTATATAGAAGAACTTGGCAAAGTAGCCATCGATTTACCTGATCGTTACTACCGACGTCCGAAGAAGTTTGACTACGGCTGTGCTAAAAGAACCATGATTTTATGAAATATCTGCGATTAATGATCGAAATAAACAAAAGTATCCAAAGAATATAGGTGGTGGATGTAGGTATGATACGGAAGCTGGTATCAGGTACATTATACAGCTGTACATATCTTTGAAACGGAGACACGCACACGCTGACATCGTTGAGGTATTTTAATGAATATCAGACGCAAACACCTGTATGCTTTGTGAACGGAGACCATTGACGTCATAGGGTTGGCGCATGCGTGCCGAGTAACGTCGCCATCACGAGAAGAAGAGGGTGGCACTATCAACATTCAACAGAACGCGGCACGCTTTTTTGGCGGGCGGACGTTTGCAGCCATCTTGAAACTTTGAAGTTCTTTGGCGCGGGAAACCACTTACCGGTAAGTAACAGCGTAATAATTAAGCATATAAAATTGCGGCAAACATGCGCGTGGGCGGCAATGTTAAAAATAATAATTAATTGCAGTCGTTATTAAAGAATATTAATTCGAACTTATTGAAATATGATTCACAGTGATGATAAATAATTTCACGTAATTTATTCCCTATTCATAGTTTCTATATTTTTGTTTGTGCAAAAACCGTAAAAAACCAAAGGTTTTTATTATAAATAAACAAGTAAAAAATGCTGGAAAGGCTGAAATACTTATAAAATATCTAAAATTAGTAGAAAGTCGGCTTTGGAGCCGAAAAATAGCTATAGTTTTTTTTCGAATGTTTGCATAAAATGGAAATAATATACGGGAATTTTAAAATAAGATATATTTCTATAAGATTTTATTAATTGTTAATTTTGTAAAACCTTTCGCCATACCATTTGGGATAAATGAGTCTGCCTACCCTAGTGTGGGAAGTAGCGTAAAGACAAAAAAAATGATTTACAATAAGGTAAGACCAAAAATAAGGTATACCGTTTGGCATAAAAGCGGCGCACTAATGTAAAGTTGAATCTTCTCTTGCCGTATACATGAACGAATACTCAGTAAAAAACACTCACAAATAAAAAATTACCCTCATTCGGGATGTCCTGAACACCGATGAAGCCTTTAAAAGTTAAAAAAGTATTCACGCAGAATGTCGTAATGTTTTACTGCTGAAAAAGCAGCGGTTTTTAATAGGCATATAAATAAAAGAGCAAAAACATGTTTGCGTATTAGAAGGCTTAGCAATGCGCTGACAGAAAAAAAACAGACCGTATATACTCGTATACATGTTTTTTTTTATTATAGAAGAGGGAGGCAAACGAGCAGGTGGCTCACGTGATGGTAAGTGATTACCGCCGCCCATGAACACCCGCAATACCAGAGGCATAGCAGGTGCGTTGCCGGCCTTAGGTGCCCCCTCCCCCCAGAATTGGGGGGGGGGGGGAGGGCGGCGGTGTGGGCCTCTGGTTACCTGCACTCACCAGACGAAACGCAGAAGTTTGTTAGACTTGTACTTCACGCCGGTATTCTGTGAGGTCGTGGTACTTCCCCGGTCGAGCCGGCCCATTCATTCGACAACAAAAGCTGATGCGTGGCTCTACCACTATTAAAAATTCTATCACTGTTTCTAAAGCTGTGGGTCGAATTTTTTAACAACAAATTTAGAGAGGTCTCATCATAACGACCTCAAATATAATTCGAGACATCTTGAAAAATTCTCAAGATATGTCTGACTTTCTTAATTTAAGAGTAATTTGAATGTAGAACGAATCAAAATTAGGTCGCGAGGCACGGCGAGGGAAATTTACATAGATTGTTTGGGTTTGCTTTTTTCCTCCCAGAGGTGTCAAAAGAGAGAAGCCATGAAAAAACGCAATGGACACTCATTTCAATGTTATTATAGATTGCGGAAAAACCATTCCGAAAGGTATCAAACTAAGAATCAAACATCCAGGGTTTAAAGTGTTTGCTACTGTGTGTACTGATAGCAATTTTTCCCTATTAGGACAGACTTATGAACTGCTATGTACTACCTTTGAGTATATGCGGCGAAGATGAAAGAAGTTTTTGTTTTACGTTAAAATTTTAGTACTTTTAAATACTTCAGTTTTTTTTATCACGCTAATCCCAATACTGGAGTACTACGTGGTAAAAATAATTTAGTCCTTTCGATCCACATTGCGTTGGAGCTTATTTGGAACGACATGACAGTTTGATCTCCCTGGCCGTATGTGAACGGGTTCTAGCAAATCATTATAGTCGGCATAGGGGCCTGTATCCAAACGTGGTACGTTTTTTCATCAAAACGAATTTCAGTCCACACTCTAATGGTACAAGTACACTAGCTTGGTACGGATGAATTTTATGAGGGTGTTGAAACTGGCTTTTAGACCAGATTTAAGGTTTAAGACCCAAATACGTACTCATATCGAACCAGGAGACCATTATGGGCCATTGCAGTTCTCTTAGAGCTGGAACCCGAATTAGTCTACGAGCAGAAAGGTTTGCTTCGTAAAGTAGTTTTGCATCGTAGTTCCTTTCGTCACAGCTTGGTTACAAGCAGCGGGTGATCAGACTGCATGATCAGACTGTTTTACACAAATAGTATCGTCGTAATATTTAGTTATCTTCGCAGCCATTTTCGTAAACAGCCACGCCTGGGTGTATTGCGGCTTTGTCCGAAATGTCTGTCCGCTATTTTCTCCGGAGCACGGTGGATGACTACTAAAAACAAATTTTGTCTGATGCCGCAGAAACATCACATTGAAAAGCACCAACATGAAATATTTCCACTGGTCTTAACATGCCTTCCCCAGTTAAATGTCTCCGTTTCTTCGAAATGTCAAATTATCTTGTTAAAGTTAAATGTCATTGAAAAGGTTTTTAAATAGCAGTATTTAACAAAAATATCTATTACTCGAAGTATTATTCGTTTCCTGTAGATTTACAGGCCACATAGTTTTTTTTAATTTAAATTTGGAATAAATGATCATTTGGTTTTAAAAATTAAAATGGCCAGTCATTTTTAGTTGGTCAATGTAATTAAAAAGATCCTTAGACCGTGTTGATGTGTATATTATAAACAACACTGTTTGTATGTTTGTTACTTAGTTACGCCAAAACGGCTATATCAGTTTGAATGAAACTTTAAGAGAAGAAAAAGTATTAAGAGAAGGTCCTTTTTTCCTCGGTAATATTTTTTTATAGAGTGGGAAGGCAACGAGCAGGTGGCTCACTTGATGGTTAGTAATTACCGCCGCCCATAAACACCTGCAATACTGGAGGAATAGCAGATGCGTTGCCGGCCTTTGAGAAAGGCATAAGCTCTTTTCTTGAAGGTCCCTAAGTCGTATCGATCCGGAAAAACCACTGACGGCAGATCATTCCATAAAGTGCAAGTGCATGGCAGAACAAAGTGAATTTCAGCGACTGGGATTAATCCAAACGATTCCTCGGAGCACTCCTCGTAGTACATCTTATAAAAAATGCAAAGAGATGCAACATCTCTTCACAAAGCCAGCAGATCTAGCCGATCAGATAGAATATGGTCGTCGACGATTCGAGCCGCTCATCGTTGGATACGGTCAATTGGAAGTAGCTGACATTGGGGTGCCCCCGCCCAGAGACGACAACAGTACTTATTATATTGATTACTCAATATTGATCAAGTTAACATAAAGCCGCGGAGTGAAGCTATTTTTATATTCGTAAATTTCTAGTTGCATGCAAATTTCGCGTAACTGTAAGTTCGTCGAGTTATCTTGGCCATTGTTTACTAGACGAAAAGAAATTGGAATTAATTCTGTTTAAGTGGATAAGTTTGAATGCTTTCATCGTTTCTTTATATAAAACGGAAAGTTTCGACTTCATGTTGTTTATTCTCGGCTTATCATCAATAAATCTACTATTTATGAAAATTTTCAGCTTCTTACATATTTCTTAACCAGTTCGCAATGAAATTTTGACGTTTTACCTTTACATTTGTAACTTTTTTTGTAATAATGAAAAAAATCACAGAGAAAAGAATTTCTGGTTTCCCTAAATTCCAACTAAACAGTTCAAAATTTGGAAACTGAAAATTCTACCTGAAAAAAGAGTGTTATCTTTTAAGAGTGTAAAAAAAAAACACGCGACTGTTGTTCAACAGGACGACAGAAGAGTTTTTTTATTAATTGCTTTAATCTCTAGGACTTTGCCTTTGAAAACCCAATTCTAGAGTAAGGTTATAGACATCACGCAACAACCCTTAAGAACAGAAGAAACCACAGCAATTTTAGCAACAAAAGCAGCTTAATGTCTCTATTAATTAAATTTTCGGTAATTTTACGTTCATTCTTGCATTTAAAAGAAAAGAAATTACAGGTGCGTTATACTTTAGAAAAAAAAATATGAGAGAAAATATTAGGAGATGAAAAGAGAAGGAATCATGGGGAAGGGAAATAGGTCTTCGGTTACATTTCTCACTGTGGAAAACGCAGAAGTTGGCTGTACTTTATGTCAATACTCTGCGAGTGTTAATTACAAGGGCGAACTGACACATTCGTATAGCTTAGTCATTCGTATAGCTTATTCGTATAGATTAGTAGTTGCAAAGTGGTATCGGAATTTGATTAATACCTACTCTAAAGGACGACCTCCATGGACGAGTGGCATAACCACCGATTTTCAAAGTGTCACCATCTCGTGGTACCGGGTTCGATTCCCGGTTGGGACAATGTAGAAACACCACTCTTTCTACATTTTCTTGGGTCTGGGTATTTGTGGTGCTTTCGTTGTTTCCGAAATCCATACCACAAGTGCTTTAGCATCTTACTTTGGGATCGGAGCAATGTTTGTGATGTTGTCCCTATATGTATATGTATTCTTGTAAATGGCAATGCCTACCGATATGTGGCGCGATAAATACACGATGATGTGTGGCAGCGGCTACGGCGCGAAGTGTTTGGTATTACAATGCTAATAAAACTAAGGTTCTGATTCTTGAAAAGGACGAAGAGAAAACGATTGTGAAGTATGGGTACATCAGGAATGTCTAGAACAGATAAATGAAATTGTATACTTGGGCAGTGCTTTTAGCCGGAATGGAAGATGTGATATAGATGTGGACAATCGTGTCGCTGCTGGGAACAAAGCAACGTTGCCCTGACTGCGTTAGTTAAGAGGCAAAGTGTAATGAAAAGTGCACGCCTTGCTATACATAATGGCATGCTATACATAAGGGCATGCTACGTTGGTTGTAGCACGTTGAACGAATGAGTGAAGATCGAATGTCGAAGAAAATATATAGCGCGAAAGTTAATATTAAAAGGTGTCTAAGTAGGCCGAGACTAACTTTCGAAGACCATGTGAGCAAATTGCTCGAAGAGGTATCCGAGTACTCTTGACCCTGCCAAGAGTACTCGGATATCTAGACGTGCATGCATGAAGAAGATGATGAATCTGAAAGAAATTAAAGAGGTATCTAAGGATCGTGGCACTTGGTGATATGTTCTCTATGGCTATCGCGTCAATGGTTGTGCGTGAAGATTATCGCCATTATGGCGAATACTGCCTAAGGGAGAGGTCTATGTACTACAGAGGAATTTCACCGCCGTTAAGTAGGTAAGCTAATGGTGATCTTGTGTATATGTCATTTACACATTTTCTACTTTTCACCATTACAAAGATAGACTGGTAGAGAATCCTTCCAGGTATTTTAGTCCACCCATTGTAGCCTATATTCTAAGGTGCACACAATAAAGTAATAATCTATAAATAAATAATTCTTACCTCTATTGATTTGAACAATATCTTTTTAAACAGTGATTTATATTTCAAGTTTTTATTTTATATTAACTATGAGAAACTTTATTATTTTTACTTTTTGTTGTATTAAATAATGTAATATTTTTAAAGCGACATGTATTGACGCCAAGTGAAGCCTGATCACGCGGACTTTAAAAGTTATAAGCAATAAATAAAGTAACGTTATTAACAACTGTTAAAAGTACGTACTTTTGTAAGTACGCAGATCCCGAAATAAATATTCAACTGACGCCCACGTCTATGTTTTCGAGTTATACTCATAAAATCGATACTTGACGTAGCAGACGTGCGAGGGAAATGTTTTCTTATGGATTCTTCCAGAAGAAACTTTTCAATCCAGTGGTCTCAAAGCTTTATGAAGGATCGCAACTTATGTTTCTACCGCTTATTTAAATGACTCCTTTTACCTAAAACAGTTTCTGTTTACGAATACGAAGACAGACTAAACTAAATGTCATCCCGTGTAGGGATACACGTGTATGACGACCTCTGTGGACGCGTGGTGTCGCCAGGTCTGAGGTCCCGGGTTCGATTACCGGACGGGTCTGTGTGATTGTGGTCCCTTCGATGTTTCTGATTTATAACACAATGTGCAAGAGCACTGTATGTGATGATGTACTTATCTATTTATGTATTCAAGGATGATATTTATTTTCAGCATAGTCGCTCCCTCGCGTATAACACCTCATCCAACTTTTCTCCAACTATTGATGCTTTCAAGATGAAGGCTAAAATCTTTATCTACCCATCATTTGAATACCCTGATGAAAAATTCTTCTTTTTTTTTCAAATTTACCTATTATTTAAAATAATGAAATAGAACTCAAAATCCCCAAAGGTTTGTCTTAGGTGATGTGTCCCTGGTTCAATAAATTGACATTATAATGACCAGTAGTCGTATTACTCTTTTATTTATTTACTTTATTGGAGAGTGACAGAAACAAAAGACAGTAGCTAGCTATTAACAATAAATTCCTGAACATAATTACAAAATATTTTTTTTTCTATCACGTTCAAACAACGTCCAAACTTGCTTCTGAAGATACACACTTGCGTTTGTGTCAAGGTGGCGCTCAATGAGCTAAAAACTATTTTTCTTTTGTCTTTTTGACCCACTTGTAACCAGAGCTTATTTGGTACAATGTGCAACAATGGTTTGGTACAATGTGTGTGTGGTGGTGAGCCGGTCGCTATCGTAAATGTTGTCGTTGTTGTTGCACGTTTAAATGTTGTCGTTGTTGTTGCACGTTTAAATGTTGTCGTTGTTGTTGCACGTTTAAATGCGATGCATACTTACTCAACTATTTCATGCACTTTAACTCTTCGGTCATTCAATACGATATAATTAATTTTAGCAATAATGTCTAGTGACGTGATTTCAACTGAGCGTCTTAACCGCTATGAATCTTTGGAAATCTGTTAACCACTTGGGAATCATTTATCAACGAAACGGAATTATCATAACATTTGTCAAACTTTTGTTTTGTATCCGTATTAAATTTAAGAAATAATTTTCAATCTTTATCGTCATAGATGTATTCACAAAAAAATTAATGTTTATGAAACCTTTATCATGAAGAAACTTAGAATACTCCTTCTGTTTTATTGCTGTGGTTACTCGTAAGATAGCCTTTTGAAATAAGAAATGGTAAATTTTATCAAATTTATACAGAAAGAGAATCGTCCTGTGAATTCTAGTTGAAATATAAAACGTGAGTAATTGTACTGTTATCTTGAATGCCTACCTTTATTGTATATCTCAAATCCGGACCTCAACCGACCCTTATCGTGACCCCTTATTTATGAACGGAGCATTTGTGTGGAGATACATAAAAGAGGACAACCAAAAGCAATAACAAACGATCTATCTAAAAAAAAATCAAGGAATAAAATTTCTTTTATATCTAATTCCTTTGTGTGTTTTTTTATAGACAATTTATTGAAGAACCTATTATAGTAGGTTTAAGTCTTTACGATATTTTCTTTTCTTTTTTTATATCTCCAAATTTTCTATATAGGTGTAGACAGAGATCACGTTTTTTTTATTAAAGTTTATTTGGGACTACGTGAAAGGAGAGCCCACCGCCTATCTTAATGTCCTAGCTGACGGTAAAATATACTTACATACATACACATGTATTAATAATTTTTATCCCACTTAAAACATAGTTAAATCTTAAGTATCAGAGTAAAATGTAAAATGTCGTTCAGACTCTCAATATCATGATACAGATACTATTTATTAAAATCATGTTTCAGGTCTCTTCGATAGAAACCGTACATTTTCTAGAATAAAATGAAGCCTATGTCTTATTCCAGGCTACAAATAATCTCTGTGCCGAATTTCTTCCAGATCGGTTGAGCCACTGAGACGCGAGAGAGTGATAAATTTCCATCTATCCGCATTGCTAATATTAAGTAGAAGGATAGGATTAAAAAGTCATCATAGCCAAGTGGTTGGGTGTTCGGAAATAAAGAAAAGGGACCCGAGTTCGATCCTCTGATCGCGGCTCCTCTGGCGCGTACCAAAGAGTTTTTTCAAAATTTATGTTCGATTTATATTGTTGGCTTGGACATGAAGACGGCGACAGTCTCACCACCTGTCACGTGGTATCCAAACCTGCCTCCGGTGAAAGATGGGTCGAAAGGTTTAGACCTCTGTCTGGGTACGTATTGGGAACGGCGTGAAGAGGATAGGATACGATATGATTTGTATCGTTGGCTTGGATACCATGACTACGCTTGATTGTCCTAAATAAGCTCTATGGAAATTTGGTTTGAAAGGTACACGCTATCTAAACCTCTATCTATCTCAGCATTACGAATAGGTGAGAATTTTTTTTAAAACATATATGTTTATTAGAATGTTGTCTTTAGAATTCATTTCGAAATGCCAAGATCAATTTATCGATAACTTAAAATATTATGGTTGGTTGGTTTGCTCTGTCTTTGTGCAGTTTGTATTTACGAGTATCTTTGGGATACTTCCTTTTTTTTTTCAAACACATACAAGATTCAGATGTACAAATGCCATAATCCAAATATGAAGCATTGACCAGTTTTGCGGGCTACAATGCAACTTCTGACAGGTCCGAAAGTCGTTAATAGAAAGCATTAATAATTATGTAATATAATAACATATTGTATTTAATATTATAATATTATATTAAGCTGAAAGCATTAGTAATTTTTTCTATTATATAGTCGATGCTTAGCTTATAATCAATACTGGAACAAAGGAAAAGCTAAGTGAAAAAAAAATATATCTCAAGTTCCTATAGGTCACGAATTCTTCTTAGAATGGATACCGACGCTGAATTTTAATCTACGTGAAGATGAAAAGAAACCAATCAATGTGTAGCGAGCCGTGTCGTTGAAGATTGCCAGAGTAATGGCGAGCGACATGAGCGCATTAATCTTGTTTTATATTCTATCCGATGCCTATTACGTCGTACAGCTATGAGTTAATGGGATGTCTATTGAGTACTTGCGGGAATATACACATATAGTACGCCACTAACAAAACGTCAATAGATTGGTATTGTTTTGACGTAACTTGATTTTATCCCGACTGAACGGAACGAGGGTTATATTTTTTGTGACGTAGTATTTTCGTTTTAATGTATGTTTGTCTATTGTCTATTTTAGTTAGACTGATTTAAATTTTAATATGTGATATGTCGTCAGGTTTATCTCTCTTGTTCATATCGAATTTCAGCTCAGATAATGAAGCACAACTCCGCACCAATATTAATTTAATAGTTATTATAACTATCAGCGTAGCAGTTAAAATATAGAAAAACTTAAGTACAGAGCATATGCGGTGGAAGTTAGCCTAAAAAAAGATGTTTATTCTATGAATTTTCAATATTCTAGCACCTGTTGATATCTATTTACGAAAGTCTGTTCCTGTCATTATTACTTAATTTTGACTCCTTTTTCTCTTTTTTCCTCTTTGTGTGCTTATTCGTTCCATAAGGTAAAAATCACAACGGTGCCGAATAAATATTCACCGTCTAAGTTATCTACGTAATTTGACAATAAAATGAAACAGAAATAGGACGGATAAAGTTGGGGTATTTATTATTTACACATCCCTTAACTTGACCTTTAACTTTGAATTTCCAGAGGCAATTACCATCAGTCTAAATTGCCTTAGGCATAAATGTATTAATTATCTGCTGGGCTATAGTACCAAAATTTCTCATTAAGCTTTTTAGAAATATTAGGTCGGTGTTCAATGCTTGTTGACATTGCAAATGAATTCAGTGAGATCGTTTGTCTTTTGCAACTCAAATAGAAAGAAAGTCAATTATTAAATATAACTGAAATTACAACAATGAAGAACTCTGTCACTGCGTGAAGATAATAAGATGACGATAGTTTACTTTGAATAGTTTTTTGCGTCATCAAGCAGATAGTGTAAAACCGTCTATAATAAAACTAGCAGTGTCCGCGGCTCTGCTATCGCGAATTGTGCTTCCCCCAGTGCATTCGCTACCCACGACGGTTTCTCGCCTTTTACATAAACTTACGAGTGGTTAAAAATCTGCAGCATATGCAGAAAGGAAAATATGATGCATTACTTATATAAAAACTATTTTTAGTTATATTCTACTATTTAGTTTAAACTGTTATGGTATGTTATATGGTATATTGCAAAAGAGAGCTATTAGAGCTATTTACATACACCTCTACGATTCTCACGTGAGAGGATCATAAACGATCTTATCTCTTATAATATTGGTAACAGACTCAGTAGCTACTTTGTGGGAATTCGTTACATGAAATTACTATTGAGACGTTACTGTAAAATTTATTAGATTATCGATTAGGCTCTACGACGTTCGACGGCGGAGTCTCTCTATCATAATTCACTTTAAGGCGAAACACGTGTCGCCTTATTATCGGTGGTGGCGTATGGTACCAGGTGTCGAGTTTTGTGCCTGTTTAGTGGTGGTAGAATTCAATAGTGTTAGTGCAGGCATCTCGAATAAAAAGGCGGGTGGTGCTCTTTTTCTCTTAGGACTAGGTAAGATATGGCATTTATTTTTGTATGCGGGGTTGTACAATACAGTTTTATAATAACATTTCTTATAATATTGCCTACAAGCCGCGTGATTTTAGTATAATAAAAGACCGGTATTATGATCCTCACTTTTATTTAACGACCATCAAATTGCGTTCTGACACGGTGACCTTCTGCTGCCATGCCATGCTGGACTAGTTTTCCTCTTTCTTTTGTTCTCTCCTCTTGTTGCCTTAGCTATTTTTATTATGGTCTGTTTTTTACTCGACTCCAGCGGATTAGTTATAGGGCCGAATTTAATCCCTTTTTACAACGAATTTGTACTATAGCGATTTAATTCGTTCCCACAGCTGTTTCTCTGTCCAAACCTCCAATATCAGCTCCAAACATTTCCGGGTAAAATGTATCCTATACATTATTCCAGGTTATAATCTATGTGTGTGCATATTCAAATCTGTTGAGCTGCAAACATACCTTATTGTAACTTATTGAACTGAGAACGGAGAAAAATACCGTTGTTCTTTTTTTATAACATTTGGAATAAGGTGAAATGAATTCTACAATAAGATCATCGATAAGTATAACTTTAGAAGAAGTACATGTATAAGAATATACTTCGAGGAGCAAAAGTCAGCCAACTCTTTATGAATATTATAACTACAATCATACAATAATTTCAATAATTTTCTGATGACAAAAGTTATAATGGCAGTTGACAATTGCTTTATCAGATTTCTCTTTAGCTATCCACTCCACTGTATATTTAGGATTTTTATGAAATATGGACGTAAAATTGTACCACTCGCTTTCTTCCCCAAGAAGCTGTAAGCGGTGATAAAGAGAAAAAGTTTGAAAATGAGAGTGCCTCCATAAAGACGATGGGATAATAATTTTGAATAGATTGCAATAAGAATTTATTTATTTATAGACTAAATTATAACATCAAAATTAAGCAGATCACTGACGGGCAGCAATAGCGCCTAAGGTGCAACGTGTCTAGTGTGATGTTAATTGCAGATATTCAGAAAAATTTAGGTTTAGAATTTAATTCCTGTTGTAGGCTGTTAAGTGAGTAAGTAAATAGATTTGTGCATACTTCGGTAACGTGACAAAAGTCTGATAAGATCTGTGAACAGGTTGTTATTTTAATTTATCTTTATGCATTTTTTTTGGTCAAGACAATGTCAAAACAAACACAAGTCCCTTTTGACTCAGTTTTCGGCGAAGTTTAGGTTAAACGTGATGGATGGTGAGCCATCGCGGTTGTCTAAGCATTTTTATGATGGAATCCAAAACATCGAAGGTCTCGTGGAGTGAAGGTCTCACCTCTACGGCAATCAGCACCTCAGATTTGGCGAGACCATGAAAACCGGTGTCATAAGCCACTCGTCCACGGAGGTTGCGATGTTATATGATACTCATTAGTTTATTTCATGGAATTTTCTTTGATAGACAAAAATTACGAATTAACGTAACGCAAGATTTCACGATTCTCACTTGCTGATGGTTAATCAATGTGACAGTTTTTATCGATGTAAAAAAAGGTATAAAGATTATTTCGTTATAAGTAATACATTTTATTTATAATTTTTGTAAGACAATAATATTTAAGGTTTTAGTGCGTAAAAACTACATAAAATATTTGAAATTTCATTTAATTCATGCAAAAGTTATATTGATTAGAATTATAAACATTAGTATAATTCTAAACACATTAAACAAAGGAGCAGCTAGTCTGGCGTTTGGAGAAGGCACACATAACAATGAGGTCTTAGATATACTTAAGTCAAGACTAAGGTAATAATATACATAATATAATTATATTAGACTCAACAAAAGTTAGTATTGACTTTGAAATATCTCTAAATATATTTTCCTGTAAAAATTTTTAAAAATTAAATAATATTGAATAATTTAATTTTTTTTATATATCTAACTTAATGCAAATGAGAATGTATAGGCGGATTTAATGCCTGAAGCATTTTCTACCAGACGATTTAAGTAAACAAAATAACTCCTATACACAAGCCAACCAACCGAATAATTTATTACGCTCGTGACATACATCGGCTCGTCAGTTTGTATAGTATAATGTGAAATTTGAATAATAAAACAGAATTTTGAAAACACTTCATTTGTACAAATTACACGAAGTTTTTAGTAAGCTGGTATCTATTAGTATGCAGAAAACCAAATCATTATGTACCATTTTATTAACGAAAGACAATTCGTATTCCTTGCTAAATAATAGATGATGTCAGTTAGCAAGGTATACTACGAAAAGAAAAGACAGCATTATTTAAATGGTCATATATAAATTCCTTCAGTGTTGACATCGATATGGAATTATCGAAATAGTTA
This sequence comes from Sericinus montela, assembly GCA_029286605.1. Classification (NCBI taxonomy): domain Eukaryota; kingdom Metazoa; phylum Arthropoda; class Insecta; order Lepidoptera; family Papilionidae; genus Sericinus; species Sericinus montela. The sequence goes on from JAGSMR010000027.1 coordinate 383,202, forward strand.
TTATTAGAACAAACAGAATTACTAGTCTGCCGAAATTTGTGGTAAGTGGTTATCTGGTATCGTACCATTTACTACCATTAATATTAAAAAGCTTGCCTAAGAAGTGTTTGTACGGATTGTTGTTGAAAGAAAATAGGTTATAGTTTAAAGATAAACGCAATTTTTGGGTTAAGCCTCAGAGATATTTGAGGTGACGAGTTCCAGGAGGTAAAATAAACGCCTACATTGTTACGAGCCACGAATTGCTGTTTCAGAATAGGACTAGCTAGAAAATCCTGGTAGATCTAGTCAATAATCTGGAGACCTATCAATATCAAGAGTAGAGGGGAGACAGAGTTCCAGACATATACTAAAAGACGGAATGCAATTTTGTCCTTTTCATTGCGTTTGGGTTAGAACATGCAAGATGGTATTCAGGTCTCAATAATTTCAAGACCATGATAGCATTTACGCTTCCAATACCGGAATTGTTGACGGAATCTGGGAAAATGTATTTCGAAAGGTTAAGATTGTCAAGATCTTTGACTACTGAAATGCGAAACATAAAAAACCTAAAGTCACTTACAAAATCTAAACTACTCAATTAAAAAGATATTGAAAAAAATTTACTGTCCAAGACATAAGTCACCAGATTTTTGTCATAATGAATTACTCCGAATCCGAATCTAGCCGGAGATGGAAAAGAAATCAATCAATGTGTATTGGGTCGTATCGCTTGACATTGCCTGCGAATCAACACGCGCGAGAAAATCTCGTTTGGTTCGGAGAGACGCATAATACTTCGTTAACGTAACAATAGTCGGGTGATATCTGTGAAGAGTTTGTTATGTTTTTTATACTCGGGTATTTTTCTATATTCTGGGGAGACTGAGGTCCTGACCATGAAGTCCCTTTCGACTCACTTTTCAGCGAAGCTTATTGAGGAAAATTTGACAGTTGGTGAGCCCATCGCCATCTTAGCGTGCAAGGTAACAGTACAATATACTTGCATTAATATAGATTCATATCTAAATATAAACATCAATGACTCACTACCAACAATTATATTCATCACACAAATCTCAATCGGGTCGTTGCTATATTTAAAGATAAAATAAATAAATATCTTCATGCATTCATGCAATACAGGGATAGGCAGAGGTCTAGTCTAGACACTTAAGTCCTTTTGACCCACCTTCCACCGAAGATATTTTCGGTAAAACGTGACAGGTGGTAAGCCCGTCGCCGTCTTTATGTCTTAGCCAACGATATAATTCGTACATAAGTTTTTGAAAAACCCATTGGCACGAGCTTGTCACCTGGGGATCGAACAAGGGTCTTTTGACTCGAAATTCCGACCCCCAAACCACTCGGATATCGTGACATATTTAAAGATAAATTAAAATAATGATGTATAATTTTTATGACATATAATATTTTTGACGTGTGTAAATTGACACATGTCTTCCAGCACCAAAGTGGGATTACCTGTGTCTCGAGAACTGAATGGCGATGAAACAGAAATATATTTAGATTAATGAATATTTACATATGCAGCATTTGCTGTAAGGAAAATAAGGTACAGCTAGAATTGTTTATTTTAGTTATTTCCATATTATATATAATAGGTTGGGGGAAACATCTTTTCGCATTTAGTATGTATGAATTTGTAATAAAATCTCTTTGGCTATACTATTTGTATCAAAAAAAAGTAAAAGTTTAAATTTTAAAGCAGATAATTTCAATTTCAAATTAGGAAAATGTGTGATTTTTGTTTATTTTTCGTACAGTCAAGATGATTGAATCTAATGAAGAAATTTGATACATTTTAAAATTTCACTAAAAATATAAAAATGCAACGCAAGCTGCGAAAAAAATTGCGATGTTTATGGACCTAGTGCAGTGTCTTTGAGGATAGAACAAATTTGGTTTAAGCGTTTTCTATCTGGAATTTTTGATATCAAAGATGCACGTTGCTCTGGTCGCCCTATCACGGATAAAATGGATGCCATTTTTGAAAAAGTGGAGTATGATCGGCATATCCGTTGTTACGACGTAGCTGAAGAACTGGGAACTGACCACAAAACAGTTTTGGCGCATTTGAAAAAAAAAAAAACTGGATACACAAAAAAGCTTGATATTTGGGTACCTCACGAGCTCACTGAAAGAAACCTTATGAACCGTGTAGTCATTTGTAATTCTTTATTGTGACGTAATGAAATCGAACCATTTTTGATTTTTGAAGCTGATACCTGGTGATGAAAAGTGATTCACGTACGACAAGAACGTGCGAAAGAGTTCGTGATCAAAGGCCGGTCAGGCTTCACAGACTGTGGCCAGGTGTGGTTCACAGATTGGAAGGCCATTATTCATTATGAGCTGTTACCAGCAGTCAGGACCATCGATTCTGAACTCTACTGCGAACAACTGATGTGATTAAAGCAAGAAGTTGAGAGAAAGCGGCCGGAATTAATCAACAGAAGGGGTGTGATTTTTCATCATGATAACGTTTTATTATTAACTCACACATCTTTAGTGTGACTAGCAAACATAAAGAGAGCTTGACTGTGGGAGGTGTTAATGCATCTGCCGTTTAGTCTGACCTTGCACTTTCTGATTTCCACCTGTTTCGGTCTTTTCAAAATTCTTTAGGCAGTGTCAGGTTAACATCACGAGAGCACTGCCTAAACCAATTTGAGCGGTATTTTGATCAGAATATATATATATATATATATATATATATATATATATATATATATATATATATATATATATATATATATATATATATATATATGTATATATATATATATATATATATATATATATATATATAATATATATATATATATATATGTATATATATATATATATATATATATATATATATATGTATATATATATATATATATATATATATATGTATATATATATATATATATATATATATATATATATATATATATATATATATATATATATATATATTTCAAGATATTAACATTAAAGCTTTTAGTGCATAAACAAGAACAACATAAATTTCGAAATTTGTTATTTTAAATGTTCTCACTTTGTTCCATTCAATTCATGCATAAATTATGTTGATTACAATTGTAAACAAAACTTTGACTGTAAACAGCAGTTAGTCTGGGGTTCTTAGAAGACACACATAACAATGAGGCCTTATATTGACTTAAAGTTAAGACTGAGGTAAAATACATAGTATGTATTTTTCAATATTTCTAAATATTTTACAGGGAAATTAAAATATCAAAATTTAAATTTCTTATGAGACATTTCCATGTATGTGTCTCTCTATGTTGGAAATATTAAAGACTGCAACACAAGCCAACCGGTAACCGAATAATTTATTAAGCTCGTGACATACGCCGGCTCCTCAGTTTGTACTGTATAATGTGAATGCCGTATAGAATTTTGAAAACCTTGCATTTATATAAATTACATGGCATTTTTTGTTAGTTGTAAGCTATTAGTAGGCTCAAAATATATCATTTTATCCCCTGTACGGATTGACTAATCTGTATACCTTGCTAAACATGGTTGATGGTTAAACAGCAAACTATTGGAAGCCATTTGCATTTTCAAGGGTTTACCCCTAGTGGCCTCTTACGAAACCTAAGAGATTAAAGGATGTGGTAAATGTTTACGTTGTAAGCACATGGCATTTAACGTATGACGTGGTAATTATGACTCCTGCAAGTATCGAAATATGCAAGGAATATAATGATGATTGCATACGTCGTTTAAGCAAATGAAAGTAAACTTCTCTGACGACAGAAATTGCTTTGTAAAAATGCAAGAGCACTTCAACATATAATTGTGGTTGGAATCTTATTTACATTTCACTATATTAAAAGATAACATATACTAAGCACTAAAAGCAAACTCCAGCATAGAGAGTGCTTCATTTGATAGTTAAAGTAATTTATGGTTATTTCATGCAAATATAAAATTCCATTAGCTGTAAAAGGTAAAATGCTATTGAAACAATTTCAGATTTCGTTGAGAAAAGAACAAAGAGTTGTCTATGAAACAGAGTTTTGCGCGAATTGTGCACCAAACAAGTTTAACAACAATAACAGTTTACTGAGTTTTGCGTGAACGTGAGTTTCTTAGAATTGGGAATATTAATAAAGAAGTACAAAAAATTAAATATCTCCACGCCATTCCAGATAGCGTAGACAGAGGTCTAAATAACTCTTAATTTTCCACCTTGCGACCCACCTTTCACCAAGATATTTTTCGAGACAGTGTGATTGGTGATGAGCCTGTCGCCGTCCTTTTATCCAAGGGAACAATATAAATTGTACATAGGTTTTGCAAAACCCATTGCAACGAGCCTTTCACCTAGAGATCGAACTCGGGTCTCTTGACTCGCATTCAGATCTCCCAACTACTCGGCTAAGGACCGTTCCTTGCCTAAACGAGGTTGCAACACGAAACTTTATTTCCTCAACGGTTATCTTTGCTATTGATAATATACATTAATGATGTTACTTTTTTATTAGAATAGTTAGAAATTAAAAGATTTTTTGAAATTAACCAATTTAGCGAAGAGTAGTTAGTATTTACCGTCGACAAACTCAATTGAAGTTTTAGAGACGTTTTTAATTGAAGTCCAAGCCTTTAATTATCTTTTTTTGGCAATTTGTGCTTTGTTTACAATTTCTCCGGGGCTTTTAGCTTTGAAATTGAATAATTGAACGAATCATATTTTCAAAAAGGTTGAGAAATTGTAATGCTTTTACATTTTTACATGCTTTTAAATTTATATTAAGTATTTTGTTTGTTTTAAGTTTACTTACTTAAAACAAATGAAATACTTAATATAAATATACTTTACATTTCATTGTATGTAATAATTACAAACAATGCAATGTAAAAGTTATCATGAAATATAGCCGTACAAATTTATTGTCTAGTTCATACAGCAAACATTTATACGAGTTCCATTTAAAGAATATTTACGACTTGGCTCGTAAGAACTTAGCGAATCTGACTCTTTGTTTGCTTGTTTTTATGTTTTCGTTTTTTTTTTTGTGTTCTCGGTCTATATGGTCTGTGAGATAAATGTGTAAGATAATGATGTAAGATGTGAGATACAGAAAATTTGCTTGGATATCAATTATTTTACATAAAAGGTCACGATAACCGTTAAGGGTGATCGGAATTCGAGCCTAAAGACCCAGTTCGATCCCCAGGTGGCAGGCTTACAAGTCATATCGTTGGCTTAGAGATAAAAGACGACGACGGGCTCATCATTGGTTACGTTATCCCAAAATATCTTCGATGGAAGGTGGGTCGAAAGGATTTAATTGTCTAGACCCCTTTCTACCCCAATATTGTTAATGGCGTGAAGATACTCCTTTATTTATTTTATTTATAAGAAGTATGGGAGCCTTGAAAAAGTCGTTGGCTACGGACGATGGCGGAATATTTTCAAGAATTTTCAAGGAATCTTGTACTTCCAAATAAAACAAATTATCAAATAATTTCATTATCAAAGCTATATTACTGTGTGTGCGATGTAATGTCTTATCAGGTAGTCAAATTACATTTCATTAATATACATTCAATTATATTTAATTATTTACTCACATTTTAATTTCTTATTTTTCCCGAATTTAGTGGCAATGCTTTTGGTATGTTATCCCTAAATTTCTACCTACCGTATTAGCAAGAAGCTTGATGAATTGTTGTTATTCTTAAATGCTTTAGAAAATTTAGCCTTAATAAGAATCTTGTGTCGTATATAAAATAATTGATAACATCAATCAGATGTATATGTACTTTAAAACACGCTCCCGATTTAGTTATTTTAGCGGGAGCTGATGTTCTGGTGACCTAGTTCATCCCCTCCCCGCGCCCCCACTTAAATAATAACCCTTGAACCATATCCCGCTGTAAACTGACACTGATTGGCAGAGTAATTTCGATGGGGGAAGCTAAGCAATCTTCGAAAGCAAATATTTCATCTAAATAGTAATAACGATTTTAATAGAAATTAATCAGTGTTTTCTGATATTTTAATCTCTTGTGTCAGAGTTGTCTTTCTTCGTGTTTTATGGCATCCTGTAAAATGAGCTACTTAGTAATAGGATACATAGATTACATAGGATACATACATTTACAGTTGCTTATTATCATCCAACTCTGCAAGGAATAACGTGTTAGATGTACCAAATAGTATATATGTAATCATTATATTTTAAAATGTTCCGTATGACATAAAAATAAAATAAAAAAATATCTTAAGACCTCTGTCTACCCCAATACAGGGGTAGACAGAGGTCTAGTCTAGATATTTAAGTCCCTTCGACCCACCTTTCACAGAAGATATTTTCGGGGCAACGTGACAGGTGGTGAGCCAACGATATAATTCGTAGATAAGTTTTTGAAAAACCCATTGCTTCGAGCCTACCACCTGGGCATCCAACTCGGGTCTCTTGACTCGAAATTCCGACCACCTAACCACTCGGCTATTGTGACTTTTTTTCCATATGACATCACCTTATAAATTTGATTGCTTATGGGACGTGAGATAAATTATAAAATTATTGTCATTAGTTGACGTATGCAACATACCTTAGAGTATGTGTAATACGGCAGAAAATAAATCTATATTAATAAATACGTACATAGGGACATCATCAAATACATTGCTCTGATACAAAAGTAAGCAGTTTAAGCCCTTGTTTTGAACCCTTGAACCAGAAACAACGAAGATACCGCAAAACCCGCGAAAATGTAGAGAAAGTGTTTTCTATTTTTGCGCCGACCGGGAATCGAACCCGCGACCTCATAACTGGCGACAACATGAAAACCGTTATGTGCGCTGCGAATGTAACTCTGTCTGTACCCACCTTAACGGCTAAACCAATTTTGATAAAATATGACATAGAATTTGCCGAAACCTAGGGCGAAGTTGCAGGCAACATTTGGGCGAATATCATTAGATTATATATTATATGAAGATACTAGAATATATCTGATGAATATATTAGATTATAACAACATTATAAGCCATTGAAACTCAGTCACGTATTCGTAAAACCGAGATCAAAAGGTAACATCTGAAATAACAGCACAATCGATAATACAAAATGAAACTTCTCTTGTAAGGCTTCATACCGCCGACCGTGCCGACGACAAATTTCTCCTTCGAACTGGTTTCCCTCCCGAGGTAAATTCAATTTGCTTGATACATTTCGTCCGTCTTTTTTATCTGTAGCAGTCTATAGACAAGACTTACCTACATTTATTACCTATGAAATGGTAATAAATGAAAACGTTTATTAAAAAGTAGTAGACAATTTTCATTTATTAACATTTCATAGGTAATAAATGAAAATGTACTGCTGCTTTTTTATAAACATGCACATGCTATAGGATATTTTAATGTAATTATATCGGTGACAATGGAATTTCGTGAACAAAAGCGTTACGATTGTTACACTAATAAATTACGAACACTGTACCGTATATTCGTAAATAAATGAACAGAACCGCGGTAGTCTAATCGTCAAAGTATTCTTATTATCATAGATTTAGATAATTGTTTTAAAGCGCCAATAGTCTACCCCAAACTATTTTTGTTTGCAGCGTATTTACAGGTTATGTATTTTTCCTTTTTCAAACAGGTGGCATATAACTTTAGCGTATGGGTATAACTTCAATTTGAATATAGTTATAGTGAAGGTTAAGGACAATTATTTGCATCAATATTTTTCATTGAAAAAGGAATTAATAAGAGAGAAGACAGGGAAAAAAAACTATTTAGCGAATCGGTTGGGTAGGACTAACAGATACATAACTGATTTCTTAAATTCTTTTAATATATAGTTAAAATTTATTCGCCGTGTGGTATCGGCGTAGGAATATACCACACCTTGCTGATTGTGGGTGTCGTTAAAATTGACTAAGAGAAAAGTCTTCAATATGTTTTTTTTTTTACAGGAAGATGGCGAAATAACCATCTTGTAAAATATCAGACAATAATTTAACAGACCGATGACGGGCAGCAACGTCTCTGGTACTGCGACCGCAAATCTGCCTGCCAAGCCCTTACTAGAGAGGCTTATGTCCTGCAGTGCACTTCTACAGGACATTACGTTATGTTTATATGTACACAGATAGTGTCATCTGATTGATAAAAATACAGAATGTGTGAAATATGAAACTACTAATCAAACATTGAAATAATGTTGTCTTTTTTTTTTCAGATAGAAATAACAAAAATGTTCGTCTCAAAGTGGTGGCATTTCGTCTTGACGCTGCTTTTATTAAGCATTGGAGTATACACCGCTCCAGTGGCGCACGATGCAGGTACGTCATTAATTAATACCATGTCTTACAGCTGCTCGCGTTTAAATACGAATTCCTCGCTGAGAGCTGTTTCTATTCAATGAAATGAAAATGTGAAGATTTAGTGATACTTTCCTGACTTCAGTTGCATTTTAGCAGAAATTTCAGGGATTCTTCTTTCAACAGAGTCTACGTAAGATTTATATACGAGTAGACTGTTCATTATTGAATTTATATTTTTTTTTGTATTGAATTTATATCACTTGGAAGAGATGTGCATAAGAAATACTTATATATTACATATAGTGAGAGTAGTTGCAATGGGGGAAAATTATGAAGTAAAAGCCTTCTCTTCAATATTTGTGAGGGATTATAGAGGACTTCAGCCACGCTGCTCCAGTGCATGTTGGCGGTTTTCACACGTCCGTTATATAGTATATGACGGAGATTCCGAGGCCGTGATGTTTTTTAAAAATAATGACATTCGCATTACCGATGTCATTTAGATCATTGGTCTCCATAGCGACGACTAATTAAAAACTAATTACTAAATAAGAAACTTTATTCTTCAACAATATCTTTTATTTAAGCACAGGTGTACATGCACTACACTATAGCTCTACTCTGTACGGTCACTCGCGCCCGAATGGCCCTGCCAGAGAAGTCTTCGCTTGCAGTCGAATGACTGCACGGGAACTGGTCGAGGTTGATCCTCCTTCAGTAGTATCAAAGCGCTGCTTATAAATATGAGCAGGTCCTTGGGGTAGCACCGTAGTGCTGATGGTAAGTTGGCACTTGGTGCCATGGCAGATGGTGTTCATGGTTAAGCCCCACCCTCAGCGCGGACCATAAGCCGGGTGAGACCCCTTTGGGGGAAGCCCGGCTAACTTACCAGCGAGCGTGCGGGACTTACCGTGTGATCTAGGTAGCTACCCTGGGTCTTCCGGATAATTTGGCAATCGCGTTCAACACTACTGGGACTGGATCAGTTCCGCTGTTGAGCACTTGAAGCAGTTCCGTCAGGAGAGCGATGTCCGCCGTGACGGTAATCTTTTCCCCTGATTCAAGTCCTGCAGCCATGACTGGGGCAGTCTTGGGTGGTACCACTCGTTCCGCCTCGATGGGCTTCGGTAGGCTGCCTGTTTGGGCCACGGATACCGGCCCAAAACGCCAAAGAAGCTTAGCCTTCTTTTTCGACTTACGCGTCTTCTTGCTGGCCTTCTTGCTGCCCTCGCTCACCTTTGCGGCTTGTTGGGCTGTTTTGGGCCGGTACCCGTTCGCCGGGGCCATCAAGTTGGTATGGGTGGCCGCGGTCTCCACCATAGGCTGTTGTGCTGGTGGAGGGCGAGATTGAGCTACCGTACCGGCACCTCGGTTTCGAAGTTCGCGCCTGAAAACAGGGCAGGGCACGTGGGCGGTTCTTCTAGTGGGCGAGGGCAATCGTGTGCAGGGTGCTGGCCGCCGCACCTCACACAGGCTTGGGGCCGATGGCAACAGTGCGATGAGTGCCAGAATTTCTGGCACCGATGACACTGTGCTGGCCCCTTTTTACCCCGCCAGGCTTCAATTTTGATCCCGGGCATGCAGGCATTCCTCACATTTTACTTTACCACCGAGCTCGTTTTAAATTTAGCATATATAAAAGATTCCCCCAAAAAAGAGATTTAATTATCTAGTTATTTAGGTGTTATATCACATAAATTTCTATCGTAAATAGTTCAATAAAAGCATTACCTTGTAACATTTTTAAAATAAGAATAACATTCGTGAACGAATAAGCAATATACAAAAATTAATGAAGAAAATGCCTTCTGTTTATAATATTTATAAATAGTAATATATATATTAAGAAGATAAAGAAAAACTGTAGATAAAACCTTATTTATAAGCTTGTAAATCTATTATTACCCGTGGGATCCCGTTTTCACTCTGCCTCTTATTTATTTGGGACTGACGAGTCCTGACCCTGACAGCGAATTTCAACGTTGAGGAATCTATTTTCACAATTTGTTATTGACTTTCACAGCCCCTGTAAAGTAAAACAGTACGTGATTCTTTCACTAAATATATTCAGTGTTTGATTGACATTTAAATGTGCCGCCTTTCTTCCATAAGAGGTTTTTTCCCAAATTTGTTTTGAATGAGAACACATCGATCAATAATTTTGGTCCAACTTAAAATATATTCCACCTTTTTTTTTTTTTTACATTTTAAATTCGATTATTGACCTCATTATATCATCTGTATATATCAAAATAAATTGACATTTGTTAGTCGGCGGTACTTATAATCTTGTATGTATATGTTACATGTGGTATGTGCTTATATTATCATTCAATTCGTATGCGCATATAAAATTGTGCATATTCCTGCAGTTGAAAAAATAAAGCGATGTATTTTTAACCTTTTTATAAAATGAAATTTGCTCTTAACCTTTCATAATATAAAAGCGAAACCGGTCTGGTACTTAAAGAGAAAAATAAACTAGTCTGGTACATAAATAAAATTGTGGAATAAGTAAAAGTGATTTTGCATTTATTTAAAATCTAAAATAAGATAAGTTTAAAAGATAAATTAAATTAACTCTCTGAATATTTATGTTTAATGTGGTAGACTCTATCTCTGCTAAGGAGTTGTTACAACCACTCTTATCCATTTCTGTCTCCATATACCTGTTTAACTGCATTTATTTTAGTTAATTGACTCAGGCGTTACTTTGCGGAAATTCATTGTAAAGTTGTTATTTAAAAAATTACTTCGCAACCCTCCGCATGAAAATATAAAAAGGTATATGCTACCTGGTCCGAAGAGAAGAAGAGCACCACCCTCCCTCCCACAGATGCGTGCTCCAATTCCACAGATATGTGCACCAATTCCACTGTATGCACCACCACCACTACACTCAAACCAGGTAACACACACCACCGCCGAAAACGCGACATGTGTTTCGCCTCAAAACAAGGCAACCTCAAGCGAGTAGACTCTACACTCGGTGGTGTGTGTTACCTGGTTTGAGTGTAGTGGTTGTATTGAATTCACTCCTTCCGACCCACCTTATACAGAATACTATTTGGGACCTCGTGGCATATGGTGTGCCTATCGCCGTCTTAGTGTCCATACAATTTACATATAATATTATAATATTTAGTGTGTATACAATTTACAGAGATAAATATTCATGTAAAAAAATATCTATAGTACTTCTTTGTAAGCAAAAGTTTTTTTTTGAAAAAACCCATTAGTAGAAGCGTGCCACCTTGGAATCCCGGGTCTCTTGACTCTGAATCCCCATAACCTAACCACTCGCCTATCGAGACCAAGACTAAAAATATTAATATGCACATGTAAACATCCATAAAAACCTTCATATTCACACAAATATTTGACCCTTGTGGGATTCGAATACTCAATCCATAGCATCTAAAGCAGGCACACAACAACTTGGTTATCGGGCCGTCTAGTCGCCGTAAAAGTTATAAGTAATATTGTAAGAACAACGCATGCTACGGTTCAGTAATTACTTACAAAAGTGATCGATTGATGGAGTGTCCAAATATTCGTCAATACATGATCAGTATTTGCGTATGATGTAACTAGATTACCGTTTTCATAAACAGGTCAATTTATTGTTCCAAATTTAAAAATAATTTTGTTCGATACAATAAATACGTTACGATGCTTTTTTGGATCATTGTCAATTTCAGAATATTTAACAGTTCGAAATAATTATATTTTTTACGTGTTCCTTTATTCCGTTCTGCTTTTCTTTTTTATTTTATTTTAGACAGTAGAATTAATCTCTTTTGTTGTGTTAAAGGTTCGAAGGTACTACGTATGTACGTCCTACAAATATTTGGAACAGCGTCTTCTCGCCATTTTAAATACTCGTGTAAATACAGAAGATTAGACAATTAAGTCTTTCCGACCCATATTTCACCGAAGACATTTTTTTGGGATTACGTGACCGGTGATGAGCCAGTCGCCGTCTTCATATCGCCATATAGATATTGTTACTTCTTATTTCACGCGCAATCCCTGACAGGGTAGCCAGAGAGAACGAATCGCCAAGTGTAACGATACTTACAAACCTCTTTCGTTTCTTATATCATAATTACTGTGTTATTATATACATTATTATTCAATTAAGATAAAATTATTGATAACACTGCTATGAATTTAGCAACTGATGTTAAGCTCGCATTAAGCTCAAGCCGTTTCGTTAATGCGATGTCAAGTTATCGAAACAACCTTCCAAAGAGATAAGATAGAGTTTAATGTATGTAAATTTCCGTGAATCTGATACACAGCGAGTTATCTTTTTGACCTTGGTAGCATAGAATGTTTATACAGCTAATTTATATAAAAAACAGATGTTATTAAAATGTGGGCTGATACTTACTGTCTTTATATTTTTACAATAAAATTAATGTGAAAATAAGTATAATAAAACGCTAAGACGATCATCGGTTCGCCTGGTTGGTAGTGACCTTGCCTTCGAAGCTAAGGGTTGCGGTTTCGAATCCAGCAAGGGGCAAACATTTGTGCACAACAACCGTGGTGCCGTCAGGGTGGATATCTATATGTATATATGAATATTTATCTATGAGAAGAGTGAGTAAGTATATTGTATCGTCAGCATGGTTAGTAAAATGGCGATAGGCTTGCCACTTATCACGTTCTCCCAAAATAAGTTTTGGTGGAAAGTGGGTCGAAAAGAATAAAATAATATAAGCCTTGATCTCAGTCTATCCCAGTTTATCCAATTTCGTGAAGATACAAAAAGAAAAGAAAATAACTCTGTTTGTCTGTTAAGTCATAAAACATATCTTCAACTTTTTAATTTTTAATAAGTAATTATTTTAATAAATGATGGGTAAAATTTATATTTTTTTCTATGTATGCCAATTGTCCCTGGCGTATCTTCTATCTAGGTTAATTTGGAACGTAAAAGACTATCTAAACACAAAATATTGTCCGTATCGTTACGTCGTAGTTGTTCCCGAGATACCAGTCTAAATTAATGAATTTTGATTTAATATTCCGCTACTTGTTAGATCTATTATGTCAACAGTTACAATATGCTTTGCATATAGAATATTTTAAAATTTTAAATTAAAATTTTATTACTGCCCAGAATATATGAGTCGCAAAGACTAAAGGCTGTTGTTCCGCCCTATAAGAGTAACTCTTGATTTATTCAGAAATAAAGCCATCAGAGCTTTAAATCTACAAACAATACTGCGGCAAGAGGTACTTTAAATTTAGTCAAATACTTTTATCCGACAAAATTGGTTAGGAATTTGAGATATTATATATAAATGAGTTTCGTAGGTATTTTAACTTGATATTTCAACGCTATTTTGTTGTCATTATGGATGCTATTGAATGAGGAACACTGTCTTAAGATAATAAAAATATTGTAAACTGGCTGCTTCCTCGCTTAACGTGATCCTAATTATTTTTCCAAAATAAAAGTGGCCTAAGTTACTTCTTTAACATCAGCCAGATAAAGTCCCGATAAATAAGGCCAGCTGTTTCAGAGATTAGCCGGAACGTATAGACAAACAGACTGACAAAAGTTTAATTTTTTTTTTCGTATGTACCGCAGCGTATATACTTTCATATGAATTTAGTGAAAACCTGTTAATTCGGAATTACGAACAGACACTTTAATTTTATTTAAATGTACAGATTACTCTTTGGTAACAATTAACTAGTCAATTAATTAAAATTTAGTCTAAGCGAACAAACAATATCCCAAATACCCATTATTTGGAATATTGTTTTTTCACACACAAAATAAAAAAAAAAAATACACACAAAATTGGTTTATAAATTTTTATAAGTAAATTATTTAAGCATTCTTTATAAATCATATTATGTATTTCGATAAAAATACTCCATGCTTTAGACTTATGAGCTATACAAACTAGAAGAAGAAATACCGTATACTATAATGTAAATAAAAGTAAATTGCCCAAGTAACAATTTCATGGTAAGTGCCTCTTAGAGAGAAAGTGTATTTATAAAGTCATGAGATTGATGTTTACCTTTGTCGACTACTGAAAATGTTATAATAAGTCTGATACTTTTGAAGCTTGAAAGGAGAGGGTAACGAAGACTAGCTAAGGTAAATTAGAGTAGTATGTGTTTACATACAATTAAAATCACTATTATTTCGATTTCTATTTTCAAACTTTCAATACGTAACAACTAGGGCTATAAGCTTTGACGTATCTATATACTATGTATATATACGTCATATTATGAAGTATACGCTAAGACGATCATCAGTTCGCCTGGTTGGTAGTGACCTTGCCTTCGAAGCTAAGGGTTGCGGTTTCGAATCCTAGCAAGGGCAAACATTTGTGCACAACAACCGTGGTGCCGTCAGGGTGGATATCTATATGTATATATGAATATTTATCTATGAGAAGAGTGAGTAAGTATATTGTATCGTCAGCATGGTTAGTAAAATGGCGATAGGCTTGCCACTTATCACGTTCTCCCAAAATAAGTTTTGGTGGAAAGTGGGTCGAAAAGAATAAAATAATATAAGCCTTGATCTTAGTCTATCCCAGTTTATCCAATTTCCTGAAGATACAAAAGAAAAGAAAATAACTCTGTTTGTCTGTTAAGTCATAAAACATATCTTCAACTTTTTAATTTTTAATAAGTAATTATTTTAATAAATGATGGGTAAAATTTATATTTTTTTCTATGTATGCCAATTGTCCCTGGCGTATCTTCTATCTAGGTTAATTTGGAACGTAAAAGACTATCTAAACACAAAATATTGTCCGTATCGTTACGTCGTAGTTGTTCCCGAGATACCAGTCTAAATTAATGAATTTTGATTTAATATTCCGCTACTTGTTAGATCTATTATGTCAACAGTTACAATATGCTTTGCATATAGAATATTTTAAAATTTTAAATTAAAATTTTATTACTGCCCAGAATATATGAGTCGCAAAGACTAAAGGCTGTTGTTCCGCCCTATAAGAGTAACTCTTGATTTATTCAGAAATAAAGCCATCAGAGCTTTAAATCTACAAACAATACTGCGGCAAGAGGTACTTTAAATTTAGTCAAATACTTTTATCCGACAAAATTGGTTAGGAATTTGAGATATTATATATAAATGAGTTTCGTAGGTATTTTAACTTGATATTTCAACGCTATTTTGTTGTCATTATGGATGCTATTGAATGAGGAACACTGTCTTAAGATAATAAAAATATTGTAAACTGGCTGCTCCTCGCTTAACGTGATCCTAATTATTTTTCCAAAATAAAAGTGGCCTAAGTTACTTCTTTAACATCAGCCAGATAAAGTCCCGATAAATAAGGCCAGCTGTTTCAGAGATTAGCCGGAACGTATAGACAAACAGACTGACAAAAGTTTAATTTTTTTTTTCGTATGTACCGCAGCGTATATACTTTCATATGAATTTAGTGAAAACCTGTTAATTCGGAATTACGAACAGACACTTTAATTTTATTTAAATGTACAGATTACTCTTTGGTAACAATTAACTAGTCAATTAATTAAAATTTAGTCTAAGTGAACAAACAATATCCCAAATACCCATTATTTGGAATATTGTTTTTTCACACACAAAATAAAAAAAAAAAAATACACACAAAATTGGTTTATAAATTTTTATAAGTAAATTATTTAAGCATTCTTTATAAATCATATTATGTATTTCGATAAAAATACTCCATGCTTTAGACTTATGAGCTATACAAACTAGAAGAAGAAATACCGTATACTATAATGTAAATAAAAGTAAATTGCCCAAGTAACAATTTCATGGTAAGTGCCTCTTAGAGAGAAAGTGTATTTATAAAGGCATGAGATTGATGTTTACCTTTGTCGACTACTGAAAATGTTATAATAAGTCTGATACTTTTGAAGCTTGAAAGGAGAGGGTAACGAAGACTAGCTAAGGTAAATTAGAGTAGTATGTGTTTACATACAATTAAAATCACTATTACTTCGATTTCTATTTTTCAAACTTTCAATACGTAACAACTAGGGCTATAAGCTTTGACGTATCTATATACTATGTGTATATACGTCATATTATGAAGTATACATACCTTCATCTTGTGTATATATATACCTTCATTGTTTCTGATTCCATAACAAAAGTGCTTACTTTGGTATCAGACAATGTATGTGATGTTGTCCCTATCTATTTATTTTTGATTTTATTTATGATAAGATCAAATTGAAGCAGACCGATGAAAAGCAGCGGCGTCTTAGGTTATTGGTGCTGCGGGGTGGCGATTATGACAAACCCTCCATTACGTTGCATTTTTGACTTTTGCAAGTAGTTACGACGCCTGTATCATCTGTGTATTTCTATAAATCTTCTTCCTTATCCCCTTGCTCGTATATATCCATTGGTCTTTAAGCAAGCGAGTTTAATTTGCACTTGACTAATTTCATTTATTTCAAAGAGAATACACCTATAGCAATAGTTTAAAAGGTTTTTGTAAAGTTACTAATGGCTTGCAATAATCACAAAAAGCTTTGCTTTGCTAGACTCAAGGCAATAATAGGTTACAGCACTTTACCGAGTACTAGATTTTTAACTGTACACTTGGCTGTGACTCATTAAAAACCCACCTTGATGTACGAGAGCTAAACGTTCAGACGTGATTGCATAACATTATAATTAAAACTGTTACATTCGGAACTTGTAATCTAATAATTTAAATATCATACTTTACTCATAGCTTGTAATTTAATAACTATCTCATCATACGTTTGGGACGTTCAGTATAATATCTTAAATGAAACAATTAAAACATTTAGGATATATTTATTAATAGTATTTGAGTGGTACATGATGTGTGTAATACATATTCTTGTTTAAAATATAAATATAACAGTAGTGTGTAGGTTTAGGCATGACCGCCACGTGTAAATAGAAATAAAATATAGAATAAAACTGCAAAAAAAAAAAACGTCAGCAGAAGCACTGTAATAACCGACATTGTCGGCAAGCTGATCGGCAAGTTGACATGGTATTGAGCCGGCCAATTAAATACAAAACGAACAATCGTTTCCAAAAAAAGATTTTCGAGTGACAACTTCGCACAGGCAAGCACAGTGTAGGACGACTCCCCTTTAGATGAAGTGAAGTTCTGCCTAATGACGCAGTCTGTTTGTTTTAGCGCGTTCTTTACTTTAGCTCTTAGAACTTTACTTAATCAGAGTTAAATCACCCAATAACGTATAACATTAGTTACTGAAAAGAGCATAAACATATACATAAATGGTAAAACGAATGTTAAATAATTTTCGTAACATTCCTAGGCCACTGTAATTTACAATTCTAGTGTCTATAAAAAGGCGGGTCCTAACCGACGACTTCATGTTTCGTAGTTCGAACCTAAAACCATTAGGCTATAGACACTATAAAATTCTCTTATTTTGGTGAATGTATATCCTCACAACCCACGTTGGTGACGAACTCCCCCGAGTCCGCCATCCGGAGCCCATGGGGCTCAGGTGGGAAAGGTAGGAAAAGAACGGTGCTTGACCGAGGACAAACCCACCACCCGGCGGCGGATCTGGACTTTGGCTCCGCTGCAGACCATATTTCGGCTGGAAACAACGGCAAACCGCAATACCGTCACTCTTCTCCCCCCGGAGCCCCACCACGGCCGCGTCACCGGTGCGTCCTCCGCCAGAGTCGCGGTTAATAGCTAGCATGGCGAAATGCAACACCCAAAACTCCTCTTCCACCGCAAATAGACTTCGGTCGTCGAGAGACGCAAACACTCCCTTTACAACCCACCAACACGCATCCAAAATGCGCTGAAAAATCACCAAGTCTTCTTGGAGCGGCCACCTCGGGCCGGCCATTCCCTACAGTCTAGCCGGCCATGTGGATTCTTCTTGGTTCACCGTGGGTGTCAAAGTCACGGTTACTAAGCCCCACCGCCACGCAAGGTGGGAACCCGTTCGGCGGGTAGGTTGTGTGCTTATAGTATCCAAGCCAGCGGTACTAGCGGTAAATATTCATATTCATCCACAAATATTTGCTCCTAGCGGGATTCGAACCTGCAAGCCACAGCTTTTCGAAGTTGTTGCTACTAACTAGGCTATCGGGTTGTCGTAATATAGCTTTATATTATAACAGAATTAGCGCAAGAAAAACAAGAAACACTACTTGTTTCGTAATATAATAATATTTAACGTAAATATAAAATAGCTTTACAGAAAATCTTGTTTATCCTAGCAGTAATTACTGTTGAAATTTCCTCAATTTTGAGTTTTAGTTAACTCGGCGAAATTCTCTTGACATTGAAAATGTTTTTGTTTCGCTGAAACAGTCACGAAAACGGATTTTATTGCTTAGATTATTTTGTGAGAGCTGAAGTATAGATATCATTACCGGGTACAGGAGTAGCTAAGGGTCTAGACAATTTAGTCTTATCGAACTTCTCGCATGCTTATATTAGGATATCGTGACAGTGAAAGTAATCGAAATGAAAGTCAAAGAATAATTTGAAA
The DNA here is from genome assembly GCA_029286605.1 of Sericinus montela. Lineage (NCBI taxonomy): Eukaryota > Metazoa > Arthropoda > Insecta > Lepidoptera > Papilionidae > Sericinus > Sericinus montela. The sequence goes on from JAGSMR010000027.1 coordinate 402,042, forward strand.
TGTAATTTCCGAATATTTACAGTCTAAAATTGATTACAAAAAACATGCATTGATGGTTATTTCAATAACTTTTTAATTGAATAATAACTTCCGTGTTATTACTGTCTAGTGACAGAATATGTCGTTCCAATTACATTATTACTTTTAGCTTAACAGAAAAATGTGTTAGTAAAAAGTTAATGTGTTTACAGACTACATTAAACATGCTCGTTAAAATATACGAATTCGTAAGCGAGAATATTTTTTTTAAATATTATGCATATTTAAAAAAAATAGGGGAAAACATCACATACATTGCTCTGATCCAACAACATCACATGATTGCATAGTAAGCAGCTTAAGCACTTGTATTATGGAATCAGAAACAACAAAGGTACCATAAAACACCCGAGAAAATTTTGATAAAGCGTTTTTTATATTGACCCGACCGGAAAACGAACTCGGGACCTCAGAACTGGCGACACTTTAAAAATCTGAGTGTACACCACTCGTCTACGGAGAAAGAAGGTTGCAATTTTGCTAAAGTAAAAAATTGCTGTATCATATCGGCGTGAGAATGAAACTACTTTCTCTTTTCCCTTGTGTGTCTAAGGCGACTAAGGATGAAGCCTTGGAAACGCAATTGGCTATCGACATATGGTGGAAAATTCAGCAGATCGATAATGGACTGCGGCATGCAGTAGAAGTCTAAGGTACAAGAAGTCTGGGTACTGCGACCACCAAACCGTTTGCTAAGCTTGGCGATTATAGAAGAAGGATAAGGCTCCTTTATTTAATTCTAACATAATTTTTCCTTACGTTAACGTAATAAACATAGATTTTATTTTGTTTTCATTTCCACAACACCTTTAAAAATTATCATTCGTTTTAGACTACAGAAAGAAAGTACACTGCATTGCAATATCCCATGTTAAACACAATTATTGTAATAAAAGACTCTGATTGACTTTTTTACATAAGGCATAAGGTCATCATTCTACGTCCAAAATCTAAGTTTCTGACCTGTGTCTCATTTGTAATTAAAGTTAGAGAACGACGATGTATTTATGAAGAACAACAGAAAGTTTTGTCCTTATGATACCACTCTCTGATGGAAGCTCGAGAAGGATAAGTTCGAAATTTAGTTTTGACAACTGAATAAATTAGGGTAAATAATAATTTTTTTTTATATTGAAATGTATGTAATATCTCAGTTATTGTTAATATCAAATAATTCGTCGTAATTTTGGAATTACAATATCGTGAAAAATAATTTTCCCCTAATGTTCTAAGATAATCCTTAGTATACAAATACAGTTGACGGTTTGATTTGGTTGTTTGTTCGTTTCGTTTAGCAAGGAACGTAAAATTGAAATTTTTCAAACACTTTCCCAACCCATACATACTTAATATATCATTAACGTAGCGTATTTCAGCGCTACAATTCGTAGCAGTCTCAGCTTCGTAGCCGTACCTAAAAGTCGTGAATCGAAGCTATTTACATTTTTATTTTTTATCACACTCACAAACATCTATATATGCTTTTCAAATATCAAAAAGATCTTGATAACATAGACAATAGCGTCACATAACAGGTTCAAAACTGTTCCATTAAATTGGTGTCAACTACACATTTGAGAACAATTTCATTAAAATCCTTAAATATTAATAAATTAAAAAGTTCCTTCGAAAACTAGCGTGGAAGAACATCGTGACTGGATTTTTATGTTAGTAAGATTGAAGAATTGTTAAATTAGTAAGAAATATTAATTTTTGATGATGGCACCGCAAAGAATGTCATTTCTTAGAAAACATTAACGGTTACCAAACAGTTATATTTAGTTTATCATTAGGTTACCATAGTAAATTATTAAACAAATTGCGGTATTTTAAAATATATTTATCTGCCTATAACATATTCTCTATGTTATAGTATGATATACGTATGTTATAGGTATATTGATGTCTAAAGGGAAGGGAGTAAGTTATATTTCCCCAGTGATACATATACCAGTACTGTAAATAATATTGACAATGTGATGACCTCCGTAGCCGAGTAGGGTACACACTGATTTTCAGTGTCGTAAGCTCTGAGGTCCCGGGTTGGATTTCAGGATGGGTCAATGTAGAAAATCAGTTTTCTGTATTGTCTTTGAATTTGGTGTTTGTGGTACCTTCGTTGATTCTCATTCCATAAAATAAACTATCTACTTACTTTGGGATCAGAGCAATGTGATATTGTCCACATTTGTCTGTTATTATCAATTAATCAGAAGCAGTTCATTGCTTCTCAAGTGCAACCAGCCGTGAAAATTTATTTATTAAGCCCTTTTACATCTCTATGGTTAGGTGAATTATGGAGGCATTCTTTGATCACGAGCAGCGTAGAGCGGTCGTTGAAAATTTAATTAGAATGTACTTTTAACCCTCGTCATAACTTTACGGCGCTATGGTTACGAGCGAATTTGCTTCGCTAGCATTTCAATTTGCGCATCTGTGATGTATAACATATTTTGTAATTTAAAATTGTCTTATCAGGTAACCCGATAACCTAGTTGGTTGCGATGCTTCGATACGGGTTTGAATCTCGATAGAAGCAAATGTTTATGTGATGTATATGTACGCTTGTACTCCAGGTACCCAGGAGGTCTGTAAAGTCAAAGCATGCGGATTTGCAATCATATTGACACCTCACATCTTGATATAGAAGTAAGACGTATGCACGTAGCCTGTTATTAATGAGAGGGCTATCGGTGGCATGCCAATTTTTTTGTATAGATTCAACGATATATGTTTTCACAGCTTTATCAAAAAGGATTTCATATAGTGTTATACCTATGCTCAATTTGTGACACTGGAATATAAATAAAGAAGTGAAATGGTAAAACAAATGGCTATAAAATATTTATGGCATCTGCTGTGTGTATAAAGTAACATACATCGATGCTGGCTTTTCGATTCGAGAGCTTGCAAAGAATAATAGTTTGTAACAAATGACAAAAGTTGGCGCGTAGTGGTGTAATATAAAAGAAATCAAAAGGCGGTGTTTAGTCTACGTTTTTTCTTTTATTGTCATTTTTGAGATCACATAAAAATCAATATTATAAAAATGGTCACGAAGTTAATACATATTGTGTTTTCCAAATGCGAACAAAAGAATATAAGTATCTGTTGTTTCTGACTGTTACTTTATCTGTTATCAGTTTCTTAAATAATAAATATTTGAGAAAGTGCACTCGTACCAAAGCGTTATGTTTATGTGCTCATTGACGAAAATTTTATCCGTATAGTATCTGTGTATGGATTATACAATACCGTCTTGTTATATAGTTGTCGTAAGAGGCCTTTGTCGTGAAAATGCAATCGGCTACCAACAGATAGCGGGATAATCATCTTGAAAAATGTCACTGTTTAGTTACTTAGTTTAGTCTTTAGTAACTGTGATCGTTAATCGTTTAGTGCTTACATGTGATAAGGATAAGGCTGATAAGGAAAGGAATTTAACATTCCATTTCTTATGATGCAATGGTTATGTATCGTATATGTAGTAATTTTCTGTAATTCTAACATTCGGGGGCTATAAATAAAATAAATTACAGAGAAAAAGTTAAGTTTATTTCGAAATACCTTGATAATAGAGTTCTTTTGCAGCAGCGTGGGCGTTGCGAGGGATGAGTGAAGGATAAAACTTCTCGACGGAAAGCAATATTTTGATTCTACGTAAATTCCCTTTGATGTTAAAATTTTCCTTATATTTTACTTATCAATGCGAAAGAGGCCACAATGAAACACGAGAATCTTTTATTTCTAAGAATTTGATGAGAAAAATAGATTAAATAGATCAGATCATAAATAGGTAGCCTCAGGCTCAAGCTGGAAGGAGGGTAAACGATAAATAATTGAGGCAAGCAATAAATAAATATGTTTATTTCCTGTTTATTTTGAGAACCCTAATATTATCCTCTCTGAACTATAAGGAGACCCTCATTAATATCAATCTGATATCTGTCTGTTGGAATGTTGCTAATCTCAAAAGAATGAGTTAGACGACGTATTACATGTCGATTTGTTACTTTTCAATGCATGTATAGATGTGATTATATATATCAGAGTTTTACACGAAAAATAAAAAAATAAAATTGTATTAACTTTTTGAGTTTGCTTGAACCGTATTCAACAATATTTAAATTGTTTTGGGACTAACAGAATCTCCAAATTTATACAGAACCATCTCTATCTTCACGCAATTCTCTATACAGGGGTAGACAGAGGTCGAGTCTAGACAATTAAGTTCCTTCAACCCACCTTCGACCTTCCGAAGATATTTTCGGGACAACGTGACAGGTGGTGAGCCCGTCGCCGTCTTTATGGACAAGCCAACGATATAATTCGTACATAAGTTTTTGAAAAACCCATTGGTACGAGCCTGCCACCTGTGGATCGAACTCGGGTCTCTCGACTCGAAATTCCGACCACCCAACCACTCGGCAATCGTGACTTTTTTAACCATCTCTACATATTAGAATACAAAATGAAGTACTGCTAAAAAACTATAGACATAAAACATACGCGTCGGAAATAGTATCTTATCTTGCAGCAATTATTCCCGCGGACGTAATGTTCTAGAGTAAACAATTATAATAAACGAATAGGGATGAAAATTGGGTACATTCACCTCTGTTAATGAAACAAATACGCTGATGTCAACAACTACAGCTTCCTTCATATTTGCGTTTCGCATTTAGTGTTAACTCACGTGTGTTATTTCCAATTCGTTTGCGTAAATATGAAGCCTCGCAGTACCTACTCGTATATACGCAACGGTGTCTCTAAAGGTCACCTGAGGTTTCTATAGTATAATTTCTCGACTTCACTAGTGCTGGCCTAGATCAAAGAGCTAACTAATATACGACATCCTACAAGCCTAATAGATGCTTGAAATAAAATCACTTTAAAGTTCACGTGTAGTGCAATTTTACTACAGATTTGATTAATATCTGAATGTCTTTATATACAAAGTCCCTTGTATATCAAGAAAGACGATATAATAATACTTTTTTTTAAATTTTCGGATGAATGATTTGCGAGAAATATTTAATTTACTGCATCTGTAGCACCTGGTTGGAACCACTCTTACCCTTACCCTAACTGGAAGGTTTGCCATAATCACCACCTTTTATCAATCGGAGAGGCATTCACAGTGCCAGGCAGATAGACCAAAATTAAATAATAAATAATAAATATGTTTATTTCCTGTTTATTTTGAGAACCCTAATATTATCCTCTCTGAACTATAAGGAGACCCTCATTAATATCAATCTGATATCTGTCTGTTGGAATGTTGCTAATCTCAAAAGAATGAGTTAGACGACGTATTACATGTCGATTTGTTACTTTTCAATGCATGTATAGATGTGATTATATATATCAGAGTTTTACACGAAAAATAAAAAAATAAAATTGTATTAACTTTTTGAGTTTGCTTGAACCGTATTCAACAATATTTAAATTGTTTTGGGACTAACAGAATCTCAAACTTATACAGAACCATCTCTATCTTCACGCAATTCCCAATACAGGGGTAGACAGAGGTCAAGTCTAGACAATTAAGTCCCTTTGACCCACCTTCCACCGAAGATATTTTCAGGACAACGTGACAGGTGGTGAGCCCGTCGCCGCCTTTATGTCCAAGCCAACGATGAAATTAGTACATAAGTTTTCGAAAAACTCATTGGTACTGCCACCTGGGGATCGAACTCAGGTCTCTCGACTCGAAATTCCGACCACCCAACAACTCGGCTATCGTGACTATAAATAATAAATAATAAATATAAATAAATATCTTCACGCAATTCTCTATACAGTGGTAGACAGAGGTCGAGTCTAGACAATTAAGTTCCTTCGACCCACCTTCCACCGAAGATATTTTCGGGACAACGTGACAGGTGGTGAGCCCGTCGCCGCCTTTATGTCCAAGCCAACGATGAAATTAGTACATAAGTTTTTAAAACCCATTGGTACGAGCCTGCCACCTGTGGATCGAACTCAGGTCTCTCGACTCGAAATTCCGACCACCCAACAACTCGGCTATCGTGACTATAAATAATAAATAATAAATATGTTTATTTCCTGTTTATTTTGAGAACCCTAATATTATCCTCTCTGAACTATAAGGAGACCCTCATTAATATCAATCTGATATCTGTCTGTTGGAATGTTGCTAATCTCAAAAGAATGAGTTAGACGACGTATTACATGTCGATTTGTTACTTTTCAATGCATGTATATATAAGATGTGATTATATATATCAGAGTTTTACACGAAAAATAAAAAAATAAAATTGTATTAACTTTTTGAGTTTGCTTGAACCGTATTCAACAATATTTAAATTGTTTTGGGACTAACAGAATCTCCAAATTTATACAGAACCATCTCTATCTTCACGCAATTCTCTATACAGTGGTAGACAGAGGTCAAGTCTAGACAATTAAGTCCCTTTGACCCACCTTCCACCGAAGATATTTTCGGGACAACGTGACAGGTGGTGAGCCCGTCGCCGTCTTTATGGACAAGCCAACGATATAATTCGTACATAAGTTTTCGAAAAACTCATTGGTACTGCCACCTGGGGATCGAACTCAGGTCTCTCGACTCGAAATTCCGACCACCCAACCACTCGGCAATCGTGACTTTTTAACCATCTCTACATATTAAATTACAAAATGAAGTACTGCTAAAAACTATAGACATAAAACATACGCGTCGGAAATAGTATCTTATCTTGCAGCTACGGGCTCACCACCTGTCACGTTGTCCCAAAATATGTTCGGTGAAAGGTGGGTCGAAGGGACTCAATTGTCTAGACTAAACCTCAGTTTACCCCTGTATTGGGAATAGCGTGAAGGTGTTTCTTTTCTTAAGTCGATAAAAACATTTACTATCAAGTAAGAGCACATTTTACCAAGATAAAGCCCTGTATGAATTTAATTACCGAAAACCATCAGTAATTTAAATAAACGAAACTAAGGGTAAATAACTCCAATTATTCCCGCGGACGTAATGTTCTAGAGTAAACAATTATAATAAACGAATAGGGATGAAAATTGGGTACATTCACCTCTGTTAATGAAACAAATACGCTGATGTCAACAACTACAGCTTCCTTCATATTTGCGTTTCGCATTTAGTGTTAACTCACGTGTGTTATTTCCAATTCGTTTGCGTAAATATGAAGCCTCGCAGTACCTACTGTATATACGCAACGGTGTCTCTAAAGGTCACCTGAGGTTTCTATAGTATAATTTCTCGACTTCACTAGTGCTGGCCTAGATCAAAGAGCTAACTAATATACGACATCCTACAAGCCTAATAGATGCTTGAAATAAAATCACTTTAAAGTTCACGTGTAGTGCAATTTTACTACAGATTTGATTAATATCTGAATGTCTTTATATACAAAGTCCCTTGTATATCAAGAAAGACGATATAATAATACTTTTTTTTAAATTTTCGGATGAATGATTTGCGAGAAATATTTAATTTACTGCATCTGTAGCACCTGGTTGGAACCACTCTTACCCTTACCCTAACTGGAAGGTTTGCCATAATCACCACCTTTTATCAATCGGAGAGGCATTCACAGTGCCAGGCAGATAGACCAAAATTAAATAATAAATAATAAATATAAATAAATATCTTCACGCAATTCTCTATACAGTGGTAGACAGAGGTCGAGTCTAGACAATTAAGTTCCTTCGACCCACCTTCCACCGAAGATATTTTCGGGACAACGTGACAGGTGGTGAGCCCGTCGCCGCCTTTATGTCCAAGCCAACGATGAAATTAGTACATAAGTTTTTGAAAAACCCATTGGTACGAGCCTGCCACCTGTGGATCGAACTCGGGTCTCTCGACTCGAAATTCCGACCACCCAACCACTCGGCAATCGTGACTTTTTTAACCATCTCTACATATTAGAATACAAAATGAAGTACTGCTAAAAAACTATAGACATAAAACATACGCGTCGGAAATAGTATCTTATCTTGCAGCTACGGGCTCACCACCTGTCACGTTGTCCCAAAATATGTTCGGTGAAAGGTGGGTCGAAGGGACTCAATTGTCTAGACTAAACCTCAGTTTACCCCTGTATTGGGAATAGCGTGAAGGTGTTTCTTTTCTTAAGTCGATAAAAAAACATTTACAATCAAGTAAGAGCACATTTTACCAAGATAAAGCCCTGTATGAATTTAATTACCGAAAACCATCAGTAATTTAAATAAACGAAACTAAGGGTAAATAACTCCAATTATTCCCGCGGACGTAATGTTCTAGAGTAAACAATTATAATAAACGAATAGGGATGAAAATTGGGTACATTCACCTCTGTTAATGAAACAAATACGCTGATGTCAACAACTACAGCTTCCTTCATATTTGCGTTTCGCATTTAGTGTTAACTCACGTGTGTTATTTCCAATTCGTTTGCGTAAATATGAAGCCTCGCAGTACCTACTCGTATATACGCAACGGTGTCTCTAAAGGTCACCTGAGGTTTCTATAGTATAATTTCTCGACTTCACTAGTGCTGGCCTAGATCAAAGAGCTAACTAATATACGACATCCTACAAGCCTAATAGATGCTTGAAATAAAATCACTTTAAAGTTCACGTGTAGTGCAATTTTACTACAGATTTGATTAATATCTGAATGTCTTTATATACAAAGTCCCTTGTATATCAAGAAAGACGATATAATAATACTTTTTTTTAAATTTTCGGATGAATGATTTGCGAGAAATATTTAATTTACTGCATCTGTAGCACCTGGTTGGAACCACTCTTACCCTTACCCTAACTGGAAGGTTTGCCATAATCACCACCTTTTATCAATCGGAGAGGCATTCACAGTGCCAGGCAGATAGACCAAAATTAAATAATAAATAAATAAATATAAATAAATATCTTCACGCAATTCCCAATACAGGAGTAGACAGAGGTCAAGTCTAGACAATTAAGTCCCTTTGACCCACCTTCCACCGAAGATATTTTCGGGACAACGTGACAGGTGGTGAGCCCGTCGCCGCCTTTATGTCCAAGCCAACGATGAAATTAGTACATAAGTTTTCGAAAAACTCATTGGTACTGCCACCTGGGGATCGAACTCGGGTCTCTCGACTCGAAATTCCGACCACCCAACAACTCGGCTATCGTGACTATAAATAATAAATAAATAATATAATTATACCTTCACGCCATTCCCAACACGAGGGTAGACACTGAGGTCTTGAAATTAAGTCCTTTCGATCCACCTTCCATCAAAGATATTTTGGGGACAATATGCCAAGTGGTGAGACCGTCGCCGCAAATTTAAAGAAATAGAGATAGATTCAGTGATCGCCAGTCCAACTTAGCGATGGAAAATACTTCTCAAGAGAGAGGAATTTTACATGTATGTTGTGTGCAATTCACGTATGCTAAAAATACTCCTTTTTTTCTCTTTACTCTCTTCAGAATTATCAGATATTCTTTATGTTTAATTTATTATATTCTATTCTATCTTTAGTCACTGTTAATAAAATATGTAATTCGGTTGAGAGCTTAATCGGTGGAAATTTTTAAGAGGAACTTACGAAAAGGAATATTTTATTGCGGCTCAGAAATATAAATAGCTTTTGTGTTGAATATTATGACTAAGAAAAGGTATTTTTTAATTTTATCGCGGAAACCACGTTTGGGTTATAAAGAAACCCCGAAATTAAAAGATTTTTTCCGAGGCCAATCTTTTTAAATTTTAATTTTATGTTCCAAGTTTGTCTACAATTGTAATGCGGGAGGGTTTGTCATAATCGCCACGCTTGGCGAACCATTAAGCGATCGAAGCAGAAAAAAGCAAGAAAAATATTTAAAATCTAAATATTCTGAAAACTTGTCGTACGTTTGTTTCAAGAACGCTAGGCAACATGTAGGCCCTTTCGGTGGTGTATTCTTATGTCTTAATATTTATTAAAATGTATTATAGCGCTATAATTTTCTACTAGGCAAAGCTTGCTTACCTTGCTATATGCTATATAAAGTATAAAGCTGTATTTCATATTATGTACTTGAAATAACTTCATCGTACATTGATTAAAATTTATAAAAGAAGTTTAGACTCCTTTAGCTTTCTTTAGGTCAGGTTAAAGAAAACAAGTATTTTTTTTAAATTAAAAACTGTAAACTTTTAGCACTCAGTATAAGAGTTGCGTAGCATTTTTAAGAAATTGAGAAATAAGGTGAAAGTTAAATAGGTTGCCAGAAATCGTAAACTACTATACTATACAAGCTACTAAAGTACATCGCTGAGTTAGTCTCAAAAAGTCCTAATTCTTAGCCGGTCAACGTTGTAAACATATTATTAAAAAAAATTATATATGTTTTTAAATGATATGTTTATTTCAAATAGATGTTGAAGTAAAATTATTTACTGAAAATAAAATAAAGCGCAATCTATTAAAGAGGAGCGAAACTCGGTCACTCAGGCATAAAATAATTAATATACAGTCGTATGCTGAAAATGGAATTTTAACCTAGCTAAGTAACAGGTATTGTTTTCTTATTATTTAGAGACTACTTTATAGATATAGGTGGACATACTATGTAAATTTCTGCTGGATTACTTCCTCATATTCTTCTGATTATTTTTTTTTTTCAGTTGCTTGACGAGGAGAGGGCCTAGAGTACTCGAGTACCTAGTTAGTTAGTTGTTTGTGTGACGAAATTATGAATTGGATAGATACCAAAAGAATGTATGTATGTAATGAGTTCATGTAAAGATCTTGGTAAGAGATGATACTTTGCATTCTGTTCTAGTTCTAGTTCTAGGTAGTCAGAGACTACCCAGTTGAAGGATGGTGTGTGAACATGTAATAACAAATTTATGATAGGTTGAAAATATTTTTTTATTAAATCTCTCATTTTTTTAATGTAAATGTTGTCTATGGCAATAAAGTTATTACCTATTTTTATCGAACATTCTATCAATCAATCATTACGTCGACAGTTTTATGAGCGCAAAATTATGTCACGCAATTTTACTAATATGCGTTTAATACATTATCCCACTGACACACTTTTTCAACATAAACATTTTGAACGACTTCAGAAATAGGAGGAGGTTGTGTGGTCTCGCCTTGCAGGCGTCTAGTGTCATATAAAGCTATATGGAAATTCATATATTATATCTTGATTTGCAGTCGTTTATGTTTCAAAAAAATATCTTACGGCTTTCCCAATACAAGGGCAAACAGGGCTCTAGATAGTTAAATCCTTACCACCCACTCTTCACCGAAGATAATCTTTGGGATAATGTGACCGGTGGTGAGCTCGTCGCCTTCTTCATGTCCAAGCCGATAAAAAAATATCTTCACGCAATTCCCAATACAGGGGTAGACAGGGGTAGTTCAGAGAGAAGTCTAGACAATTAAGTCCCTTTGACCCACCTTCCACCGAAGACATTTTCGGGACAACGTGACAGGTGGTGAGCCCGTCGCAGCCTTTATGTCCAAGCCAACGATGAAATTCGTACATAAGTTTTTTTTGAAAAACTCATTGGTGCCACCTGGGGATCGAACTCGGGTCTTTCGACTCGAAATTCCGACCACCCAACAACTCGGCTATTGTGACTTTACAAGCCTATAAGATTCATACATATGTTTTTGGGAAAAACCATTGGTTTCTTGACTCGAATCCCGATTACCTAACCATTCGGCTATCGTGACTTGTTTATGTATCAAATATGTAATAAAATTTAACATTTTGAACTTGCTACATACATTGCTCTTTTGCCAAAGAAAATGGTTTCCTACATAAACCCGCCCGGGAATCGATTCCTGTGACCTCAGAGCTGGCAATACCTTGTGAGTCTGCCAGTCGACCGTAGTCACAGGTCTTCGTTGGCATTTTTTATTTTCGTATAGAAACTCTAAATGTAAGGTGGCTCTGAACCCTTCTTTGTACAAACTTTGTGGGGGTGGCTCATATTCAGCAGTGAACTCATATTAAGACTTAAAGAAGAATTTGCTCCAAAGATTAGCCTTTGTAGATACCACATAACGATCTCTACAACTACCTCGGAACATTTACTTCAAATACACAACTTGTGCTACCGTTTCTTCTAGTGAATGAGGCCGTTTTCTATGAAAGGATCGGAGTTGTTCAAAATGTACGACGTGATAGCTTTGCGACTTATGCTTTAAAAGATGATAAACAGTGTAGGTTTACTTTTATATATCAGTTTCATCTACTTTAAGCGTAGGTATAAAAAAGGACAATTCGGAGTTGAACTCCGTGCATTTTTATCAAAATATTTAGTGAAATACCATATTATTTTAAGATTATGAACTCTTTATCAGTTTTCCCCTAATCTATAAGTAAAAACTTAATTTCTGTGTCTTTTTTCGGTTCGTGGTTTAGTGGTTTTTGGGATAAGGGGGAGGGGCAATTCTCTACTTTTTGGTACCATATTTGTGTACAGTCTAGTATATTCAAAGAATGACTGAGATGACTGTGATGTACAGATAGATGGACTTACGAATGATCCCATAAGAGTTCCATTATTTTATTTTGACGTATAAAACCGTATCGTATAAAAGTGGTGAAAAATTAAAGTACAAATCTCCGATTCCAATGTAAGATGCTAAAGCAATTGTGGTATGGGAATCGGAAACAACGAAGGCACCACAAACATACCCGAGAAAATGTAGAAGAAGAACCCGATACCTCGCGATGGTGACACCTTGACAACTGGTGTTTACGCCACTTGTCCACGGAGGTCGTCTAATTATAAGAATAATTAGACATGGTAAGATTAGCCTTGCTGATCCAGTCCGGATCAGGTCGGAAAGGTGGTTTTACTTTTTGCATTTTTTATATTTCCGTATAACCTGTTCCATTATCTACGATCCTTGTCTTGGGGACTAAGATGACGACAGACTCATCAGGTATCACGTTGCCCAAAACAAGCTTCGGTGAAAATGTCTAGGTCCTCTGCCTATCCCAGTAAACTAATTTGTGTGAAGATAATTTTTTTAATGTATTTACATTTCTACAAAATCACAAAAGCATATCATGTAATTTGATATAATTATAATTATAGGGATAATTTTATGAATGCGTGAAACCACGAATATTAACACAAAATTACTAAGAGGGCGTAGGCGTGTTTCGTAATAATTACGACGGCAAAGTTAATGCAGCGTCAAAATAACCGAAGCGAGAGAGGTTCTCGCTTTTAGATGTAAATTTGTTTTTCCACGATACCCTGGACAGAGGAATTAAAAAAATTGTAAAACATAAGTACTCCTTACAAGTTAGTTGCCAAAAATGTATATATACCAAACGTACGATGTCTTTTTTTACAATATGAACGCAATCTCCCAATACTGGGGTAAGCAAGGTTTACTAGAACGTCTACCACTTTTCAACAAAGTTGATTTAGGACAACGTGGCAGGTGGTAAGTCTACTGTCGTCTTAAATGCCACGCTAACGATAGACATGTAGATGTATATATTTGTATGTAGATGTATATATTTAAATAAATTCATGACTCCAGTACAAAAAATTATATTCATCATACAGTTATTTGCTCCTAGCGGGATTCGTTTCGACTTTATTTCAGAGTCAACGTCATACATAAGTTTTGAAAAAACCAATTTGATACGAGCTTAACACCTGTGGATCAAACTCGGGGTCTCTTGATTTGAATTCCGATCACCTAACAATTCGGCTATCGTGACAAATTACTAAATAAATATATAAATCTGAATAACATCACATACATTACTCTAATCTTGAAGTAAGTATCCAAATCACTTGTGTTATGAAATAAAATGCTATGAAGGTACTACCTAAACTCAGAATAAATAAAATATAGAAGGATATTTTTCTATATTGGCCCGTTCCGGAAACGAACGCGGAATCATAGGGCTGACGAGACCTCGAAAACCGGTGAGTATGCCACTAGACTGTGGAAGTCGAATAGAGCGTCAAATATGTTTATCACTATCATTGTCACTATCATTTAATCTTTAACAAAACTTAATCATTGTGTAGGTCGTCACTTCTTAAAAAATATTCTTATTATAATAACTAATCCCTCATTACCAATTTTTCGTTCTACATTTAAATAAAACTTTAATAGATAAGGAAAGAGTGGCTACACAAAAATGTATCGAATAAAAACACTTCTTCAGTAATGAATTATTCAAACTAATACTGCAAACAATGCTCCTAGCGGGGTGAAAAGTTTTTCTGAAAGAGCAAAGAAAATTAAATTTCTTAGTTGAATAATGAAGCAAAACGATTTGCTACGGTACGACGCTGCGGTAAGTTTCCTCGGAATTTCCATCAGCTAACATAATGTTATTATAAACATAGCTTTTAAATATTTATTTATATTTTATGTTTTAAATGTGTAGGAGGTGAACTCCGTACTGGGGTACAAGCATTTTATTAATACCATATATTCAAAACTTTAAGAGCCTGAAATATTCTGAGAATACCGGCATGAAGTAGAAGTCTAACAAACTTCTGCGTTTCGTGTGGTGAGTACAGGTAACCGGTGGCCCACACACCGCCCTCCCCCAATTCTGGGGGTCACTCTAGAGGCAACGTATCTGCTATGCCTCTGGTATTGCGGGTGTTCATGGGCGGCGGTAATCACCTACCATCACGTGAGCCACCTGCTCGTTTGCCTCCCTTTTCTATAAAAAAAAGAGACGACAAACTATAACCGCTACACTCGCTTTTCGATTAACACACATATGCAATAGAAACTCAAGAAATGGCAGACCGATAAGCAGCATATAGAGGAGATGTGGCTACCGCCAATCTGTATGCCATATGTGGCGATTAGAACAAATGCTCCTATGGAGTTCGGAAATTTTTATGCTCTGTGTGGACTTAAAAAAACCTTTTCTGTCGTTAAAATTGTAATATCATGATTCTTCTTTTGAACGTACACTCTTGCTTGTATAGCTCCAGCTTTGTGCCGTATCATAAAAGGGCTTTACGCTTGGTATAACCAAAAAAGTTCTTTATGGGCTGAAAGCTGCGTTATATTGCTGAAATTTCACAAATAAATGCTTTGAGATCTCTACTGGGAACGATTTGTCTTTTAATATGTCGCGAATTTTGTACGTATTAAAAATATACGGCCGGTTCCATTCCATTATAGGATTAAGTACTTTTACGTAAAGGGAGGTTTTTTCATAATCGACTCACTTGGTAAACGGATTGGCGATCGTATTACCAGACTCCGAGCATCTTATACGCCGATACCCTATTTAAGAGCTACCTAACGACTTATCTATTTTCGAAGCCAATTGATTGTTTAAATCTCGCTAGGAACGCGTGGTTGTATGTTTGTGCCTGAGTCGTTTTTTTACTCTAATATTTAAATTAGAGTAATATACAGATATATAATCTATACAGATATTGATTTTGTCATCAAAGTAAGACATTAAGGTAGGGGACAAAAACTCGGATCATTCACGTACTGCATAATAAAAGCGTCTGCGTCACAGCTTTGTAAATAGATTACTAAAACAATATAGCAATGTCAGCTCACTAATCTTTTGAAAGATTCATAACAGCGTGATAATGAATAGAAACAAGTCCTTTCAGATGCCAAGGTGACACGTAAGTTAATACCCATGGGATAATCCAGTGTGAATTTGCTAACGTCCCTCATAAAGCAATTACTGTAGCCCTTGAACGATGACTTTTGTCATATTTAAGGGACGTCTTGCCCTTTACTATCAAATTTACATAAACAAATGTTGCATAAAGAAATGTTCTTATAGTTTATTTTTGAGTCATACTTTAATTATTATGTCTTTCTTTAATCTTAAATAATCACCGATGGGGTAGCTAGGTTTAATTGTGGTAGACTCGTCCTCTGTCGAGGAACGGCCTGGGTTATCACCGGACTCTTTCCCTATTTTTGTTGCCAAACATCACTGTAAAAACTGTTGTATTCCGGTCTGGTCAGAGACGGACATGAGCTGTTCCGGTTGCCTCCCGGCTAGGAAACGGGGAGTGTATGTAACGCATTTTCCTTCACCGAAAAGAAAAAAAAGTGGTTGAGCCGTAGGGTTTGAACTCGGGTATCTTGAACTGAATACCGATCACCCAACCACTCGGCTAGTCAGTGTTATATATATTCCAAGTTTACGTAGGTATAAACCTTAAGAAATCACGTTTTATAAATACCCTACAACTCCTCACTATGACTTCTACAACTAATAACTTATTTACTACCTTCTTATTTTAAATGATTTACAGCTATAATAGGCTGTAGTTGCCACTTACTATTACGAAAACTGTTGGCAATTCCATTAATCACTTCTTAAAATATCCATTAATCACTTCTTAATATACACAGAAAAAGAGGATGGCCAAACATTAATAATTTAATTAATAAACGTCGTTTGCTCTCATGGTCATTGACGTGAGAATTGGTTCCCCTATTATTAATAATACATTGTTTGTTACTCGAAAAGCAAAATTTAGCATTCAGGCATTTAGAATTACATTTTTAAATCGCACAAAGCCGTAGCAGTGTTATTGAAATGTGAAAGGTTTCTGTTTATTTCCATTGTATTTTTAAATACTAATAATAGCAATGAAATTTAAATTTAAAAGAAAAATAATATTCTGGCTCTTAAATAACGGCAAGTAAAACTCCTCTGAAGGACAGGTCTCTCCTAGAAAAGAGCCTTAACTGTCACCTCTGGCAATCAGATACTATGGTAATTATATGATAATTATATACAATAATGGTACTGCTGCCCATCAGCGGTATGCTTAATTTTAATATAGTAGTAATATAGTCTGTCGGCAGTTATTTTAAAGATTATCCATGCCTACCTCTTACAATACCCACGGAAATAAAGAGGTGGCTTATTCTTACATCGTATCCAGATGGCGGCCTTGACTCTAGTAATCTTCAAATGGTGATATGAGAAAAAATAATTAAGAAATCTAATCGAAAAACTGTCATTCAAGCTGAGAAAAAATCATCCTAGACACTCTTAAATTTTTCTCAAACTAATACAGACAGAATTTATTGTATTTAAAAAAAAAAGTGTTTTTACTGATGTAGCGATTTATTATAACATACTTTTCTGAGTTTTACCTTGCGTTACGAGTACATGTATTCTATCGTGTTTTTCCGTTAAGAGTGATTCAATTCTACATTGTTCGATCAATGTAGCCACTTACGGTGGGGAAATTCTGTTAGTGTAGCTCTATTATCTGATGATTCAATTTTTGTTTTACGTATTTTATTTCCAATATTCATGATTGTTTTACTTAAATTTATAAAAAGTATTGAACAATTTGTTCAATTCTTCCATACGATTGGGCAATACGATATGAACTATACAATATTCATGCTTTGTTACTCCAAGTGGGCCTTCCCTTAGGCGAAGTTTCTTTATTATTATAAAGCATAAGAAAAATCAAAGTCTTAGTTTGTTAGTAATGGATAGCAAATGAAGACTGGTCTTTCTTAACATAAACAAAAATTTTTGATTATAAGACGAGGCAAGAAATATTGATAAGGTTTGAGCTAACATAATAAATTTTATAATTTTTTTAATTGTTTACAGATAATGAAGTGGGAAGTGCATTATTATTGCTTTGAAATAAGTATCCGTGTACGAAAAGCTACTTATTACTGTTAGTTTGAATTAAGGTTGAAGTTTCCTCAATATTTTGATTTAAAGTTACTTGTATTTAGTAGATAGCGTAATCTGATACATAGTTAGTTGTAGCTAGTTTAAGCGGAAACGACGAAACTATAATAATTTACAGTTCGTGACTAGCAACTACTGTTATCGTTGCGTAACTTTCTGTGTTTCAGCGCTATTAGGATGATTCTAGAAGCTGCGAAACTAAAAGATGTTTGTCTGGTAACTGCAGACAGTTTATGTATAATATGCAAGTTATATATGTATAATATTTTACTAATACTGGGGTTGACAGACAATTAAGATGACAGGCTAGATATGAACTCGAATGCAAACATTCATATTCATCACACAAATGCTTGTAACTTGTGGGAGTCTAAGCCGTAACCCCTAGCTTCCAATGCTGGGTAAGCAGAGCACCACCAACTTAGTTTCTGAGTTCTAAATAATATTTAATATTTATAAGTCACGATAGCCGAGTGGTTGGGTGGTCGGAATTTCGAGTCGAGAGACCCGAGTTCGATCCCCAGGTGGCAGTACCAATGAGTTTTTCAAAAACTTATGTACGAATTTCATCGTTGGCTTGGACAAAAAGGCGGCGACGGGCTCACCACCTGTCACGTTGTCCCGAAAATATCTTCGGTGGAAGGTGGGTCAAAGGGACTTAATTGTCTAGACTTGACCTCTGTCTACCCCTGTATTGGGAATTGCGTGAAGATATTTATTTATATTTATTTATTTATAAATAATATTTAAATAACTAAAACCTCCTTGCTTGTAATACTTACCAACTATTATCGTCATCAAACAGGAAATAAACAGATAAAGTAGATTTATTTATTGCCACAAAACAGTACATATAAAAGTTTAGAATTACAAATTAAAATAAAATGTATTATGAGATTTTTATTTAAATTGGTCTTGTCGAAATTCAGGTATTTTTACACCTTATTACTTTACGTGCACAAAAGCATAAACAATTCTTGCCATGAATTTCTAAAGCAAATCTTGAGCAAAGAAAGGCGATATTGAAGAATCCATTGGCTACCGACAAATCACTCTAAGGTCGTCAACGCATCTGCTACGCCTCTGGTATTGCGAGTGTTCATAGGCGACGGTAATCACTTACCATACGAGTGCCACCTGCTCGTTTGCCTCCCTTTTCTATATAAAAAGAGAAAACGCAGTCTGCCAACTTCGTATCGCGTCGACCTCCGTGGACGAAAGCGTATATACTAGTTTTCATTGCTTCGCCAGATCATAGGTCCCGGGTTCGATTCCCGGTCGGGTGAATGTAGAAAACACTTTTAACATTTTCTCGGGTCTGGGTGCTTGGGATACCTTCATTGTTTTTAATTCAATGGTACAAGTCCTAAAGCTGCTTATTTTAGAATCAGGGCAATGTATGTGATGTTGTCCCTGTCTATGTTTGTATTTATTTATAGCAAGATTTTGGTCAAAAGTCACGATAGCCGAGTGGTTGGGTGGTCGGAATTTCGAGTCTAGACACCCGAGTTCGATACCCAGATGGCAGGCTCGTACCAATGGGTTTTTCAAATAACTACTTGGCTTGGATATAAAGACGAACATAACATGATCCCAAAAAAATGTCTTCAGTAAAAGGTAGGTTGAAAGGACTTAATTCTCTGGTCTGCAATACATACATAAGTATATGATCATATGTAAAGCGTATCAGGTTTGTTAACATAGTCAAACAACTCAAGTAAACAATCTGGGTTGTTACCGCATCGCATCTGGCACGTAACTAAAGTATATATTATTCATCTAGATTCATCCTAATCCCAGTTATAAGGGGAACGTGATAATAGGTTTTATAATGGAAAATAAAAACATTGATTGATTTTTAGATTGAAATTAAACTTATATCGAACATTTGGATACAACTCACACACTTGTACATTAATTTTAAATTAAATCGATGCGATTGCCGAGTGATTTGGCGATCGGAATAGGAATCAAGAGACACGATTTCGATCACTTGGAGGTGACTCGTACTTATGAGTTTTTTCGAAAGTTAGTATGATTTGTATCGTTAAATTGGACACTAAGATGGCAACATGTTTATCACCTGTTACTTTTCCCTGAATAAGCTTTGACTAAATTGTCTAGACCTCTAAGGTGGTCTTATCGCTTAATAGCGATTTCTTCCAGACAACCTCAGGGCTAAAGAGGAACAGGACAGGAATTAAGAACAGTAGAAGGTGTTGAATTTTATGATACACAGGTACAGCCACATATATAGGTACAGAATGATGTTACTGGTATGTACTCAGAATTTGGGTATATTTGTAATTATTTTATATATGTGCCAGTCGGTTTTATGTCGGTTTACTTTGATCCCCGCAATTAAATACTATAAGCTATTATAGTGACAACATTACAAATACAAAAATAATCATGTTTTGCCAATAAATATATTGGCAAAACATGATTGTTCACATAGAATCATCATGTTCTGCCGATGTATCTGAAGCAAGCAAATATTAGTTTTATATTTAGACACTCAAAAAAACATTACAATATTTTTTTTTCCAAACGTTAGCTGATATTCATATGATCTACTCAAGATACTAGCATGCTTGCATCCATTTAAATATCACTGTTTAGATCACCAAATTGTATAGTAGTTTGTAAAGGTTTGTAGGTTGTGGTATGTGGCAAACACATGTACCAAAAGATTCCATTTTACAAAATATCAATCTTTGGCAATAAATTATGCCAGCAGGCATTACAATTTAAGGGGCAACCAAAAATAAATTGGACATGTGACAAGAAGTGCGAGCCAAAAATAAATGCTTCTTTTTAAACATTGTCACCTTAGATAACATGGATAGATAGGAGATATTTAATTACGAAAGAAAATAATTCATGTTTATCTTCACTTGGCCAACTATTTTTTCTCTATCTATTTACAATTTACTCCGCCAGGGAGTGGCTCCTCCGGTATATGTATTTTCAAAATAAGTATACAGTATACAACCTTAACCTCTACAAGCAGCGAGTACTCAGACTTCTCATAAGTAAACTTGCTCCATCATAGACATCCAATAGGGACTAGGGTTGATGTATCAACACTAGTCTATGTATTTCTAGTTATAAATATATTCACGCCATTACTAATACTGTGGTAGACAGAGGTCCCAACAATTAAGTCCTTTCGTCCCACATATCACCAACAATTTTTGGGGACAACGTGAGCCTGACAACGTCTTTTATGCCCAAGGCACTCAGCATTCGTGACTATAAACTTTTAAAAATTCTAGTATGATTACAAAGAAATAAAAAATGGAGAAAAATTTATGTACCAGTTATGGACTATAACGTTTTATATGAATGTAAAGTTACCTTCGTTCGGTTTTGTTTCTTTGATGTCATGTGGTTAAGATGTAAGCGTATAAAAGATGAATTTGAAAGAAGCGAAAGAGGTAAGGACCGTGATACTTGGCGACCTGTTCTGTCTGGCTATCCCGTCAGGGACTCGTGAAGACAAGTAAGTAAGTAATGTATATAAAAAAATATAACTGTGAAACAAATTGATATATCTATGATAAATCAATTTGTTTCACAATTAGATTAAATAACCATAATAATTTATGGTTAGCCGTAATCTAAATTTTCAGAGCATGCCTTTATTGATCTGGCGCTGATGATGCCACGATAACTTATTAATAATCAAAACAAATGAAAACGTTTTGATTACTAATAAGGTATCTTAACCAAACTTCTTAATAACCATAAACAAAATATATTACCCAAAGCATCAAATAACACATCAAAATTAATATATCACATATCACAGTATCAAAAAGCATAAACAGATTTATGCTTTTTAATAATGTGTTAGGTTATGGTACATGAATTTATAGATTTAAATTATAAAAATTTATTTAATTCTTTCGCAAATATCTAACTTGTATTTTATAAATTTTTCAAGTAACTCGCATAAAGTTGTTTAAGAAATAGTCTAAAACTCAAACCGAGCGAAGCTCTAAAATCAACTTCAAAATTATGAAAGTTGAAGCAAAAAGTGAAAGAAAATTATAAAGTTGAAATTTGTATGTCCGGCTTCCTTGGACTTTCGCAACGTAAAAATATTTATGGAAAAGATATTAAAATGCTACTCTTGGGAAGTTAGTGGACTTTAGAATAGAGAAAAAATGTGGTATCGTTTAATATTTTCTGTAGAGTTAAATTTTGGGTTTTAAAAAGAAAATAGTTAGTAACAAATTTGGAGTCTTTGTAATATTATGTTTAAATATCAGTGCTTTACTTTAGATCGACCCAATTTTTATTGTATGCAGATGATAAAAAACATGATTTTAAAATTTATATTAAATCGGCCACGATAGCCGAGTGGTTGGGTGATTAGAATACTAGACGAAAGGCCAGCGTTTCATCCTCAGGTGGTAGACCAATAAGTTTTTTCAAAAACTTAAGTACGATTTATATCGTTGACTTTAACATAAGGACGTGGACAAGCTTACACCCAGTTACATTCTCCCTAAAGAATGTCTTCGATGAAAGGTGGGTCGAATGAAATTAATTGTCTGGACCTCTATCTACCCAAGTATAGTCAATGGCGTGAAGACATTTTTATATATATTAAAACATAAATACATAAACATAAAATTAAAAAAAATAACAATAGGATGAATTCAGAATAGGCAAGCGGATTACAGCAATATCAGACACTTCGCGTCATAGATGCTACTGGCCGTCTCCTTTTTTTCTGGTCTGGAATTTTTCGAGACGGTTTTCGCGGAATCCATAGCTTGCCATTACTCTTTTTACAGCCTGTCCCTTACTTGCTCTCTTACGACACTCATGGAAAAGATGGGTTGGGAAATTGTAAAATATCACAGTGCAAGTTTCATTACTATTTAATGGCAATTATGAGAATAGTGGACGGATGTTTCTACGGGTATACATACTATTATAAATAAATAAATACATAAATTAATAGGCACATCATTACATACATTGCATCCCAAAGTAAGCAGATCCAATATACAATTCATGGAATCGGGAACAACCAAAAGCTCCACAAACAGCAAGACCCAAGAAAATATAGAAAAAAATGGGTTTTCTACATTGACCCGTCCGGAAATCGACTTCAGATATGGCGACACCTTCAACCGGTGTGTCTCGCCCACGGAGTTTTTTCAATACATAATATTATTATTGAAGGCGGACATATAGCATACATACATAATATTATAATGGGACTGAAATTCCTAACGCTCGTTTTTGATCAATGTCATATGAAATCATGAAAAAATTATAAGCTATGGTAATCCTTTAAAAAAATATACGGCAAAACAGGCGACGTGACGGAAGGACATTTGCCGCATGTTCACTATGGGCACATTATTATTCTAGTCACGTCGGAGCTAAGCTAGTAACGGAAAACTTCTATAACTCACATTGCCTTGGCTGAACAAATGAAGTTTTTTTTTGTCGTAAACATGGACAAGACGTAAATCCTAACGATTTCTAATTAGGTATTAGCAAAAGCAAATAATCACCATTGCCTTTTTCATTTAATTATTTTGCCTTTGGATTTAGCCTGATGTTTGCGATAAGTACATGGACACGCTCTCAGATTTGAATTATAAATAATGTACTAATGTCGTTATCCACTCCATTAAAACTTTGAGAACAAAGGGGATTACACGGGAAAAGAGTGTAGCGTAGTTATAACATAGATCACTTAATATTAATGAAGTTTACTAAAAGTGATTAATGAATAATACTTTAAACCAGTGGGCGTGTTCAGTGGCCTGAATTAATTGCCCATATTTTAAAATAATTTACCGACAATCTCTGCGCTGTGCGACTCTTTGGTCGACATACATTGTTACATTGTAACATACATTGCTAAGATCCCAAAGTAAGTAGCTGAAGCACTTGTGTTATGAAATCGTAAATAACGAAGGTTCCACAAACACCCAGACCTGAGAAAATGTAGGAAATGTAATTTTCTACACTAATACTTTTGTGATTCGAACTCGGAACTTACAGCTGGCTACATCCACCTCGTAGATATAACGGTGTACAATTCGGTGTACGATATAACATTTCATTTATTCATTTCACTTCATTTAAATGATAATGCCATATATATATATATATATATATATATATATATATATATATATATATATATATATATATATATATATATATATATATATATATATATATATATATATATATACAGTAATACGTAAGTCACGATAGCCGAGTGGTTGGGTGGTCGGAATTTCGAGTCAAGAGACCCGAGTTCGATCCTCAAGTGACCATACCAATGGGTTTTTCTAAAAACCTATGTACTAATAAAGACGGCAACGGGCTTACCACCACTAACCACGTTGTCCCGAAAATGTCTTCGGTGGAAGGTGGGTCGAAGGGACTTAAATGTCTAGACTAGACCTATATCCCCTGTATTGGGAATTGCGTGAAGAAATTTTTTTTTATATTGACCCGACCGGAAATTGAAACCGGGACCTCATAGCTGGCGACACCATGAAACCTATGTATGCGCCACTCGGAGATCGTCTTTTAATAAAACATATTAAACAAAGAATAACCTACTAGCTTGAATGTCGACGAGTGCTTTTGAGTATTAACTGTACTAAGTCTGTGTAGAACTACAATATTACACACTTGTGCTCTAATATAAAAGACTGGCGCACTCGAATCCCGCTGAGGGGTCCGTCTACGACGTTAAGTGCCACTAAAGCACTGTTAGCGCTACCATGTGGATATTGGCTGACGCCTTACTAAGCTAGAATATCCATTGTTCAGAAACTAATATTCCCTTGGAGGTTGTAGTTCTAAATCGATACGTTGTTCAAAAACTCGACGACGGTCCAAACGATTTGGATATCTTTTTAAACTCGTTAACTTCTACTTATTAACAATGAGGAGAGTAAAAGAAGATACATATATACATACGTTCATAACATTATGGTAACCAAACCAAAGAAAGTCCAAAACATAATTTTGGTTGACGGATAACTCATACCTAATAGTTAAATAACAGTACATTTACCGAGAAGTATATATATTTGTGAAGATCTTCTCAATCATAACATTCATTATTATTCTATCATAGCGGCCTGAAAAAGTCTACTGCAGCAGATCTCTCCGGTAAGGGAGGGTAAGCCATAATCGCGATGCTTGGCCAAGAGGTTGGCGATCGTGGTTCCAGACACCTTGCATCTTTGACGATGCAGCCCGTCACTTCTCGCTCTTGCTAATACTGGGGTAGACAGAGGTCCAGACGATTAAGTCCTTTCTAACCACTTATCACCGCAAACGTTTTTGGGACTGCACGACAGGTTGTGTTGTGAGCCTGTCGCCGTCTTTGTGTCCAAGCCAACGATATAAATTTTACTTTTGAAAAACTCATTGGGATGCCACTCGGGGATTGAACCCGGGTCTAGACTTGAATTCCGATCACCCAACTACCGGTCGTCGGTCTGCTTTTTGCTGTGCTGCAATTGCATTTTCTGGGCTTTTTCCTTAGTTTACACCTTACGGCACTCACGGGTAGAAAAATAATAAATTTGATAATTTTTATACCCATATAAAATACTACTAATGGACAAGCCTTGAAGATACAAGTGGGACATAATTTGATTTATTTGGATACGAATTTTTTTTATTTATCAGGTTTGTTTGATATTTTTAAACTTAATATAACCTGAGAGTTATGCTTGACATGTGGGCCATCTGAGTCGACGTATTAAAGATAACGTAAATACAAATTTTATTTTTAATCTTCACGCATTACTCATTATAATATTCATTCAAGACAATTTGGTTTCTTCGACTGACATTTCCCAGAACATTATTTGGGACAGCGTGACAGCTGCGGTGACACCTTAATGTATCATATATGTTCAAGCCATACATAATATGTTTTCAAAAATTTCATTAGTATTAGCCTTCTTTCTAGGGGACATATTACACGGTTTTCGATGTCCCAGAAATGGGGCATGTTATACATCTATTGCGCGACCAGAACCAAGTTAGATTGGGCTCAGATCTCAGAATAAGGTGTACTGGTAGTAAACAGCTGGGAGTGATGCTGTAGGCACGGAATTCTAGCTCGGATTGTCTCTACATAATTTTTATATCATGTTACAAGCTTTATGTATTAAAACGTATATCTCGTATATTTCGCGTCATAAATGGCTATGGTGATGGTGACTTGATGAATAATTTCAAGAACGATTAAAGGATACAGAATTCGTCTGATTCAATACTACACTTACCTATTTCTGCCGTTAAATAGCAGTGCAGCAACTGTTGTTTTCGGATTTAAAGCTATGGAGAACCATAATAATCATGGGCAATAAATAAATACATAGTAGATATGGGATCTCAAAGTAATTTATTATAGTATCGGAAACAACGTACATCTCACACACATTCGCACACACAGACTTATAAATAGCAGCCTCACTACATTTGGAGAATTTATGTCGTTTTTTTTTTCTACCACCAATTTTTAATTCTTTTATTGTGTTCCGATTTGGTTTTCTTTTAAAGTATAGAAGTTGATTATTTGTAAAAAATAAGTATAATTGGAGAGACACTTGAAATGTATGTAAAACATGTTAAAATTAGGGTATAGTGTATCGTCAGTGATCCTAAATAAATAAAAATTTGTAGACGAAGTTTTATCATATTAAGGCAAGCGGTTACGAGATAGTCTGTAATCAGTGATGCGTGAATATCGTCTAAGTTAAGTTTAATCACTGCTAAGTCACCCTTGCTTAAATTTCGATCGTGAATGCTTATTCAAATATGACTGAGAGAGATTAATATGTTTTGACGATATCTGGGATCTTTGGGGACCGCACATCGGAATATATTAAGCTTTATTGAGTGTAAACAAAACTAAACAAATACATTAAACATTCTCTCCATTTTAAAGCCTAATGGAATTTTAAGCGTTTAGTAACTGTCTAAAGGAATTGTAACCGCGACTGTTAGTAGCTGCCGGTGGCAAGAGTGCTGGCTCTTTTCTCGCTGCAAGCTTAGGTAACTATATACTGCAACATTAAAAAACTAATTTATGAAATTTCAAAGCGATGATTCAAGATAAAACACGTATTACAGTATATAAGACCCCCAGCAATACGATTATTAAAGATAACTCGCACCTGCTGCCTATCACCGTTCTGCTTAAATTTAATCGGGTATTTTCCAAGATGATTTCTGCCATCGGTTGGTTGCTATTTCTGTATCTAAGGCTATTTCTCTAAGTCTTTTTACGATATCAACGGTAAGTAAAGAGTGGATTATTCTTGCGCTGTTACACTATGTAACGAAATAAAGAAATTTGGAACTCGAGGTTCAATTGAGGTATGAACTGTCGTACGGAAATCTCTCATTGATAAAGTACAAATAACAAAAGAACAATTTCATACACCTGTGGAAAATAAATGTACATTTACATCGGTGTTATTAAAATTGCTACCCTTAGCAAGATCGATAAGAGGTTAGAGTTTATATGAAAAGTTCGGACTTTAGAAGGAAGACGCATGAAAGTTAGGAATATTAAAGCATTTTATATGGGATATAATTACGAAAGCTAATAAGTTCCAGTTTATATTCCATATCAAATTTAAGTAAATTTCAAATAATCCAAGTGAAAATAGCACGGTAACATGATGCGCAATGCCATGTTGTGCGATGCTAAACTCTACCTATAAAATAGCACCAATCATCTCGAAAATTACTAGATCAAAATTCGTCAGCCAGATGACGTGCGGGACCGTCAGAGATGCGAGTTGTGTGGTCACTGTGGCAAGTCCGGGGAGGGTTTGACACAGTTTGTTTGTTGTGGGGTTTGTTTCCTGCCGTGGTAGCGATACCTGAATAGCGGTGTCGCTGGCTCTGAGATCTCGGGTTCAATTCCCGGACTAGTAGTAGAAAATTTTTCTTCATATCGGGTCAGGGTGTTTGTGGTTCTGTCGTTGTTTCCGATTCAATTTCCTAAGTGCTTAAGCTTCTTACTTTGAGCGCAATGTAGATGATGATTTCATTATCTATGTGAGTCTGTATAATAAATGTATTTTTTTATTTAAAAAATATCACCGATTAAAACAATTCTATAAAACATGCGAAGAATCAGAATAAGTGTTTGATAGAATAGAATATTTATTCTGAATCTACGCGTTATTTTAATAAAAGGTGAACTTGGCAAGTAAATGAACTCTAACAGTTCAACAAAGAATATTATGCTTAAATGATTAATTGAAAAACCTATTACTTTAATAACGACTGACTATACAACTTTATTACAGTTTTTGATGTATTTGCAAAGTTTTTATTAACTATGATTATTAGAGGTGAATGACTAAATGTTATTGTGTGATTAATAATTTTTTAAATAAGTAATGCCATATGATTGCGGCATATTTGTTAAAGTCCTTTCTCCCCATGGATGTCGAAAGCGGCCACTATGGGAAAATCCCGTACATGCCTTTCCCTGCCGGTAGATGGCGGGAACCATCTCGAAAACCATCCGTACCATCTCGAAAAATACCACACAGAAATTCAGTACACTAATGACTGAATGATAGGAGGTATCACGAACTGGCGGCGTTTATGGCAAACCCTACTTTACCAGACAGGTCTTTGACTATAGTGGACTTATACGGAGCGCTATGAAAGATATGGATAGTGGTAGTATAGGTAGTGTGGGCGGCTTTAATCATTATAATTATATCAGTAAATGAATGTAGTTCAGGTCTCTTAATTAAATTAAGTGTATAAAAGAGATACAGTCCTAAAGAAAAAACAGTAACCATTTCGTGCAAAATAATCAATAAAGAAAAAAACAAAAAAGATGCCATCATGGTCCAAAGTAGAACGTGTAAAGGCGACGAAACAAGAAGTATCTTACACAAATCATGCGTAATCATGGGCTGCGCTGAAAATCAGTGTTGCGTCTACCCGCTACTTATGCTGAGCTCATACCCTGTTGTTCCTTTTCTGTAATAGATTTTTTTTTTCATTTATATCATATATAATATAATAGGCTTGTCTCACTTCCAGGACGAGACCCAAGACGCCTCTCCTTAAAGCCGGTATGCTATAAGGTCCAAGTAACTGGGAGCAGAAACTGATGTTTGGCTCCACATAGAGATCAAACAATGTTGAAAATTAAACATTTTCGCAAAACTTCTGCTTTCAATGATCTTGTCTTTGTCATTATTACTGCATATTTAATTACAAAGCACTTGACACAATCTACTTTCATTTCCAATTATTGGGATACTAAAAGTTTTAACTCTTCTAAAAAAGAGTGAACCCTTTTATAAAGTTCCATCAAATTCTTAGAACATATCATCCTCGAGAAATTAATTTACTGTATAACGCTTTTATGTCTTCTTCTATATTTGTTTTGCTTGATTTATGATCGCTTTGTCCTTATTGTATCCTTAATTAAAAGTATCTGAACAAAAATAATACTGGAAGATGATAATAAAAATATGAATAACGATGAGCTCAATATAACTATGAATGAATTAATGAATTAATATATTTTATTGTGTACCACAAAACAGAAAAAACAAAAAAATATCAAATTAAGTAGAATGTACACTTTGGCAACCTTATGTAGCAAGATAGCCATTTCTTAAATTCATTTCTTTTATATTATCGTAAAATTTTATTTAACTATGACTTTGAGACTTAAGAGGACAGATTATTTGTTTTTGCTATGGTATGTATCCAAATTTTTACATATGGATAAAAGGTATCTTTACCGGCCAAAAGTTTGAGACCACCTGCATCAAAGTAGAAAAATGAAATAAAATTCAAAACTCAACAAAACAAGGGGTGTAATTATTTATTTAAATGTTTATTTACTAATTAATATTTACTAAATAACATTTTAATAAATTATTGTTTATTAAAATATTAATTAATATGTAATACATATTACATATTAATTAAGAAGAAAAGAAAAAGCTCAATTATATCAACCATTTACATACATAACATAAACGTATTTTCGCCAAAAAACCCTCCCTTGCAATTTAGTACTTTTTACAGTCGCGACAAGGATCACCTAACAGCTGATCGATTGTGTCACAATAAATTTTCTTCCAGTTTTCTTGTAAAAGCCCACATGTCTTCTTACGACGAGGGCATCAACTGGGCAATCAAGTTACATCAAGGTCTTCTTACAACAGTTCAATCAGGCTGAGCTCTGAGGGGCACACCATGCTTTTTAAAACTCCTTCTGTTTTTCTGTGTTCTAAATAACTCCTGCCTAATTTCAAACTATGTTTTGGGTCATTATCTTTTTGGAAAAAAATCCATTTCTAATGAATCTCAAACCAGGCGGAACAGATTCATGATTCCCTCAAATCGTATGAAATCTTCCATTCGTAATGGTAAATGTAAAATTCCAATCGTATGAAAGGTTCCATTGCTCGTGAAGCATCCTTAGATGAATATGGAACCACCATGTTTGACTGTTGGCACCATACAGTCTTGCACCATCTTTTTCTAGGCGTCAAACAAAAACTCTTCGTATTGAACCAAATATTAAAATTTTTTTTAAAGTCTTCTTCATCAGGATATCGCATGGCGAAATTTCAAGACATAATTTTTTTTTAATTCCCTACCTGGTGCCATGCTCTACCACCTGGTATTACCTATCTACCGCGGGATTTATTGATGTTTTGAAACAATAGACCTTTATAGGATCTTAACTTAAAAATATCTAAAAAAAGTATTCTTAAAAATTATTTAATAACCATAAAATACGCGTATGTTTAAATTCGTCTTTTACCATAAGTACATTTTAAATATTTTGTTAATTAGAAAGACTTAAAAGTAGTCCTAAATTTTGGACCCGTAGCACAACTTTACTTATTTAAGTATATAAAAAGTCACAATAGCCGAGTGGTTGGGTTATCGGAATTCGAGTCGAAAGACCTGAGTTTGATCCCTAGATAGCAGGCTCGTGAAAAACCAATGGGTTTTTCTAAAACTTTTTTATCGTTGGTTTGGACATAAACATCACGAACAACTATCACGTTGTCACAAAAAATGTATTAGGTGGTGGGTAGAAAGGACTTAATTGTCTAAACCTATGTCTACCCCTGTATTGAAAATGGCGTGAAGATATATGTATAAGTATATTTATCAAATCTACTTATATTAAATAAGAAAAACACAAATAAATATAGTTTTAAGTCAGGATAACTAACCCACATCAGATTTTTCTAGTATAGTACTCCTATCCACTCAAAGGTTGTCTGGAATGAATTGCTTTTGGTGTTATATTAAATAGTGCATTTAATATCCAAGTTTAAAAACTTTCTTTTTGCTTTCCAAAACTAATGTTAACCTCTGAACCTTCTTGTATTACTAGCAGATGTCTACATCTTTCGAATGCCTTAACATAATGAAATAATACTACCAACGTTTTGTTTTTAAATAATTCGGTAATGTGGTTATCATTTAATTTATAGGTAAATGAAAATTTCGAATAGTCAGAGGTATAAACAAGTAAGTCTTTTCGACCCAAATACCAAAACATATTTGGGCCCTTATGTGACAGGTACTGAGCCTGCCTGACGAGATTCTGAGATTTAATGTAAGGTTCGATGAAGTGTAAATAAATAAGCAAGAAAATACACGAAATGTGAGTCAACTATTTTTGAGACTTTGAAATAGACTAAATCCAACAGTGGACCCGGACTCGCTAAAAAAGTAAAGATGATTATTTTTTCAGCCTCATGCCACATCTTTATTTTCCTGAACATTGGTGTTTATAGAGAAAGAGAAAAATGTCGTTGGCCTGACGAATATCAACACTGGGGTACGCAGAGGTTAAGATAATGTCCTTTCGACCCACCTTTCACCGAAGACATTTTTGGGACAACTTGATAGGTGGTGAGGCTGTCGCCAAATTTAAATCGTACATAAGTTTTTGGAAAAACCCTTTGGTACGAGCATATTACCTGGGTTGAACTTGGGTCTTGAATTCCGATCACCGAACCACTCGCCCTCGCAACTAGGAAAACCTTGATTATCTTTTAGGAATTATGTCATATTTTTTTCCTCCTTGGGAAACGGGAGGTTTTATGCGAAAGCACGTCTCAAATCATTGATTAATTTTAAATGAAAATACATTGTCTCTGCTCACCTCTTAAGGTGATAGATGTAAAGTATCCAATTAAACACAAGCAAATGAGTTTCCGAGTGACTTATGACTCGGCTTGTAATAACAAGTTAGCTACCTATTTTCACGATAACTTATTTCGTTTTCCCTCGTATATTCTATCTC
The DNA here is from genome assembly GCA_029286605.1 of Sericinus montela. NCBI lineage: Eukaryota > Metazoa > Arthropoda > Insecta > Lepidoptera > Papilionidae > Sericinus > Sericinus montela. The sequence continues at coordinate 434,101 of JAGSMR010000027.1, forward strand.
TTTGTATTACGTAACAAGCAAGTGGGCGGACAGGTGTAACGAAATACGAAATTATACTGAAGACAATGATATTCTAAAAATAGGGTGTGAGTGCGGAGTGACCCTTAGAGTTATTTATTCGCTTTTCATATTTACTGAGATGTATATTATTAAATTTATGAATAATTTATTTCTTTTGACAGTGAAGAAAGAAGACTTTGTATTTAGCGTAACACCAAAAAGTGTGGGCTCCGGGTTCAAGGTCATACCGAAACCAATACTGCTTTAAAACGCATTTTTTTTTATTTGTATCAGTTTCTACAGGATAAATACAAGTGGTTATGGGTATCTATATGTAAGGCATAGCAAGTGGGGTATATTTTACTTAATTGAAAATTCTTATAGGTATAAGAGAGTTGTGATGTCCTAATATACAAAAGAGATGAAACCAAATGTACACCAGACAAACTAGTAAATAGAAAAAAGGAACAAAAATTACATCGAAATACAACTACATGACCAATAACTAATATTTGATAGTGGATAATAATAGATATAGATTAATTCCGAGAGACTAAAGAGCTTTAAGAGCGTTAAATTTCTGAGATCCACGAATTAGGATTCAAGTTAGTACTTTAAAAAGACACAGACTTTATTTAATTTAATAACTCTATGAAATGACTAGAGGCTTAACTCGTGTGTCTATTGTATTCGTATTTGGACCTCCAACAGGACCGTTGGTAAGCCTTTGGAGAAAACTTTAAACGTCTCTTCGGATTATGTGAGAACCAAACCTTAAATTAGAGAACTAAGTGAAGAAGTTCGTCACCTTTGCTTATGAAACACCTACTTAAATATTATACTACTTAAATATTATTCTTATAAATTATATATATATTACTATAAAAATTATATTAATAAGAGCAACTAAGAAGTGCCGAATTCATCGTAGAGTGTAATCACACTGTTACATACTTTGAGGTCCTAATTGTTATGCATCGCTTGTGAATTATTCGCTTATGAACAGCTCAATATGCATCATGAAACCAGGCCATCAAGTAGAATGAACTTCATGGAGCGTTACTAATGACTCATCTCCCGACGACGGCATAAGCGGTTAGGACGCTAACGCTTTGAAATCTTTGTCAATTTTAAGGCGAAACCCTAGTTAAGGGAAGAAATCTAGCTATGCTAGATGTATCTAATACATAGTACCTGCGGTAGATGTCATTTATATGCAATAAAGGTGATATATATCTTTCCAGTCTCTGAATCATTTGGATAAGTACAATACCTCGGGGTGTCTTGGTTTCAAAAGAAAAGAGAGCCAGTAACATTACAAGCTATGCTTTGTCAGGGAAACAATAGATGTGTAACCTCTTGTCGCCATGACTTAATTTTTTTTTTGGGTTGCTCCATTCGTTAGTAAAGACCGTCCACTTAATAGAACTTAGGTGGACTGTAAGTATCGTTTTTATATAAAAATAAATATCTTCACGCAATTCCCAATACTGCAGTAGACAGGGGTCTCGACAATTAAGTCTTTTCGACCCACCTTCAACCGAAGATATTTTTGAGACAACGTGACAGGTGGTGAGCCCGTCGCCGTCTCAATGTCCAAGCCAACGATATTATACGTCCATAAGTTTTTGAAAACCCATTGCTGAGCGTGCCAACTGGGGATCGAATTCGGGTCTCTTGACTCGAAATTCCAAATACCTCACCACTCGGCTGTCGTGACTTTTATATCAAATAAAAAACTACAGTCATGGTGAACTGTTTTCATTGCAATGGGATGGATCAAATCTCTTCATTTTGTGTGCATTCATTCAATAACGGTGTGTAGGAAAGGGACAGCGACCTACTCTAACATTGTGATATTACCGCATGAAATTCCTGAGCGTGTTTAGAGAAATTCTCCCACGCGAAAACATTACCACCAGCGATCAATGTTGTTCTTCTAATCGAGTGAAAACGGTCTCAGAGGTAGAGTGTTACTGTATGAGAGTATAATGGCAATGAATGAATGAATGAATGAATGCTTTTATTGTACACCACAAAAAATAGAAGAAAACAATTGAACATTGAAGTAAGTAGATTGTACAATTTGGCGGCCTTATCGCTACATAGCGATCTCTTCCAGGCAACCAACGGCGTAAAGAGATGTGGCAATTCTTCACGAAGAGACAAGGAACATGATCTGATCACGTAACTGGGCTTTATCATTTATGCGATGAACCCAGTCACAGTTGCTTTCCGAAAATCACATCAATCTCCTTCACATTAAGATACTACTACACTTACGATACTATTACACTTAAGATACTATTACACTTCGTTTGGTTGGCAGGTTGAAATCTTAATTTCCCTTATTAGCTTTAATTACGCGCTGTCTCATATTACTTTTCGTTGTAATCCATATGTACATATAAATATTTATAAGGATAACTCAAGTTATAAGCTTTATTGACAAAGTTGAAAACGATTGATCATAAATTTTGACTTTGATCGGCTGATATCATAGGATGGAAACATATTTGATTGACATCCTTGCCCTAATTATTAATGTACACATACACATTGGGCGGAGACTACATATTTAAGGAAAAGGAGAGTAATCTGTAAATATTGAACACTTTACGTTCAAAAACAAAATTGGATTTATATATACGATACTTATTAACTAAAAAGTACAAAACATTGATAAAGATAAGACTTTGTTTGACATCTTACACACACCGTAATTATAAATTTATACCGTTACATAAATTAGGAAAAAGAACAAGATTTGTGAGTGTTGTGACAAATTGATACCAACTCAAGGTTTGCTATCGTAGTAGCAACGCCAGCGTTGACTTTTAGTGGTAACCGAATAGATTGGATTGGGCCCGCGACGTTGTGAAGTGATCTTCGGATAAATACAAAAATAAAATATAAATACATAAATAAAATATAAACATACACCTAGTGGCATGGTACCAAGAACGCTGGCTGCATTTCCACATTAGTTAGACTTAAGTGAAGTGAAAGAACCTGCCCTCTTGTCACCAGCGGCTACGTCCAGTCGCGGGTACAACCACCCACGGACCGATCGACTTTACGGCAAATGGAACAAATATATTTTTTTTCAAAAACTCATATTTACGCCATTTACCCGATTCAGCTGCCTGTGATGCCGCCCCGGCCCTTATCGAAGTACCCTTGATGTGAGAGGCCACTAATGTATCGACGCAAGTAGCGTCCCTGACAGGGGCTTTGAACCTCTCCCAAGGGACTATAGTCAAGCCGTCGGGTCTCTTACTATCCTTCCAAAATATTCCACAAGGCTCTTAAACCGAGGTAATATTTATGGAAACAAGAGCCCTTCGGATGACTTTATTCAAGGAGCCGTGACGTGACAGTCTGCTGGCACTTTTATGGCATGAAAGTCCATGGAGGCCTAGACCTGGAGGACTCACCTGGAGGACCTCAGGACGTCGCCGCCACAAGAACATCGACGTGGTTTATTAATAATATATTATATATTCTGTGTATAATATACATATATATATATATATATATATATATATATATATATATATATATATATATATATATATATATATATATATATATATATATATATATATATATATATATATATATTATATATATATATATATATATATATATATATATATATATATATATATATATATATATATATATATATATATATATATATATATATATATATATATATATATATATATATATATATATATATATCTTTTCCCGCCGTTATCTTGTAAGTAAAGTAAGCAAAATGTAAGGAAATAACGTAAACAAAACAGTAATTAAAGTTGGTGTTAATAGTATGTAGAAATTTTACCGTGAAGCCACAAGTGCGTAGGAACGGGGCGTAATAGCTCTACATTTTCTCGGTCATCGCTTTTATTGTTCCGCTCTCGTGTTTCTAGGGCGTTTATGTTACCTACATTACTCAAGCAGGAAAAAAATATTTTTTTTTGCAAGTACATTATTTTATGTAATGAAATATAGGACAAAAATATTTTTTTTATTTTATATTGAAAATGTTACTTAGCTGCTGCCCAAACCTATACCTGCGCGGGAACCAAAATTGTTTTTTTTTTTTGATAAAACTATGTATTGCGTTTCCCTACCTAGGTTTAAGCTACCTCTGTGCCAATATATACACATATAATATTAATACCGAATTTTATAGAACAGTCACTATAGCTGAGTGGTTAAATGATTACAATTTGAGTTAAGAAACACCGAGTTCAATGAACGAAAATAACTTTATATTCATATAAAACGTTATAGTCCATAACTGATAGACAAATTTTTCCACATTTTTAATTTCTTTGTAATCCTACTACAATTTTAATAGTTTATAAAATTCAATAAAAATTTCTTCGATGAAATGTGGGTCGAAAGAAATTTATCGTCTAGACCTCTTTATTAGGAATGACTTTAAGATACTGTTTATTATTCATAAATTAAGGTTTATAAGGTGTGTAATGGAAAGCTTTAAGAGAATCCTCGGTGAAGCTATCGTCGATATTGTGTCTGCAACTAACACGTTGTCTGGCGTCACTATGTCGAGAAATATAGGAGGAGGGTTGCCCACACAAGAATATCAAGACATCGATAGAAATCGATGTCTTGATATTCTTGTGTGGGCGACCCTCCTCCTATATTTCTCGATCATAATTACAATTAAATTATACTAAGATCAATATGCCAATGAAGTAAAATTCCATAAGCAGTCGAGTTGAAATCGTGATAAATTATTAATACAATTATAATTATAATCATGATAGCAGAGTGGCTGGGTGATCGGAATTCAAGTCAAGAGACCCGAGTATGATCCCCAGATGGTTAGTTCGAAGAAATGTTTTTTTTTAAATGTATATCGTTGGCATAATAAAGAACATAACAAAAATGGCGACAGGCTCACCACCGGTCACGTTATCCCAAAAAAATGTGTTCGGGGAAAGGCGAGTCGATAGGAATTAATTGTATTGTGTAATACCTTTGACCTCTCCCCCAGTATTGAACATGGCGTAAAGATATATATTCTTATATAATAATTTCTAACATTAAATATCTAATATTAATATTCACGATATTAATATTAAATTAAATAATAATTATTATTATATAATATTCTTGTAGATTAATTTGAAAATAAATAAATAAATATCTTCACGCAATTCCAAATACAGGGGAAGACAGGGTTCTAGTCTAGATGATTAAGTCCCTTCGACCCACCTTCCACCGAAGATTTTTTCGAGACAACGTGACAGGTGATGACCCCGTCGCCGTCTTTATGTTCAAGCCAACGATAGGTACATTTATCTGATTCCAAAGTAGGAGCTTAAGCACTTGTTGTATGAAATTAGAAACAATGGAGGTACTACAAACACCCAGATCCGATAAAATGTAGAAAAAAGTGTTTTTTACATTGACACGACCGAACCCGAGACCTCTGAAATAGCGACACGATGAAAACCGCTGCGTACGGCACACATACACGGAGGTGGTTTTAAAATTATTTTATTATTTTTCTGACAACTTTTACCTTTCAGTACTGAGATGAGTAACATTCATTTGGTAAAAAATTTACGCCGCTAAAATATTTTTTAAAACAAAGTTTTCTTTTCATCAACGAGTCTCAGAGATCGCTCAATCTAGATATATTCGGAACGTAAAACATTTTTGAATAAAAATATTCGCCAAACCCTAAAAGTGATAGCGGAAATTATGGCAAACTCCTTTGTTACTTTGGATTATTGCTTGGTCGTTATATATGTAATGTACTTAATTATCTTTACGCACAATCCCTGAAGGGATAACCAGAGAGGACAGATTGCCAAGTGTCTCCATCCTTCCCTCTTTCGCATCTTCCATTATTCATTTTCTTTATACACGCATGTATAGGTATACCCGTACTCTTAACCCTATCATCTTATGTAATGTTTAATTGCTGTTAATGTAATATATGTCGCTCATTTTCTTTTCATGAAAATCGGATAAATCTATCACGAGCGTTATAAATCCTTATGGTGAACGACATATCGAGTTAAAGTTATCTCACAAACAGACCGATTTTCCTCAGAAATTATGACGAAAGTTTTCAAATAAACTATCTAGTTTGGATAACATCCATTTTATATATTAGACGACCCGATGCTTAAGGTGGTAGTTACCCTGCCTTCGAAGCTAAGGGTTGTAGGTACGAATCCCGCTAGGGAAAAAAACATTGTGTGATGATTCATCACACAATGTTTTTCCTTAGCGGTATGTGTGTACTTGAGCCATGGATTAAAGGTATATTTCAATATTTATATCTTAAATATATTTGTATGTAAGAATCATCACCTGTCACGTTGTCCCAGCTTATAAGCTTCGACGAAAAGTCGGTCGAAAATTGTCGAGATGTATGCCTATGCCCAACATACCTATCCCTATGTCTAGGGTATGATAATGCGTGAAGATTTAAAAAAAAGATAATATTCTCATAGTGAAAATGGAGATTATTTATGCAGTCAGTCTATGACAAAACCACACAATTGTGGTATTATCGCCCCTATTCGTAACCTAATTGAGCAACGGCCTGATTAATTCTACGCGCGCGGTCGTCCCCTTGGATACTAACTCCAGATGAGTGTTTCATACATATTTCATATGTAATTTATCCTAGTCAGTATTTTATAACCAGGTGGTATTCTGCTAACGATCAAGGTAACGATCAGTGTAAATTATTTTTCTGTTAATCAGTCACTTCTACCCTTCGTATACGTACGTAAGTTACTCGGTAGCGGAAATTTTACAATAAATCATTATGATTAAATATAAGATTTGCGCATGTCCTATGCAGAAATATTCATGAATTTATACATAATTTTAATTTAGTTCTCATGATGTAGTCAGAGTGGAAAGTTTTTAAGCGCGTTTGTAAGTGGAAACATTCCAAAACGTGATGAAAGACGATTTTTGTATAATACTTACGATACTATTTAATACAAATTCAAAACAAAACCATATTATAGAGCTATTATAGTGAAGTAAAAAGTCCATAAATTCAATGGAGCTTTGTTTTGTTACAGAGAGCGGCGAGGGCGGCGAGGGCGGTGGCAAATCGGTAAGTTGATGAGATTTATTGAACGGGTCGACCCACGTGTATGATAACGAAGCCCATTAGCATAAAAACACGGTTACATACTGGAGACGCGCGAAATTAAGAGGAATATTTTATGGTTGTTACTTATTATTTCCCTTTACTTAACTTATTCAATGAGCTATATAAGTATACTGCAGGATATAGGCCTCAACCGTAAGGATGGATCTGTCCTAATCGTTTCGCTTGGCAAGTGGATTGGCGATCTCAATACCAGACACCTTACACCTCAGAGGCTACTGTTCATAACCTGTCTACAAAATTTTGGTCTTGCCTATTTCGAGATGTTTAAGTGTAAGAATCCTACATGAATTTTGTAAGGATGAACAAGTGAATGTTTGTTTTCCTTTCACGTAATATCTGTAGAGCGGATATTAGTGAAGCATTAAAATCATGCAGTTAGTAGTCACATCAAGAAAAACAATCTAATTATGTTCAAAATTATACTGCGGGACTCCGCTAATGAAATACAAAAATTTACATTTTTGGTGTACTTTCCTTTGCACTGCAAACTTAATTAATTTCTTTTATTTATATATTCTTTATTGCACACCAAAAGAAAGAAAAAAATTAACCATAAAATACACATGTTGCAGTAAGCAATGAACGGTCTTATTGCTGACAGCAATATTTTCCAGACAACCGATGTGCAAAGGTATAAATGATAAATGTACAAACACATATGTGTAGATAACACTTATTGATATTTTCTTATATATGTTTTGAACTTTTGATAAATAGGAACAAACCAGCAAGTGATGTGTACATGATGCAAATAATTACCGAAATTTGAGTCATTTGAGTAAAATAATTCAAATCAAATAGTAGAAAAATCAAATCGAGTTCAGTGTTTAGTGAACCCTTATCAACTCGGTACGTGATCTACGCGTTTCAAATTCCACTGCGGATTTCGAATCAACGCGTTGCGTTAGTCGCGAAACTCATTCGGAGTTGCGACTTGAATAAGTTATCTTACCAACTCGACTAACACGAGTAGAATAATCAAAAATGTTACTCGTCACATAGCTACCATAGGTTTTTTCAAAAACTTATGTACGAATTATATCGTGGGCTTGGACAGTATGACGGCGACGGGCTCACCAACTGTTACGTTGTCCCAAATATATCTTTGGTGGAAGGTGGGTCGAAACGACTTAATTGTCTAGACTCCTGTCTACCCCTGTATTGGGAATGGTCACATAGCTATGCGGTTTAAATAAATCCGCAAAATAACACCAGAGGCGCTTTCATTTCTAAGTAAGGAATTGAAGAGGCATAACTTGAGGGAGTGGGAGTGGCTTTGAGGCTACAGCACTATATCTTGTATTTTATGCTTCTATCTATTTCACGCCGGTATCCTCCGAAACCGTCTGTTCATTTAAATGCAGCGTGCAGTAGGTTGTAAAAGGCTGCATCTTGGTTTTAGAGCTTCTGTACTACTTCACTCTAACTTTACGACCAGTTTTATCTTAACTTTGTACTTTGGCGCCGTCACAAAAATATGTTTTGTGAGAATAGAATGAAACTAAGAAATAATCGCTATAATATTGTACAGAGCAACCTTGATAAAAAGAAACTGAAGGAAATAGGATAATATTTGTTACAACAAGTGATTCGTTACAATAATATTTGTTATGTAAGGGTTAGGTAGCACTACGATTCGTTTTAACAAGGTAAGAAAACTTGTTTATAAAACATTACGTAGATTATATCGGACTATATACTATCGGATAGCGGACAAAGCTAACGAAGAATTAAAGGTATCTGAACCTGTCGAGACATTAATTAAGTGGTAATAATTAATAGGATGTGTTATGTAAAGATTTTGTTATTACATTAAAGTTAATTAATTATATTAAAATTAATAAATTACTCTCTATCTATATTCTAAAATTATTTAAAAAAATATGGTTTTATTTTATTTATTTTATCTTCATGCCGCATGCCAGAGAGAACAGATCGCCAAGTGTCACGATCCTTACATACCTCTTTCGCTTCTTTCAGATTCACAATTTTCTTCACATATGCACGTCTAGGTATCTGAGTACTCTTGACCCTCTTAATTTCAAATTTCGCGCTGTATAATTTCTTCATCATTCGATCTTCACTCATTCGCTCAACGAGCCCAAACCATCGAAGCACGCTTGTTAGTGATAAGGTCAACTTTCAAACCTACGATATTACGAATCTCTTAGTAACGTATTCGGTCGGCCAATGTAACGCCGCACATTTTACGAAGAGACCGCATCTCCACTGCATTCAACTTGCTTTTATGCTTTCTCTGGCATACCCAGGTTTCGCTGCCATATAACAAAGTAGGTATCAGCACTGTGTTATGTATTGCAAGATGTGCACTATTCAATACGCCTTTGCCCTTTGACTAACGCAATCAGGGCACCGTTGACTTTGTTTCCGGCAGCCACACGCTTATCCACATCTAAATCACATCTTTTATCCCGGCTAAAAGTGCACCCAAGTATACTATTTCATTTATCTGTTCTAGACATTCCTGATTTACCCATATTTCACACTCCGTTCTTTCTTCATCCCTTTCAAATAGCGGAACCTTTATTTTTATTAGCATTTAAACGGAGATCTTTATTTTCACATTCCTCTTTCATATACGTGACTATTCCTCTTTCATATATGCCTGCAGTTCTGCCTTTGATGGTGCAATAAGCACTGTGTCATCAGCATACAGCAGACAATTTACTTTTATGTCACCCAATTTCACACCCAAAAAACTATCTTTCAGCTTTTATAAACAGCTGTCGACATACAATATGAAAAACCAGGCAGACATGACACGGCAGGGCTATGTCATGTGCCTATTTGGACGCCAAACAAGGGTGACAGGTCATGCCCCACCCCATACATATTATTAAAAAATAATTATAGAATCGTTTTTGATAATTTCATACTGAGATTGACGGTAAATAATAATAATGTTTTTCCTCAAAAGCTCCCTTACTTTCAAACCTACAAAATTATATACAAAATACACTATATTCAAAAAAATAATACGTGGTTTAAGAGTCCTAGGTTTTCCTTTTAAAAGTGAATTGCAAATTATTAGTGGAGTTGTACTTAGTTTATTTTAGTGAGTCAATTTTTAAAAAATTTAAGTATAAACAATAATTTAAATAAAAGGAAAATTAAACAAAAAATCCTGTACGGCAACTGGGCGGGCAATACCTTTGGCACGAGGTTGAAATTTAATTTTTAAATTTCTCTTACCTTTAATAAAAAAATGTCAGCACTAGCCTTACAAAATAACAAAATGTTTATTTTAATAAAAAGTTTAAGTAGTTACATAATAATAATAATGTTACATAAATAACGACTCATTTTTGCTTACATATAACGTAATTTGTAGTAAGCCTTAAAAGATAAAATATTTTGAGATTTTACATGACATTAGGGCAGTTCTTCGGCGTCAAAGCATTATAAATATTCCAAACGCGAACTTGGTAGCTTAAACTATGCAAATAAGATTCCATTACTTTGACGTTGGCCGCCGACACGAATTTTGATATAGTATTTCTAGATATTCCCTGGAGTTGTTTGTACCACTTAGTTCAGAATTTCATACAAATATACAATGAGTTCGAGTGATAACGACGTACATACATCGTTCGAAAAATACCAGATGCCTGGGAGAGTAATGTATACATTTGGATTTAGTTTTCACCGGAGCTTATTTGGGAAAAGTTGTCCGTGAGCATATCGACATCTAAATGTCCAAGTCAGCAGTGCAGTATACATAATTAAATATTTATATAAACACTTGACTTGAATATAAAAAATAATAACCATAACACAAGTTTTTGCATTTTGCGGGGTTCGAACCCGCTTCAGTTAGCTTCTCGGGCACTGTCACTACCAACTTGGCTATTGGATGGTCGTATCGGCAATATGATTTTGTTCAACGGATTCTGATTTTTGTATTTGAAGTGAGGGACACTGGCTACTTCGTTTTTTTTTTTTTATTTCTCCGCATTCCCAACACAGTTCAGTAACAGTAACTGTACTGTTACTGAACTGTGTTGGGTAATCAAAATTCTATAACCAAAACAGTAAACAAAGTTCTACAATTATCCAATTATTATATTAGAGCCCGATGCCGTATCATTGTTTAAGCTAACGTAATAGTAATAACTAAGTAACGTAAATATAATTAGTAATCTCCAGTGTAAGTGAATCTCCGGAAAAAACTCATTGTTACGACTACTTGGGAATCATGGCTAGTATTTTCAGGAAATAGAATAATTTCGGGGAATAGAGGATCTGTCAAGAATTTCGAGATTATGCGCAGGCAGAAACTATTCCCTAATTTAAGTTACTACTTAAAGTTTTAGGTGACATTAAGTTATACATGAAGACTGCCGTGGACTAATGGCGCACACACCGGTTTACTCCTAGTTTCCCAGTCAAAGTATACAACCGCTATTCCTAAATTTTCTCGGGTCTGGGTGTTCGTGGCACCTTCGTTGTTTCTTTTCAAATGCTTTGGCTGCTCACATTGGGATCAGAACATTGTTTGTAATATCGTCCATATGTATGTATTTATTATTTTAACGTGTATGTATATAAATTTTCTTGTGTTTCAGGATGTTCCTGTTGAACAGTTGGAACAGCTTAAACTTGGTAAGTATTTAGACATTTTCTTCGAACAATGAAAATGAATTACGGTAGCGTGTTATTATTTATCGTAGAACATGAATATTTATTTATTCTTTGCCTTTGTTTATGCCCGTATAAAACTGAACGTCTGGCTATAAAAGGCTATAACGCATGATTCCAACATAAATATTAATTCGTCTTATATTATATTATGGGTAAATTCCAAGGTCTGTCTCACTCTTAAAAACCGTAATATAATAACATTGTATACGTATCTTTGTCTGTTTTTTCAATCTACTTGTCTACTGATTAATCGTTATTCATGAAATTTTGCATTGCACCCTGCAGACACAAAAAATAACATTTCCAATAAATAGGGAGAAAATATCTATTAAAATAAGAATGTATATTTGTTAATCGAGCAATAATTTTATAACCTACCACAGTTCCGTAATGAAGTTTCTATTTTCGAAACGATATTTCTAAACTCAAATTTAAAAGACTCAACGTGAATGAATGAATGAATAAATAAAAGAAAAATACTTTATTATCAGAGGAGTGGTCAGAGGTCTCGACAATTTCGTAATTACTAGATTTTAATAGTGGATTTTTGTATGCCAATTGTTTCGTGTGTTCAAAACAAACCGGCTTACAATAGCAAAGTACTTCAGTGCGTCACGTGCGACACGTTGTTGCCCGAAATAATTGGATACCGCGGCCTCCTCGGGTGGGCCTGTGTCAACTAAAATTCCAATTTGGTAGCGCTTTTGAGAGGTTTCTCAAACAAAGCGGATCCATATTTGCTATTCCTTATATTCGGTTTCAACTTAACGTGTCATTGATTGATTTTATTTTCAGTACTGTCTTTTTTGATCTTTCATTCTCTCGGCGTCTCTGAAACTAAAGAAGTAAGTAAGAAGAGAATCTAGTATCGATTTAAACGCACCTGCATACATTTAACAGTTATATAAAAATAAATTATTAAAACTGAAAAAAGTAACTCCTGCACTTCATTCCCAATGCCAGGGTAGACAGAGGTCTATACATTATTTTTTATAGAAATGGGAGGCAAACGAGCAGGCCTCCGGTTACCTGCACTTACCAGACGAAGCGCAGAACTTTGTTAGACTTCTACTTCACGCCAACTTTTCATTTTTAGGACAACGTAAGAGATGGTGAGCATGTCGCAGTCTTTATGTCCAACCTAAGTTTTGAAAAACCCCTTTGGTACGAGCCTGAGGTTAAAACTCGGGTCTTGACTTGAATTCAGATCACCCACCCACTCGGCTATTGAAGAAAGAACTGAGAACTTGAAAAAAAGGAAAGGAAGGATAGTTATATAGTTAGATAATTCGGCTACCGCACTCACCGGATAAAACGCAGCACAAAAAGCTTCTACTTTACGTCAGGGTTCTGAATTTAGTATCAGAAGCGATCATTTTGGCTCTACCTTGTGTAAAACGTGTCTCTTGTTGAAACTTCATCGTACTTAAAGTTGTATACATAATAGAAAGCCTACAAAAGGCTATTTTTTAACAATCTGTCGGTACCCAAATTCATTTCCTTTTCCAAGGCTTTTCCCATAGTCGCTTCTTACAGATCCAGACGGAATTTTAAAAATAACGTCTCTTATCTTTATCTTTATTTAAATAGTATTATTATATATTAAACTAACTATTAAATTTTAAGATGGAATTAAAAAATTATGTTTACAATATACTCGTAAAGTGAATATGTGCAACAAAAACTTATAAAATTATTTAACTTTAATTAAAATATCTCTCTTGTTTTATCAACGTATTTATATTTCGCCTTGGAAAAAATAATCTACATTCAGACGAGCCGTCCTTAATCATCGGCTTAAAGGCAATATTGAGCTTAGTGTTTAGTGAGGCTACATTAAATCGCTACTGGGTGTTTTTCCACCCGCGCCGTTCTTAATACATGAATTTTACGTGAACTTTTCCTGCTAGACTTTAATTTTCAGACATTTTGTTAAATAGTTTTGATGGATTCTGGCGCAATGTTTTAAATAGTATGTATGCATCAAACTTATTAAATTAATGAGAAAATTTAAAAAATATTCGATACGGGCGGAACTTGAACTTGCGACGTCTGCTTTTGATCAAACTTTTTACAGTCGTCTTTTTTGATGAAAACAAACTTACAGACCACTGCATTCTATAGGTTGGTATATATATATATATATATATATATATATATATATATATATATATATATATATATATATATATATATATATATATATATATATATATATATATATATATATATATATATATATATATAATTCTGAAGCCTATAAAAAAACCAACTCGATAAGTGAAGTATTTCGCTCCTTATCGTGACTACAAGATACGGGATCCGCACATACAGACACACGGACGTCCAAGACAGAAGTTTTTTAAACAATTTTTTAATAAGTATAAATAATAAGAAGAGATTTAATAATATTGAGTGTTAAAAATAGTGTTCTTTCTCAACATTGGTCTATTTATATTCATTTAAATGTCTATTGACATTTTAAGTTGGAGAATCACTCGGTGTGCGTTAACTGACAGTAATACCCACCTCAACGTTTCGCTTATGAGGCGTGAAATGAATTGAATCCTTAGCCTGAAAAAATAGACGGCAATAGGCTCAGCATTGGTGCGTGACAAGGTGTGTCGGATTTAGTTAAAATGTGGATAAAAAAACTACTTTGACTAGCCCGTGAGATGTGGGGTAGTCAATTTAGTTCTTTCCACCCATACGTATGTTTCCCCTTATCGCATCGAATAGTACATAATCACTACGTCATTTCCGCATTACATAACATTGTTAATACCCTATCAGTATTGAACGACATCTTGTTCAGTATTGTAGATATTTGTACATAGTGTAATCTTTGATGATATTGTGTTTTTATTCTTTGTTTATGATCCCCCTTGAGTTCCTGAATAAAAAGTGACTATGTACAAGTCAGCAACAATAAATAAATAAGACGAGTAAAATCTCAAGTCAAAGTAAAATACTTGCTCGATGGAGTCAAGTCAAGAGCGTACCGTTTTATATGTAAAAAAAACGAGAAAATTACAAAAAGAAATACACAAATTTATATAGATTCCGGTAACATTTACAAGGCAGGCGACTTACGGAAACGTCGCGGTACGCATTCAGACTTACGATCCAATTCCGACATCCAGTACATTAGTGTCACTCTCCTCGTGACAATTTATTTTCGTGTTAGTAGGTCAAACGTACTATTGCTATTGATTTATCAAGATGAACAGATTCTCTACGAATACCTTTATTCAGCTTCTTTCATTGTACACAAATTTATGTTGTGTATGAAGAAAATTATGTAACTGATAGAAAGAATCATCATGACATTGTATCTTGGGTGTCTGCCTTCCCTGTTGGGGATGTTGGATGAAGATATACTTACAAACATGCATACATTAAAAGTAGTCTAAAAATTCAGTGCACGACATAGACCTCTCCCATAAAGGAAGGTATATAAGCGCCTCGCTTTGCAAGCGGATTGGCAATCGTAGTACCAGATTGACTACGATTCATTCATTCACTCGCAGGCAAAATTTTATAGATTAGTCTCTTTCTACTATCGCTTTGTTTGTTTCATAGAGATCTAAATCAATATGTAGGAGTAAAAGAAGTTTTCAACCGACTTCAAAAAAAGGAGGACGTTCTGAATCCCGTTGTGTTTTTTTACACAAATAAAATAAATATCTTCACTCAATTCCCAATACAGGGGTAGACAGAGGTCTAGTCTACACAATAAAGTCCCTTTGACCCACCTTCCACCGAAGATATTTTCGGGTCAGCGTGACAGTTAGTGAGCCCGTCGCCGTCTTTAAGTCCAATTAAAATATAATTCGTACATCATTTTTTGAAAAACCTGTTGGTACGAGCCTGCCACCAGGTGATCGAACTAGGGTCTCCCGACTAGAAATTCCGACCACCCAACCAATCAGCTATCGTGACTAATATTTATTTAATTAGAGACATCAATATTACATTAAATCATAAAAAAATACATTGACATTGACTATACAAATTATACATGATGAAATTACACAACGGGGGAATAATGTGGCGACATCTATGTCTCCACATAAGAAGCTCGCTAGTGGCGGATTCAAGAAACACATCAACGTCCTACATGGCGCTATCGAAGATCGCACGATTACATGCGTATATACGATTACCGATAGTGCACACTTGTGGAGGAGATGTCCTCCCCAGGTCACGATAACCCGACTTGGCCGGTAGCTACCCTTTTCCTGCAGCACATCATCCGCTACAAAATAATTCCTTTTTCGCTTTTCTTAATTTATTACTTCTTTAAACTAATTCATTGATTTATATCTTCACGCCGTGTGGCATAGGCGTAAGCATTTACCATCCTATTACATCCAATGGGTGTCACATAATCAGGGACATTGAAAATGGGAATGGATACTGACTGATGGCTGGACAACAATTTCGAAAACAGATTAAATAAAGCTACCGGTGAAGGACGCAGCGTCTGTAGTGCGAAGTGTCCGGTACTGATATCGCCAATCGCCTTGACGTGCGAAGTGATAACGACAAATCATCCTTAAATTTAATTTACAAGCAAAATTTGCTTGAATTTGCTGATTTGCGTTATGTATATATGCATGTACATGGAGAGGTATGACGAACAACGCGCTATCGCTTAACAGACAGTAAAACCACAATGACCGCAGCATTAGACCGTTAGTTTCACTAAACATTTCAAAGCTTAAAGCTGTGCGAGCTTTAACAATCTGTAGATATATCGAGCGTTGTTTGTTTGTGCAGTAAACAACAAAGCTGTTATCCCCAGTCCTTTATTTCATTTAGAATGAGATTTCTCTTAGCTTTACTGTTCTGTTTTGCGCTCAGTAGATTAACAACATTAAAACATAATGTTGTTGAAAGCCAATTTGAATTTCCAGAGGAAACCTCTGATATATTCAGATAGTAATAAATACTTTTTAAAAATACTTTTACTATGTTTTTCTTTTCCCTTTTCATCAGCTTCTCATACATACAATACTACTATATTTGCCATCGTGCTGATTATGTGAAGCGACGACCCGATAGCTGCGTAATGACTGTGCCTTCGAAGCTAAAGCTAGCGGGTACGAATCCCGCTAGGGGCACACATTTATGTAATAAATATGAATTTTTGTAACCGAGGCAACGAGGTTTAATGTTAGGTATATAGGAACACTTATCTAAGTACAAAAAAAAATATGTAATAACATTGTAGTACGCTACCTTGGATACTAAGACGGCGATAGCCTGACTACCTGTCACATTGTCCCAAATAAGCTTCAACGAAAATTGGATCGAAAGGACTTCATTGAAAAAAATCACTATCGATAAAATAATATACATTCTTATAGCGGTGAATAAATGATTTGAATTGATTTCATTTCATTGTCTGAACCGCTGCCTACCTCAATATGAGAATTTCCGCACTAGCACCTTAAACCCTGACCGGTCTGTTAAAATTTTATCCAGTATTTTTCTAAATAGTTATTCCGCAATCTATCAATAGTCAATTAATTTTCCAAAGCATTGACACCTATAGGAAGAAAAGGTTCCAATAGCACGCTTCATCATTCATACAGATAAAGTTACTTCAAACCTTATAAGGAGAGAGTACGGGAAAAGTACTTATTCTACTAATTTAGCTTAATTCGAATCTACGTGTTGTTCTCTATTAGCTACGAAATTATTCTTTTGTGACCATCTGATGACGGAAATTCGTTTGAATTAGTCCAAACGACGGAGTACAACAAATATGTTACGGTTTATAGATTTACTCGTATATCTCGTTTGTACAAGGATCGGTAAACATTAGGACATATTTTCCATTATCGCGTCACATTGTAACCGCTCTCTCATGTCATGGCCATGGTAATATCTATCACATGCATAGGTAACGAAGAGAGGACGTGATATTGTAAATCTAGCAGGCGTGGAGAGTGAGTGCAGCCACCTCCACACCAGAGCCATATTCAATAAATGACTAAATAAATGCGTTATTGAATCATTACTCCTATAACGTAGAAGTAAAGTAATTTCAAGATTAATTAAAGGCTACGTAGTAAAGTAAGTTCGATCCCCAGATATCGGGCTCGAACCAATGGGTTTTTTCATAAACTTATGTACGAATTTATCGTTGGCATGGACATTGAGACGGCGACAGGCTCACCACCTGTCACTTTGTCCCGAAAATATCTTCTGTGGAAGTTGAGTCGAAGGGACTTATTTGTCTAGATTAGACCTCTGTCTAACCCTGTATTGGGAATTGCGTGAAGATACGTAGCCACAACCAACACCATTTATTAATATGGCTTAACGGCAAGTCAGCGTAAGTGTGTGTGTGTATCTTTCTTATGCACACTTGCATTGGGTTTGAGTTTCAAAGAACAGAATATATAATAACTTTATGGACGCTCCCGCGTCTATGCCGGCGCCCGCACCCTCATCAGCGCTTACGTGAGTGGAGTCTTAACTTGTAAATTTCTGAATGGAATTCAATGCACTTGCAAACATTTGTAAATTTCATAATGTAGATTTGCATATAAAACACTTTCACATTTAATTAATTTGTAATAAATTAACCCATGCAAAGTCTTTTATTACATATAGCTAGCACTAAACCATCAATATAATATTATTAAAATGGACTTGTAACTATGACTAGCAAGTAATATGTAACTTTATAGATAGAACAATATCTATGATATCACAAAAGCCTTCCCAGGCGATTTATTTTGCAGAAAAACTTTAAGCATGTGACTTATTACCAACATTAACGACATAAAATCGCGTTAAAACAAAAATGTTTCGAAACTTTGGTCGTAAGGAGAAGCGTTTATATTAAAAAAAACAAAAACAATTACGTAAAATATTTAAAGAAATTAAAGTCGATAAATTTGTTTCAGCTGAACCCAGCAAGGAAATGCCTGAAATGAAAAGTGAACACGTGGAATTTCACAGTCTAGGTAAGTATTCTTCCACCCTTTTACTTCCTTAACGGCCTTTGAAAATCCACTGTAGGACATACCCACCACCTTCTGCCAGCGCATTGGCGACCGCTATACCTCACACTTTAGACACTGCTAACCATGGTCAGTCCACTCAATTTTGGTCTGGCATTTTTCAAGGCTTTTCCACTACACCCAAAGATGGACCACACGATTAGATTATCATAATGGCAGTAAAATTTTCAACTATTGTTACATATAATAACCATATACTTATTACCTGTTAAAATTTTCAAAATAAATTTACTCAACAGTCTATAGTCAGTACAAAGGACTTCACTCTGAAAAGCTTATCTGATAAAGATCTTATTTAATACTGAAATGTAACAATCACATCATTGTAAAATATTTCCTGATACTACATGACAAGTATAGAAAAACTGTTCGCAAGTAGATGAGGGATGAAAAATAAAGATTTGGAAGCGGTTGGAACGATTTATATCTTAGAAATATAAAGATTTTATTCTCTTAAAATAGGTAAAGGTTCTATAAAGTAGGTAAACATAATATGAAATATAAACAGTAATGTAGATAACAAAATATTTAGGTAATAATACTAGATGTCGCTAACGATATGAGTGAAGTTGGAACAGTTGCAGCTTTTCAAGCTTTCAAATAAATTACGTAATAATCTTCTATTTTAGGAAATCATAACATAGACAATGATTAGGATTTAGAAATAATTTTCACAGCTCACTGGTTTGTTTAAATATTGATATGTTAACTTATATGTTGTCATGACTTTCTTACCGTGGTTGTACATAGTGATTATACCTTGTCCGGCCATAAGTTCTGTTACAAATGAAAATGCATTTTATTTTAATGTAACATAATGTACAAATTTATTAGTCTTTTTCTTTTATCTGTTTGGCCATTTGGCCGAATATATGGATTTACGCACTGTTTCAAAAGGAAATTTCACCACTGCTTGCTCCAAATTTTGTAATGTCGCCGTATCGTTTAGAGCAGGCTATGTCCTCTAAAACTGACCATAATTTGAAGTCTAAAGGGATGAGGTCTGGGCCAGACGAGGGCCAGTCTGCAGCACATATAAAGTAAATAAGGTTCCGGACTTCGGTTTCAAGCCAGGCTTGGGTAGCTCGTTCCTTGTGATCAGGTACAGAGACATGCTGGAAAGTCCACGGTATATTTTTAAAAAAGTATATTGCTGAAAGGTTTCACAACTTGATCCAAGACTTTATCTTGATACACTTTGCCTGATGTTTTCACTCCTTATTCACAAAAATGTAGTTTTGTAACTCCTTGATAAGACACGCCCCACCAAACCATCACTGATGCTGGATGATCACCACGTTACCTTTCTGACCACTTGAGCAGCTTCTTTTGATCTGTAAGCGTAAACTGTATCATTTTGCTTATTGTAGTGTTCTTTAATCGTGAACATTTTTTCATCGGTAAAGAGGATATTTCTGTGCCTTTCACCTGCATAAAAACGACAAAAGGCGTTTTGATCGATCCACTCTCTTTAATTTTAAATATTGATTTAGGGCATGTCCAGTATATCGACGATAAGCTTTCAGGTGTTGTTTTATAATACGCGACAGAGTCCGATTTCTGGCTTTAACATCATTTGTTGTTCTAAGAACACGTGGCCGCCCCGATCTTTTCTAGTCTTCGACATGGTTGTTTCTGTTGATAGTACGATATACGAACATACGGCTGATACCCCAAGCTTTCGAAGTTTCTGGAACATGTCCTACGGCCATATACACTATGTATCAGGCGATCACTGCAATCCTATTTTCTTTAACACCTCATTCCATGTTTTAATTTCTTAAAAGAGTTTGCATATTGCGGGCAGCAGATTTTGTTCGACGTTTCTTCGATCAAAAATTCCCTCCAAAACGTGTGAATAAAAGCAAACACTCCTTATAGGAGGGCTTTATGTTCGTAGGAATTTAAGGACAGTTTAACCCTTTAAAGGGTAAGGTTAAAATGTCAGGCGTAATGACACAATATATATCGTTAATTCACATAATACACACCTGTTACATTATGATATTACGTAATATTTGTTGAATGCGTTTACAGAGTACATATTAAAACCCCAGCTTCTACGTAAATAGGCAACATTTAACAAGTACTACCATTGTGAATAAGTAACTAGTTGAAAATAGAACTATGCGGTTTTCATTGGAAGCAACTGTGTAAGTTTGTCTAGTGTATAACATGTGGTTAAAGATATGAAATGCGGCTGAGAATATGTCTTTGCGCTAAAATCTATGATATTTATTGTTGCTTTTAAAAATAAAATAACTAAAAACCGTGTAGAAAGAGGTGACTAAGGGAAAAACCTTTTAAATGACAAGATATTCCAACAGGTGACCACTTTGGACAAAGTTAAAGAAACAGATGACTTGCTGCGTCTAGGGTGTGATCGCCAATGCGTTTACCGAGTGTGACAATTATAGCAAATCTTTTTATAGAAACCACAGTGGACTTTCGCATGTTATGTAACAATCTCCAACATAACATTATATAACATTCATAGTGTAATATAACAAATAACATTCATAACATAACCTTATAAGTGTTATATTATGTTATGTAACAATATGGAGAGGTAGAAGGTTTAAGTTTAGTTGTTTCAGCACATATTACCAAAGCAAATTTGCGACACCGTGAGTAATGGTGGCTTTTATTTGATATCCTAAAGATACAAATCGTGAAAAAATATGCGTTAGATTTGTGTGTTGAAATACATAAAACACTACAAACATAAAGAACTAAAAAACCTCGCCAGAAAATCAGCGTATTACCGAAATCGAAAACATGTCAAGGAACGTCACTGTAATAAGATTTTCAGCCTAGGAAAAAAATTTGTTCAAAAATGAAAGGCTGCTTTCTTAGCGGAGTAATTTTTCCTTATATTTTGTAAAGAAATTTGTTGAAAAGGTCTGATATACGCTTTAACTACATTAGTCTGATATTAAGCGTTGTTTTTGTTCTATTGTTCCTTTCAAGTTCCAGATATTTTACAGTATATACGACTGTATTTACCATCATTGTTTCATAAATAAAAATCAGATCATTCTGGTAATAATTACTTTGAAACTGCAGATGCAATCAAAGAAAATGGCGAGCTGGTTTCGAGGCTTGAGCAACATGCATCAGCTGATTCGGTACCAGGAGAGAAACCACGCATGCACGCAAAAGCTCAATTGGATGTACCATCGGAAGGAGTGCACCGCGTTATGGTACAAGAGGGCGCTCAGGTCAACGTGATGGATGCTACTGTACCAACTACTGCTGCGAGCGAGGAGCAGACTACAAAGGTAACTTAAGTTCAATTTAATTGCATTAAACACCATTTTTATCAAGGTCTTAATCAAGGTCAATAGTTGGCCATTGGCTGTGGTGGTATCGGTTTAAGAATATGCAACCTTTTCTCGAATATACCGTTTATTCGCGTCGGTGCTGTAAGAAGCTAAAAGAAAAGCCTTAATTGTTAACCGACAGATGGCGGGATAACCATCTCGAATTAATACCAGACCAAAATAAGCAGACCGGAGACGGGCTGTAGTGTCAAGACGTTTGGACTGCAATCGCCAATCGGCTTGCCGAGCGTGGCGATACTGTCAAACCCTACCATAGGAGAGGCCTACGTTCGGCAATGGACTATTACAAACCGCTGTGTTATATAACGTTGGTCTATGTTATATTTTTTTCCGTAAATAAAGATATTTTTATTACAGTTACTATAGCCGAGTGGTTGGTTAGGTAATCGGAATTCGAGTCATGAGACCCGAGCTCGATCCTCAAGGCTCGTACCAATGGGTTTTTTCAAAAGTTATGTACGATTTATATCATTGGCTTGGATAAAAAGACGACAATGGGCTCACCACCGGTCACGTTGTCCCAAAAAATGTCTTCGATGGATGGTGGGTCGAAAATACTTAATTTTCGAGTCCTCTGTCTACCCTGTATTGGGAATGGCGTGAAGATATTCTTTTTTCTTATTACTAGATTAAGATAGAAAGTCTAGACGAGAGCTTATGTGAAGCATAAGTCTATGTTAATACCCATTACGTGAATACTGGTGCGGCTTACGGTTTAGGTAAACGTGTAGAATTGAATGCAATGTCGGGGGAAATGTTTCATATTATACTATTATCCGCAGTGCGCATTTTGTAATTTTGTCGCATTTGTTACATGTGTCTTGCATTTCGATTTGTCAAACTTGATAAAGAGGAGTTCTCTAATCTAGATATATGTAAAATATGTATATTCCAATCGATATACGAGTATGTTCACAGATGATAATTTATTTTATAATTAATAATAAAATATAATTTTATTTTATTATATAATTAATAATAATAAAATAAAACTTCAACATCAATGGCCACACAAACTCGCGGCCCTAAACGCCCTTTCACCGCACGCTGATTACAAAAGAGCTTCGGTTCGCTCAAAGGGCTTAGCATTTAATAATAGAATTTAAAGCGGCTTTAAACTGGCTAGATTTTATTTGATTTTTGGTTATAAAATTAAAACTTAAATGGCCGTATGTTGGACCAAGGGGTCTTCTATCAGGACCATTTGCCTTAAACTCAACACACGGCAAAGGGATTGGTGACAGTCGCATCAGACATCTCATACCTTGGAGTGTTCTGTGTCGATATCAAGTACTTTTGTAGTCTAGTGATTTTTTTTAAATGTGTATCCTGCAATCAGTCGGTAGTCAATGGTTAGAGCGTTTTTTTTTTGCTTCTTAATAATCCTAATAGGTGTCCTATTTGAGAGATGGGGGAAAATTCTTACGTCTACACCACAAGTTTTGCAAATAAGATTAATTATTTACATTTTGAAATTAAAGAGACATTAAAAAAAAGGGCAGCGTTTATATATATCGCGTAGTATCAGCGTACGAATGATACCACCTCCACACTTCCCGTGGTTGTCGTAAGAAGACTGAAGGAAAAGACATGAAAATGATGGCTGGTTAATTACCTCGAAAAATATACCATAGAAATTAAACAGACCGGTGAGACTGAAGGAATAGACATGTACATGGTGATGGCTACCGATATATGGCTGGGTGATCACCTCGAATAAAATAAACGTAAAATATACCATAGATAAAATTAAGCAGATCGGTGACGAGAAGCAGCGTTAATGGATCGAGGTGTCCTTTGGTGGTCTTGTTTTTAAAAGCCATTTACTAAATATGTTGTATAAATATTTTATTTTATATTTCTATTTTATATTTTATTTTGTTGTCCTATTATTTATATTTTAGACATTACAGGCCGTTATGTATGTACGTTTCGTTAAAAAAAAAAAAAATTAAAATAATACTATTTGTGTAGATGGTTAATTAATTCAGAAACAGGCTTTCCTGACGTCAATCTCACAGATATAGCATTGAGGTTAGCAACGCAACCAATTATATTTGCGATCCAATCACAGATCTGGAATATTCGATGACACTGAAATTGCTTCAAGGCTCTATCTCACCTTAAATTGGTTCATCTAATAATAATTTCTTCCTTATTAACATCTCATTAGAATATAAAGTATCTATAGAATTGTGTACCTATAGGATATTTTGAATCGATATTAAAATACGCCGTTTAATTATAATTAAATAGATAATCGCAATTCGTAATTTTTCACGGATTTCTCCTGTCGTCAAATAATTACATTATTACAATAAATTTTTAATATTATTATTGTAATAATATTGTAATCCGAAATTCATAATTTATTGGGATTATTTATCCCTAGTGAGCACTTGGCAATCCTCTTATAATGTACTTCTACTTGTGTTGATGATATTATTTTTTTTGTTTAGATTTGCTCACCAGGCCACCAAAGCGTAGTCTCTTTATTTACATAAGTTTTGCACATAATTCGTAAAAAAATTTCGAAATAAGTAATTGGTACAAGCCTTCCTCCTGGGGATCGGACTCGATAACAAAAATATATTACAAAACTTATCTCTGATTTATATGTGCCTATGTTTAAAGGTGTTCCATGGAGCTGCTCGCTTGGTACAGCCCGGTTCGGCTACCAACAATCCCTCGAACCATCCGCACCCACCAAACCACACGCCAAACCATTCGGCTGTCCGGAGGGCGTTCAACGCTGACATCACAAAGGAGACAAAGAATAACGTACGTATAAGTTCCGTGTTAATCTTTCTTATCTATTTCGCCATTTATATGGTAATTCATCCCTAAAAGAAAGTCTTCAAAAGGTTTGCCAATACTTACCACGCTATCAACGCAAGGAGTTAAACGAAATACTACTGGTTTGAACTTAGGAGTTTTTAATGGAAAAGAGCGAAGAATAGGCTCTCACTAATAGTAAGTTATTACCGGCGCCTATGTATGGATCGTTTGTGTATAGGAAAAGTGGTTTTCTGCATTGACCAGTTCGGAAACTGTACCCGGGACCTCAGAGCTGGCGACACCCTGAAAACCGGTGTGTACACCACTCTTCCACGAAAGTCATCTTTTTGCGACGTCTTTGTATTACCCAAATCGATTCGGCTTATTCGTGGAGCAAAATCACCGTTTGCCTCTACTATTGCTGTTCCAAGTTTGATAAGTGTTGGTTAAATTCCTGTGGACTAGGAATCTGCCACCCGTGATTGTCATAAGAGGCGACTAAGGGACAAACTTTTAATGGTGTGATGGCGGGATTATTATTTCGAAAAATGCTTCAAATTAAGCATTCAGGTTACGGGCAGCAGCGTTTAAGTATGAAGCTGTGTTACACTGTGTTTAACACGAAAATTAAAACTAAAAAGGGTCGAGGTAGGCCCAGAAAATGTTCTTGGATACCTGACGTATATGTATGAAGAAACTGATGAATTTGAAAGAAGCGAAAGAGGTATGTAAGGGTCGTGATACTTTGCGATCTATTCTCGCTGGCCTTTGTCAGGGACTATACGTGAAGACTTCATTTTATTATTTATGGAAAAGGTTTATATCTTGAAGTAGATTTTTGTTGTATGATTTAAAAGTGCGAGAAATGCGCACGCTCAATTCAGTAGCGGGGAGATTGGCTTAGTTCTCTATGTATATAAATGATGCATATAGTAAAACTTCGCTTGAGATTAATTTGACAGAAAGACGTGTGCAAGATCGTGTCACTTGAAGATTTATTCTCTCTCTTAAAATCAAATTAATAAATAAATACATGTTTCTATGCTTCGTCCTAACTTTATTTCAATAATTATAAGGAAACCGATTATACTAAGCTCAATATGCGTTATCGATCTGTCGCCTTGTTAGCTCCAGTTTCAGATTCCTCTTAGTAGGTTACCAGGTATTCAGGTCAAGCGTTGTTCAGCGTACGAAACAATGGAAACATATTTTTGGTGTATACATTATACATTTCCACTGTACTAGTTGTTACCCGCGATTTTATATGCATGGTATTTTATAAGATTGCAGAATTTCACTACAAGAATGTATTTTAAAAAAACTTTTGAAGATTGGTGCCACTGTATGTAACGTACGTTTTAACGTTGTTGCAACTTTGCACTCAGTAAGTGTATTCTACCTCTCCATTCTATACTTTGTATAGTTTTATACAGAATGGAACAATCCATTAATACAAACGTTTCAAAACAAAAAATTATCTTTACCCTAATCCCAATACTGGGGTAGACATCGATCCAGACAATTGAGTCCGATATTTCACCGAAAATATTTTTCGGGACAAAGTGACAGGTGGTGCGTCTGTCGCCTTCTTTATGTCTAAGCCAACTATATAAAAAGGACGTAAGTTTTGAAAAATTTCATTGGTTTTAACTTCGGTCTCTCGTCCCGAATTCCAATCACCCAACCACTCGGCTATCGTGAGTTTCTTTTATGTTATTAAAACCTTTCTATGTTGGTTTTATTCACTTATTGACTGCGTTAGGCTGTCACGTTGTCCCAAATAGGCTTCTGTGAAAAGTGGGGGCCATACCACCCCCACTTTTCACAGGCAGGGACTTTTAATAAATATATACCTACTGCAATTTTGTGTTAAAATTATTATTCATAACAAAGATAGAACTCTGACGACCAGATAGCCTAGTTGGTATTGACCCTGCCGAAGCTAAATGTTGCCGGTTTAAATCCCACTAGTGTGTATATAAATGTTTGTACTAAGGTCATGGATATTTATATGTATTTATGAATATTTATCCATGTAAATATATATCATCATTAAATATACACTCGTATATGTAGTAGGACATTAGTATTATACAGGTTTTATTGTATGAATAGTGACATGTAATACCATGTGGTTATAGTTCTGTCCTGATTCCCTTTAGCACGGGCTCAATCTTAAGAACGGAGTAACAACACATAACTTAGCTGAATGTAGTAGTTAACCGACTTTACGGCTTAGTCGGGCTTTGTCGTAAAACTTAATGCGATAGCTGCATTCAAATTAAGATGCGGCCTCAGTATAGCAGTATTTGTATGATAGTTTATTTGTTCTCTTTTTTGTTTATACATAGCATAAAAAATATCTTCACGCCATTCCTAATACCGGGGTAGACAGAGGTCTCGACAAATGAAGTCTTTTCGACCCACTTTCCACCGAAGACATTTTTGGGACAACGTGACAGTTGGTGAGCCAGTCGCCGTCTTTGTGTCCAAGCCAACGAAATAACATAACATACTGTAATTATATAAGTTTATGTATTATGTACTTTATAATATACCCTACGTTTTTATTGAAAATTATTATATTTTTATCTTAGTAACAAAATCACGTAAAAATCGCTGAATAGATTTGAATGAACTTGTGCACATAGATAGTTTATAACCAGGATTGTCTGACACATTTCTCAGAAAATATTGAGTCTCTGGAGAGGGAAATAAGTTGCTCTTAATTATTTAATTATCAGACCAAAATAATCAGACCGAAGATGGGCAGTAGCGTCTGAGGTGGGAGTGGTCTGGTACTGCGATCGCCAATCCGCTTGCCAAGCGTAGCGATTACGGCGTTATGTTTGTTTCATGTTATAGTTTAAAAAAATGTTAGTCAAAATGTTCTCCATCTGTAAAACATACTAAATTTACTATCCACCTAATTTAAAAAACCGATTTTTAAAAAAAAATATAAATACGCGACTTTCTTTAGCGATGAGTAGTGTACTCATCGCTAAAGAAAGCCATAAAGCGTCCATGCCACTCTTTGCATGGTATATAATATTAAAGAATGAATAAATAAATGTGTGCATTATTTGAAACATGTTAGGTACATACACATTTTAATAAATAAGCTAATCTTACACATGCAATAAATTATCACAGAAGTATCTCGATAACTACTTTAATGATTTGGTCAATATTTTGTAATTAGATAGTGTTTGTATTAAAACATGTTTTGTTTTAATTGTCACATCACGTTTGATTTTTATTCTTTGAGCTGTTCTACACATAATAACACTAAAATAAAAAAAACCGAACTAGGCCTGTTTTCCGCCCAGAGGTTAATTACCTATTCTTTGCGAGTAGTACAAAAATACAAGGTTATTCACTTATAGTTGTAATGTAGTGAAGTAATGAGATGTCGATTATCTTTATCGTCTATATTTACTTTTTTCCTTTGGTTTAGTTACCGTCTAAAATGTCGAAGAATCGCTTATTAGTCGCTAACGCTTCCTCTCCAGCACGGTGTACTAGCGAATAATTTACAACACAAACTGACACTCGACTCGGCTTTATATGTGCAATTTCACTTTATGCTATCTAAAATCACAGCAGGTGTTCTTGTTATAAATCTTTGAAAGTATTTTAAATAAATTTACTGTATTCTGTCTGGGATAGATAGGAAGTCTGGGTAGCAGACATCTAATACTAATTGTATTAAAAAATATCTTCACGCCATTCCCAGTACAGGAGTAGACAGTGGCCTAGACAAGGTACTAGCTTCCACCGAAGACATTTTTGGGACAACGTGACCGGTGGTGAGCCTGTCGCTGTCTTATTCCTTTAATCAGTCCAAGCCAACAATACAATTCGCCTGCCACCTGGGGATCGAACTCGGGTCTCATGACTCCGAATCTTGATTACCCAGTCGGCTATCGTGACACGTGAATAATAAATTACCTATATTTTATTTATCATCATCGTTCTCATGAGGATTATTACCAGACATCCGATGTCTTTCAAACGTCGATCTGGGTATTTTGTGTAAAATATATTAGCCATCTGTCCAGTGGCAGTGGGTGTAAGAAATCTCCTATCCTTTTTTTCCCTCTTTATCTTCTGCTAAAATTATAAGCATCGACGACATATTTGATCGAATTCCGTGCACATGCGTTTTCTAGGTATCGTTTTCTAGGTTAAAGTTCCAGGTTCTATTTCAGGACGGGTCAATGTAGAA
Source organism: Sericinus montela (assembly GCA_029286605.1). Taxonomy (NCBI): domain Eukaryota; kingdom Metazoa; phylum Arthropoda; class Insecta; order Lepidoptera; family Papilionidae; genus Sericinus; species Sericinus montela. Next base: position 463,342 of record JAGSMR010000027.1, read on the forward strand.
AACCACTTTATCTATATTTTCTCGTGGGTTTTTGAATTTTCTTTAATTCTGATTCCGTAGCAAAAGTCTTGTAATTGGAGCAATGTTAGTTATGTTGTCCTTGTTTATTTATTTATTATTATTATAATATACACTACAGTAAATTATAGTACTTGATCTAATCGCTACGCACGAGCGGATCGCAATATAAGCAACAGCACTCCTCGTGCTATAAACGTTTTGCTTTTTCAAGTTAATAATTTTGAGACGGTCTTTGCGCTATCTGTTGATAACCTTTTCCATTTCCATCTTTTCCAAACAAATGGACATACATGTTAGGATACCGCTCCTAGTACCAACGTAAATATTTTGTTTAGGTTTAGGTTGGTTAATATCGTGTGGTTACGGCGTAAGGTATACTCTTACCACGTATAGGCACCACTAGTAACTCATTGCTAAGGGTATCGTAAGACGCAATTAAAATTCATTGCAGAGCTGTGGTGTGCAACAGTGTCTAATGTACGAGGTGTCCAGTACTACGATCGCCAATCCACTAGCTAAAAGTGACAAACCCTTCTTACGGGATTGTCTTATGCCCAGCACTTTTACAGATCATTGTGTTTTGATGTTTAGCGAAGTCTCTGTTTAAAATTCGAGTTATTTTTTTATTTAAAATATGTTTAATCAATTTAATAGATGGATCATTATGCTTCATACGCTGGCGTACAATATTCTCCCCTGGACATGGCTGAATACGTTTTCTGGACTGGTGACGAGCGTGGTGTCACTACTGCCATTGAAGACTTCTTACAAGACGGCATGGTACGTATTAACCCAAGGAGCTACTAGGATAGACCAAAAAATTCTTAATAAAAATTAATTATTTATTGCCCTGGTAGCATGTGTTATTTTTATAGGATTTAGGTGAAAACGAAATAAACTAAACTCACTAATAGTTCACCGGATGGCAAATATCGATTGTAGCCCTGGGTACCTGCAGGCAGCGCTTGCAAAGGAAGATAATCTGCGTTTGTTATTAAATAAATGAGAAAGTTAAAACGACAAGTGACATTCGTCGATCAGTCGATCGTGTTCGAATCTCGACTTCGTTCGACTCTCGGTAGAATTTTGAAACCTGTAATAAATTAACACAATATACTTAATTATGTAACTTATTTATACATAGAAGGAGATATATACGACAGATTGGTTGTATATGTATAAATAGATTTGACCGAGGTTTAAACACTATTTAAACTTAATTCCATTGCAGATGACGAAAGAAGAGGCGATTAATTTCTTGCAAGAGATCAAGTTTAACATCGACTACCTCCGAGCACATTACACACAGAACTTGAGAGCGGCTGAAGAGAGCGCACAGCAGGAGAAACTGAGGAACTTGCTTCTGGAACAAAACGCTAAGGTATTTTCGATATACAGATACATACAGGACATCACATACCTTGCGCTGATATTTCCAAAGTTAGTAGCTTAAGCACTTGTATTATCTAATTAGAAACAATGATATATCCAAAATATTTTCTTTGCTTTAATTTTATTGCATGTTTATGTGTCGTATGTAGATTCAAAACTTGGAATTGTTGGTAAAAATTCTACTCAAAGCCTTTTATTAATAAATAATGAATAAATATCTTCACGCATATTCCGAATACTTAAGGAGAGAAGGGTCTAAACAATTTAGTACTTTCGATTCAACTTTCATCGAACTCTACTTGACAAGTAACTCTATTAAGAAGATACGTTGAAGATTTTGAGACTTTAAAATTCCATACATTTCTTAAAGTATATGCATTATAAACTTAATTTTTCAGTATATGCTCTTTGACTATGTGATCTAGGATCCTTTAAAAGCGGAAACACGATAACATGTAAGTTTGAGAGGCAAATTTTTATTTGGAACTTTAAACCTTGTGTTTGTCTGTTTCTATTTCGAACCTCCTGAAATTAAGTTTTGTATAAGAAGAATTTACCACTCCCTTTCTTCCTTTGATCTCGTAAGAGGCGACTGAAAGAAAGGCTTAGTAAAAATGCCTAGCGACAGATGGTGAGATAATTATCTTGCAGAATACCAAATCAATATTGCGAAATATCTGGAAATATAATATCTATAAAATAATGATAATATTAAAAAAACCTTTTTCGTTAACCGAGTATCTTCTGTATGGCTATTTTTGATGTAAAACAAAGATATTCGTACGTAGAATACGAACAAGATATACGAACAAGATATACGCAGATAGGTACTAGATAAATACATAAATAGGGAGATATGGATAGTCACTCATATTGCTCTGATCCTGAAATAAGCAACTAAAGCAATTATATTATATAGATTCAGAAACAATGAAGGTACCACAATGACCCAGACCCGAGATAATTTGGAAAAAGTGGTGTTCTAAATTGACGCGTCCGGGAATTACCCCCGGAACCTCAGTGCTGACGACATCATGAAATCCGGTGTTCCGGTGTTGAAGCATTTTGGCCACAGAGGCCGTGAAATAAATAAATAACTATAAATTTGACTTTCATTATCTGTAATTGCAAAAAATAATTAAATTCCTAAAACAAGCAGGTGCGTGTAAACGTTGCTGCTTCAAATGTGTTATACGAGTTTTACCATACAATATATATGGAAATAAATTTCATTAGAGAATAATTAACCCTTAATGAGGAGCGTAGGAATCTTTAATTTTAATACTACTAGCGTTACTCAACTTCGTCCTTAATGAATACCTAAGACAAATGACGTACGTTACGCCTGAAATAATATTAATTCTCTGTACGCAAATATCAGAGCCTTGGTAGCTTTGTGGTTACGACGTCCGCTTTTACTTAAAAGTACCCTATGCCTTGGTGATCTAGGTTCGATCGCCGATTCTATCCATTTGATAAGCAGTTTGAATATCGGATAAATATTGGATGAATGTTTTATTATATAGACGTATATACTTATACAAATATATTTGTTTGTATGTGTGTGTGTATTATTTTACTATTCTTTTATTGCTGCAATTATTTCGCTTTTATTAAACCTTTTTTGTTCTGTGTTTTGTGACTTGGACCCATCATTAGATTCCCTGCTCAAACCAAAGATAGACTGGTAGGGAATGGCTCCACGCATTGTTTATGCAAATAAACTTTAAATAATTTAATAAATTCAAAAGTTTCGGTAGCCGAGTGGATGGGTGGTCAGAATTTCAAGTCAAAAGACCCGAGTTCGATCCCCAGGTGGTAGGCTTGTACCAATGGGTTTTTCAAAAACTTATGTACTAATTATATCGTTGGCTTGGACATAAAGACGTCGACGGGGTCAACACCTGTCACGTTGTCCCGAATATATGTTCGGTGGAAAGTGGTTCAAAGGGACTTAATTGTCTAGACTAGACCTCTGTCTACCCATGTATTGGGAATTGCGTAAAGAAATAAATTCATGGGTAATCCTGTTTTCGGGTGTGTGTAGTGTTACAGAAATTTAAATATAATTAAACACCTATATAAATAATAATAAATAAATAATAATCTTCACGCAATTCCCAATACAGGGGTAGACAGAGGTCAGGTCTAGACAATTAAGTCCCTTTGACCCACCTTCCACCGAAGATATTTTCGGGACAACGTGACAGGTGGTGAGCACGTCGCCGCCTTTATGTCCAAGCCAACGATGAAATTCGTACATAAGTTTTTGAAAAACTCATTGGTACTGCCACCTGGGGATCGAACTCGGGTCTCTCGACTCGAAATTCCGACCACCCAACAACTCGGCTATCGTGACTTCTTACATATCATCATATAATTATTTGTTTTTCACTTAACGCCTTCGCGGTGTAAAAGTTAAGCCGCATTTATGAAGCGAGCTCATTTAACGATAAAATGTGATGGCTTAATAACGCTCCGGGTCATTTGAGATAGTTGCCACTCCATTAAGCGACTAACCGGATAACTTTTTGTTATTTTAAAGTTTATTATGTATTTAACGCGTTCCTATTTTAAAATCTTCCATTCGCACTATGGGACTGTAAATAGTAATGAAGATAGAAAATAAAGTGCTCTCCCAGTATCCCTTATCATACATAGCGACAACGGCAAATCCTGCTTACATGTCTATGCCTGTAGTTGTTTGATAAGCCGATTAGTAAGTAATGAATTATGGTATAAATACCATAATTCATGAAAAATATTTACTTATAAATAAGTAAATATTTTTCTACCGTGTGGTAACGGCGTAAGAATATTACCACTCCTTTCCAGCCCGAGGATGTCAAATAAGGTGGCTAAAGGAAACAGCCTTGAATATCGTAATGGCAACCGATAGATAACGGGATAACCATCTTTCAAAATATCAGACCATAATTATCAGACTGAAGATGGGCAGCAGCGTCTGAGGTGCGAGTGCTTTGGTATTGCCAATCCGCTTGCCAAGCAAGGCAATGTAGCTTAGTATTAAAACAAGAAAGGCGGGTGCTTGACCGACACCCAGCCCACCCATTCATCCCGTGGCGAATCTGGAATTTGCCCTCCACTGCTTTTAACTTTCTCTTTGTGCGGATAGCCCCACTTTGAATGGAAGGAGTGCGGTGAAAAGGCAACTCAAACACTCTCTGTATTCTCGCCTACACTCCCATTGCCCTCCAACGCGCATTACAAAAATATGATGAATATGAAAGAAGCGTAAAAGATATGTAAGAATCGTGACAGTTTGCGATTTGTTCGCACTGGCTTCATTAGAAATTATGCGTGAAGATATACTTGTAATTGTACGACATTATTTTGGATATACATTGCCTTAATGCCTATTGACATGCACATCACTGCCTGCAATTTTAATCAAAGTAACATTATTAGATCAGCTTTTATTGGTGACAAAAAGCTTGGTTGTCTAAGTGCATATTGTAATATTATGCAGAGGTATCAGTAGCGGAAGCGATGAGGGTGCTCGCTTCCTTAGGTGAGCCCTCCGGCACTTAAATTCTTCATAATAGTTTTATCTGCCGAATTTACCGAGAGTCGATCGAATTACATCAGCTCGATAGTGATGGAAAAAATCGTGAGATATCCTACGCGTTTGAAAAATAACAAAATATCTTCACGCCATTTCCAATAGTGGGGTAGATAGAGGTCTAGACTGTTAAGTATTTCTGACTCACCTTCAACCGAAGACATTTTTTGAGACTGGGGATTGAACTCGGGTCTCTTGACTCGTATTCCGATCAACCACTCGGCTATCGTGACTTGAGAAATAAAATGTTAATTTGAAATGTGGTGGATGTTCTGTAATCTCTCTCAAATATTCATGAAAAGGCCTGCGCCCAGGGGTTTACACGCGGCTACTTTTCCAGGGCTACCAGTATCGGCCGTCGCTGCAGTCATTCCCGTTCGGCAACAGCGCGGACATCGTCCGCAGCGTGGCGGGCCGCACCTGGGAGCTGGGCAACAGCCTGCTGCCGCCCGCGCTGCCCGTCTCCAGCGACCTCCGTCCCGAGCCCGCGAAGCGCTCGTACGACCCGATGCTGCAGACCAATGTCATCAGTGAGTACAATATCACTCTACAAAGTCGTGTTTTCATCACTGAAGATCCTGGCCGTTGTGAAAACTCAATCTCGTATGGACCATTTGTTTTCATCGTTGGCGGCCACTTTCATGATCTTGTAGAATTCATTATAGCTGGTCAGTCCATCTTGCTGCTGTACGTTTTGTCTTCCTTTTACCCCCGTACTACCCGTTACTATTAGCTTTTCAAGCTGTCGTCATGTCGTCGCGTAATCTGACCGAAGTATGAGATAATAAGTTCATTGCATACAGAGGAGATTTGTAATAACTTCGAATTGTGATTGAATAAATAGGTTTGAGCGCTTGGCTGTCGAGATAATTCGCAACATGAGCCTCCAACACCACTTCCGTTGCCTTACGTCCTCACGTCTCAACTCCATAATAGGCAAGGCACGGACCAGGCAAGTACAATATAATACCAGTAATTTCGGACTTAATTATTCTCTGAGTAAGTAATGTATGTGAATTTATATTTTCACGCATATTGCCAAGACAGTAACTGGCTCACCACCTTTTAAGGTGTCCCAAATAAGCTCCGGGAATTGTGAGCAGTAGGGAATAAAATTTTTAGACCACTGACTGACGACAGTATTACGCACGAATATATTAAAACAGCCTATAACTTTCTGAAGGTTCCCGTCTATCTCTGTACTCTGAGAATATAATAATGTAATAATATAAGGATTACATTTTGAAATAATATTCATTACTGCTCCAAAGTCGTTAGATCTGTCTTCATTTCGTGAAAGATATGAAACGTACCTTATATTTAATCATTATATCTAACAATCAAAAGAGGGTTGTTCAAAAATTTTTAACGTCGTTTTATTAATTTGTAAAAGTAACTTATAATAATATAATTTTTTGATAGTATAGATCGTATTGGCAATAAAAGACAATTAAAAACGCACTGGACGATCTAGAAATATGAGATGGTAACGATTTTATTACATTTCAGGCACCTCAGACTACGACCGCGACGGCCCCATAGTTACTGAAGAGGAGTACGAAGAGATTATGGAGAAACTGAGAGCAGCCGACTTGCTTTACACTGAGTATACGCTTGAGGAGATAATTTACCAACTCGCTAAGGCAAGGCATACGCTAAAAATGTTATAAATTTAAAGCTGACTTTAGGTATTATTACAGTGTAAATAGAAAGTAACGCAAGAATAATGAAACTCGTTCGGGGCAATGGCCCGAAGGTAACAAAAAACCTATAAAATTTTTTTTATAGGTTTCTGCCTGCCCCTAATCAGCTATTGTTAGATGGACTTCAAGAGTATATATATTGCTTGCTTGCTATTATATATTGCTGCAGTACGAGGATGTGACCTTCGGAATCAGCTGAACTCTAAATAAGTAAGTTGAAATCGAGCCACCGACGACTACGCGCGCTTTCTTATAAATTTTTAGCCATTTTGCTAAATATTAAAATCTTTAGTCGTGCTGTGTGTGATGTTTGATAGGTAAAAGTCAAAAGTCTAGGCACATTGAACACTATTCATTTCCCATAAAGTACACAAAACAAAGAATCCTGGACGGGATCTGGCGAAACTGGTGTGTAGGCCACTCATCTACGGAGGTGGTAACAAGATGGTAACAAGGTGGTGAACTGTTACAGATGATGTTCTCGCAGTCGCTGTCGCACGAGCCGGCGGCGGCGCGCGCGGCCGCGCAGCGCTTCCTCAACTTCCTCGAGCTGGAGGCCGAGCGCGGTCAGCTGTCGCGCTCCATCGAGAAGAAAGTGCTCGGTAACTCGCTTGCACGGGTATAAAATACCCGCGCCGCATCTTTTTATCGATATGCACACAGGGGCAGATTTTAAGACAAATTCTTTTGATTAAAGATAAATTTTTGTAGTATATCAACTGAGAGACAGCCAAATGCGAATTCAATTCCCGATCTCTCGAACTTTGGCTATAGCTTGGCTTTAGTTCGGATTTTTTAATAGTTGAAATTACTTCTTTTTCCGCTACTGAAGTCCTCGTATCGACACCTTGAGATCGAAGTCGAATCTATTGACTGGAATTCCGATCTCGCAACTACTCGGTTTTCCTGACTTAGATGGTTTTTTAATTTATTTAATATCATTGAAGGATTACCTATTCAAAAATTTCTCAAAAACGTGATAAAATATAATTCTTGTCACTAAAATTTATATGGCTATTTCAGATTTGATGATCGCCGCTCTGACGGACACCATCGGCGACCACCCTGAGCTGTTGCAATCTCGAGATGGACTCGGAATTAGTCCGGCTAATAGGTATAATAGCTGATATATGAATTCTTACTAATACTAGAGCCTAAGAATTGTTTCGGGAGTAGTACGAATGGCTCCAACGGGACAGGAACACGGCCTTGTATTATACCGACTAGAAACTGAAGTGGCATGTGCCACTTTAGCTTCTAGCCGGTAGGCTTACTTCTCTTTCTCTTTCTTCCTTTCTCCTCATAAGTCCTTTCTTTATAGCAACCTCTGGTGTTATGGATTTTCGTGGGCATCGGTAATCAGATGGACGGCTAACTCTTATGCCGTCTTATTTCATTTAAAGAATCTCTTGCTATTGCTATTTCTTCGTGGTACTTGATTTTACAGAAATAAGTTTATACGTGAAGATAAGTAAGTTTGTTAAAAGAAATTGCACGTAGAACTTATTTTCAGTTCAAATTACGGATTCTGAATTTGAAAAAAGAGAGAAGAACTTGGTATACTCAGCCTAGGAGTTGTCTGGATCAGTGACACACTCTTACTCATTTCTGCCGCCAGATACCAGCCAGAATTAGTGGAATTCCGGGCTGTAAGTCATTAATACTAGGACAGTCAGAGCCCTGGATGTCTATTTCTACGATTATATGTATTTACAGAATGACTGTCATTTTCCAGGATGACTTTACACACACTATAGTATACACACTTTTTTTAAAACATTTTTGAAGCACTGTCAATTGACAATGTAGTGCTGCCATGTTGGCAGACGCGGTCCTTGATATTGAGCTAATAATAATGTGGCAGACGCGCGCTGATCATATCGAATTTTGTTCACCAGCTCCCTATCTTTAAGTATTCAAGTTTTGGAGATATTACTTTCAGTAACCATTACCATATGTTACTGTAAGATTATACTTTAAAACTGTATTGACCTGCAAGAAATGTACGCTAACATAGTGATTGTCTTTTTTATATTTTTACATATGTAACTCCTGGAGTCATAAGTCATGTAGGGTGTAGGCCTCTCCTTTAAAGGCCCGTCGGTTTTGTCTAACCTGGAAACCGACGTATTTCACATGAATAAAAATACGTCATAAAATTGTGTTACTTCGATGAATAAACGATTTCATTTGAAATAGCAATAGCTATTCCGTTTTGTTATTAAATATTCGTATTTTTCACAGACTAATGCACCAATTCCTGGACGCTAGTACATCAGACGCGAGCATGTCCCGCGCAATTCTCGCTGCATATAAAGATGAACTCCTGAAAGGTCCGCCTTTGCACAAACTTGGATTCACAGAAAGAAACTAAATTGAATAATCTAATGTTAAGTTTACGTATTTTGTGTGCCATTTAAGTGTTTAAAGTTATTCTTAGTTATACAAATGTATAAGTAAACATACAAATATATTATATGTCGAGAATAGTATTAAAATATAATTTAAAGTCTCTCTAGTCACTATATTTATTACGTAGTAAATAAATGAAAATGAGAGTAGGTGAACCTTGACATCTTCCTTAAAACTAAAAAATGAGCCGAAATTTTAACGTAACTGTCGTCACTGGGATCTTCTTATGTATTTATATGAAAAATCTTCTAATAATTACAAAAATGTCTAGGAACAGATAAACTTTCAATTTGAGATGCTTGCTGCAAAATAAGCTTAGTAAACTTTCTTACCAATTCAATCTAAAATTATAAATCCCACACATTTCAAATATTTATTACAAAATAAAACATCTTTATCTTTCATGGTATGCTTTCCAGGTGGAAACTTATATCTAAAATTATCGTAAGTAGTTAGGCTGAAAACTTATAAAAAATCATATTTATATATCATATATACCTCTATATATCATATCTATCTAATCATATATATCTAATTATCATGTGTTTTTTTAATACGAATAATTAAACGAAAACAATAATTCTTTTACGTTTTGGTAATACCCCAGCTTCACAACAAAATTTTACATTAACTACATACTTACCTAATGTGTGTTACCTATTCCTAAAATGTTTACCACATAAATGGCTGTATTTGCTTAGAGCTACGTATTACTGTAAATTGTATCGAAAATATTTAAAGCGTAAACCAAATAACCCTTTCGAAAAAATATCAAAATATAAAGTATCAAAGTAATATATGTACATTTATAACTAAATGTTCTCAATGTTACCTGGTGTTTAAAAAATGTAGTTTAAATCATAGTGATTCTAAGTGCTATACTTGATAGCTAACTATCAAAGTAACATTAATAGAACATAATTATATGAATAGTTAGTCAAATATTTCTTGATATTTTTCTACCAATCTTCATGCGTGATGTGCAATTTACTATTTACAGAAACTGTATGAAATTGCCTAAAATATAAAGTTTGGCTTCTAAAAAAATACGTAACCTAATAATGTACATGATTTTAAATGTTATATTTTATGTTAAGTCAGTCTTCCAACGATAACAATCTGCAGGTGTAAATATTTTAAATAAAGTTATATTATTTGCATGTATTTTAAACTCAGAACGCCACATTAAAAATTTATTAATCAATTAAACCAAAAATCACTATCTATGTAAATTAATTTATTCGGAGCCTACAGAAAGCATTAAAATTTAATCTGTAATATAAAAATTTTAGTAAAAGCCAAGCAAAGCCAAAATATGTCGTACAGTACAGTGTCAGTATTGGCTTCACTAGTGACTCTGCTGCAATATTTTATCGTAAGTTTACGTCATACTGTTGTTAAACATTTCGTATGTTTGCTATGTTTGCACTTATTAAATCAGTAAAAAATTTAAAAATCTTTCTGACCCATAACAGTGTTCATGATATCCACACAATGTGTGTACATTTGGGTTGAATATTTATTAAGAAAAAAAAGATTCGCTTGTCAAATCATTCATATTTCAATAAATGTAATTTCTATGTGTTTGAAATCCTATACGAAGAACTAGTACAAATAATATTAACCAACAAGACACATGTTATTAATAGTATTCTTATACGATTATCATATCAATTTAATGTAACATATCGAATCCAATATATACTTAAATAATGTTAACGTGTAAAAATATTTTAAAAATAATAAATCGATATTTTTTCACAACTGACGTAAAAATTAGAAACGGTAAAAAACATAAGCTTTGAAAATCACAATGTGATAGAAAATTGCACATCACTATATTTTCCTATCAATCCAAATTAAAATTCTATGTATTGTAAAAACAAAAATTATTAATATACCTATATGTCATCTTCCTGTTAAAATCACACACACATTCTCCATCAAAAGACTTGATCATAAATAAATTTGACATTGTTATTAATAATGCTATAGTAGATCAGCGAAATTTATTATATTTGTATTATTCTTTGAAATATATTGTGGATTTAATAAAAAAATAATAGATTATTGATGTTTTATTTGAATGCATTCGATTACCACGTATTTAAAAAAATACGTATTTAGAAATTTTAAAAATCTACCAAACTACTGCTATGTACTATCGGAAGACTGCGTAACATCAGCATAAGGAAATGCCAGGCCATGAGGATCGAAAGAGATGATTAAGACCAACAGTCAAAATGACTGTAATGACTAATGACGGATGTTCATCGCTTGTCATGTTGTCGTGCATGTGTCTTGGTGGAATTCCATATTTGATTTAAATAACATATTTTCTTTTGTAATTTTTTACAAAACGTAACCTAAACACATGAATAATTTAAATAATAATATACATTATGTTTAATTCCTTTATGTTTATTTACTTCCAATATTAAAATTATCGGAAGATTACAAATGTTTGTGATACTCCAATCATATAACCACCTCTAAAAGTCGTCCAATGCAGAACATTAGCCTCACTCGTACGGGAATGTTTGCCGTAACCGCCTTTTCGGACATTTTGCATAGCTGCTGCTATCCGTCACTGCTGTCTACTGACTCGGTCTAGCAGTTTTTAAGATATTTATTCCGCCATCTATCGGTAGCCAATAACATTTTCAAGGGTTTTCGCTTTTACGAAGTATGGTATATTGTTACACCGTCTGGATTTATCAGAATATAGGATAGATCAGCAATCATGGCCAATTTGATTACTGAGTGTCGCAAATATGGTTAATACACACAATAGGCTTGCAAAGGCAGTTTTACAGGTAGTTAAAAAATTACTAACTGCTAGTCTATATGCACTAGCGCTTGTTAGGTAATGCAGCGGTAAAGGGTTAATCAATAAATTTGACTTTATTTGCGTCAAGGTATCTTTTAGTATCTATTCTATGGTATTAAATAATAAATAAATAAATATCTTCACGCAATTCCCAATACAGGGGTAGACAGAGGTCTAGTCAGGACAATTAAGTCCCTTCGACCCACTTTCCACCGAAGTTATTTTCGGGACAACGTGACAGGTGGTGAGCCCGTCGCCGCCTTTATGTCCAAGCCAACGATGTAATTCGTACATAAGTTTTTGAAAAACCCATTGGTACACGCCTGCCACCCGGGGATCGAACTCGGGTCTCTCGACTCGAAATTCCGACCTCCCAACCACTCGGCTATCGTGGCTTGTTGGATTCTATGGTATTAATGCATATTTATGTGCATAAATATGCCATTTACATAAGGAATATAAATGGCATATTTCTCTATATGAGTGATTCTATTATAAATAAATAAAATAAATATCTTCACGCAATTCCCAATACAGGGGTAGACAGAGGTCTAGTATAGACAATTAAGTCCCTTTTGACCCACCTTCCACCGAAGATATTTTCGGGACAACGTGACAGGTGGTGAGCCCGTCGCCGTCTTTATGTCCAAGCCAACGATGTAATTCGTACATAAGTTTTTGAAAAACCCATTGGTACACGCCTGCCACCCGGGGATCGAACTCGGGTCTCTCGACTCGAAATTCCGACCTCCCAACCACTCGGCTATCGTGGCTTGTTGGATTCTATGGTATTAATGCATATTTATGTGCATAAATATGCCATTTACATAAGGAATATAAATGGCATATTTCTCTATATGAGTGATTCTATTATAAATAAATAAAATAAATATCTTCACGCAATTCCCAATACAGGGGTAGACAGAGGTCTAGTATAGACAATTAAGTCCCTTTTGACCCACCTTCCACCGAAGATATTTTCGGGACAACGTGACAGATGGTGAGCCCGTCGCCGTCTATATGTCCAAGCCAACGATGTAAATCGTACATAAGTTTTTAAAAACTCATTGGTACTACCACCTGGAGATCGAACTTGGGGCTCTTGACTCGAAATTCCGACCACCCAACCACTCGGCTATCGTGACTTTTGTGATTCTATTATCACTATTAAAATAAGGTTTTGATGAAATAAATACACCAAAATAACTAATAATATAAAACATTTATTTCTTCTACCTAATACAAACTAGATAGAGGTGGAAATGCATTTTGCTTACTAACAACCACTTTCTTATGCTGATAAGAAATATATCCTTTAATTTTACCATCGTATATAAGATTAGCTACGATGCATTGCGTTTCATCTGAATCCACATCTTCTTGACCCATAATCTGTAACGCCGCTTGAAAGCTGGCAATTTCAATCTGATGCGTATTTTCCAATAAATAAACTTTGCGGAATAAGTTCCTGTATGCAGTTATTTTCAATTTCTCCACAATCAAATATATGCCAGCTCTGATAAAGAAGCTTTCGTGTTCTTCCATCACTTGGTCAATTCCTCTCAAGTTTCCATTCTTGACAGCAGATACCAAATCCCAGAACTGCATGAGATCATACTTCTCAAGCAAATGTTTTGCCGGCATGAAACCTAATAGCATTTTGACTGGTATGAGGTAAGTTAGGATCAGCCTTTTATTCTTATTGCTTTTCTTATGACAGTTCTCAAATGCGTATGAGAGATACTCATCTGCAGCTTTATAATCAGAATCAAACATTGCTTTACGTCCAACAAAATATCTGTATGTTATCTGCTGCGCGAGTGGGAATTGATCTTTGAAGGGCGATGAGTCAATTGCTCTTATGAGAGGCTTACACAAATGTAATTTATTTATACGAAAATAGACTTTCAGTAGTTGATTCACAAGGTTCAACATTCCCAGTTTCTTTGTGTCAGCATCAGAAGATCTGTTGTCAGCTGTGCATACTCTAAAACATGCTAGGAGGCTCTCAGCTGCTTTCTCCAATATTTTGCCATTGCTTTGAGCTGTAATCAATAAAAATAAATTGATGTCAAATAGAATGTAGACTACATAGGAAAGCAAATGAATTCCTAAAATAGTCTAATAACTTAATAAGAGCGCATAAATACATTCATACATAATAAGCAATAGTATTAAAACATATATAAAAAGTCACAATAGTCAAGTGGTTGGGTGATCGGAATTCGATTCTAGAGACCAGAGTTCAATCCCCAGGTGTGGTGCCACCGGGTTTTTTCAAAACACTTGCAATATATATGTACAATATATCTCGTTGGCTTGCACATGAAGACGGCGACGGGCTCACCACCAGTCCCAAAAAATTTCTTCGGTGGAAGGTATTGGGAATAACATCAGGATATTAATGGAATGTAGACTGTATATTGGAAAGTAAATTAGTTCCTTAATACAGTGCATACATACATTCACAAATAATAACCAAAAGAGAAATTACAAAATAACTTCTTATTATAATTCATTTAAATTACAATTACAAAGGAACTTATTATTTCAATTGGGGGTCATTGTAGAAGCGTGCTCGTCGCGACCCCTGCCAGCCCTTTACAGGGCTGCAATTCTACACAGCTGCGCACCCATGCCAACGAGGGTTAGGGCGTCCCCCCAAGGCGACGCACACCAGTTCGTCCCCGTTGGTGTGGAATGCAGCGAGCAAAGCGGCGATGGGGACCGCCACCCGTCACGCACAGCCCGTCACGGCGGAAGGTGGAGGACGGAGTGCAGAGTTGGCACGTGGAACGTCAGAGGAGGCATGAGAGATAAGATGAATGAGTTGATCGAAATAATGAAAGAAAGAGAATTAGATGTCGTGTGTTTGTCGGAGACCAAACGAAAGGGCAGTGGCACTGAAGAGCTCCCTGGCGGGGCGTTAGCTCTATGGTCCGGAGTCCCGGAGAGCGAGAGCGCCTGCCAGGGAGTGGGGGTGCTGCTGTCGTCTCGGTTGGTCGATGTTATGATTGAGTATAAGGTTGTGAACTCAAGACTTCTCTGGGTTCGCTAAAAATTGAGACTGACGAAGTTCTT
This sequence comes from Sericinus montela, assembly GCA_029286605.1. Taxonomy (NCBI): domain Eukaryota; kingdom Metazoa; phylum Arthropoda; class Insecta; order Lepidoptera; family Papilionidae; genus Sericinus; species Sericinus montela. The sequence continues at coordinate 478,364 of JAGSMR010000027.1, forward strand.
CCTTTTTGCTGTTTATGCGCCGGTAGCTTCGTCGTCCAGGGCTGTGCTGGAGGAGTTTTGGAAGAATGTAAAAGAAGTTCTAGATTTGGTTAGGGCAAATGAAAGAATTGTTGTATGTGGTAATTTGAATGGATGGGTTAGTACCGCTCGGCCAGGATACGAGTCGGTGCTTGGAATGTTGGTGATAAAAGCTTATACTGCCTGTATCCAAAGAAAGGGTCTTCTTATGACAGTTCTCAAATGCGTATGAGAGATACTCATCTGCAGCTTTATAATCAGAATCAAACATTGCTTTACGTCCAACAAAATATCTGTATGTTATCTGCTGCGCGAGTGGAATTGATCTTTGAAGGGCGATGAGTCAATTGCTCTTATGAGAGGCTTACATAAATGTAATTTATTTATACGAAAATAGACTTTCAGTAGTTGATTCACAAGGTTCAACATTCCCAGTTTCTTTGTGTCAGCATCAGAAGATCTGTTGTCAGCTGTGCATACTCTAAAACATGCTAGGAGGCTCTCAGCTGCTTTCTCCAATATTTTGCCATTGCTTTGAGCTGTAATCAATAAAAATAAATTGATGTCAAATAGAAAGTAGACTACATAGGAAAGCAAATGAATTCCTAAAATAGTCTAATAACTTAATAAGAGCGCATAAATACATTCATACATAATAAGCAACAGTATTAAAACATATATAAAAAGTCACAATAGTCAAGTGGTTGGGTGATCGGAATTCGATTCTAGAGACCAGAGTTCAATCCCCAGGTGTGGTGCCACCGGGTTTTCAAAACACTTGCAATATATATGTACAATATATCTCGTTGGCTTGCACATGAAGACGGCGACGGGCTCACCACCAGTCCCAAAAAATTTCTTCGGTGGAAGGTATTGGGGATAACATCAGGATATTAATGGAATGTAGACTGTATATTGGAAAGTAAATTAGTTCCTTAATACAGTGCATACATACATTCACAAATAATAACCAAAAGAGAAATTCATAAATTATTAGAGAAATTACAAAATAACTTATTATTATAATTCATTTAAATTACAATTACAAAGGAACTTATTATTTCAATTGGGGGTCATTGTAGAAGCGTGCTCGTCGCGACCCCTGCCAGCCCTTTTCAGGGCTGCAATTCTACACAGCTGCGCACCCATGCCAACGAGGGTTAGGGCGTCCCCCCAAGGCGACGCACACCAGTTCGTCCCCGTTGGTGTGGAATACGGCAAACAAAGCAACGATGGGGACCGCCACCCGTCACGCACAGCCCGACACGGCGGAAGGTGGAGGACGGAGTGCAGAGTTGGCACGTGGAACGTCAGAGGAGGCATGAGAGATAAGATGAATGAGTTGATCGAAATAATGAAAGAAAGAGAATTAGATGTCGTGTGTTTGTCGGAGACCAAACGAAAGGGCAGTGGTACTAAAGAGCTCCCTGGCGGGGCGTTAGCTCTATGGTCCGGAGTCCCGGAGAGCGAGAGCGCCTGCCAGGGAATGGGGATGCTGCTGTCGTCGCGGTTGGTCGATGTTATGATTGAGTATAAGGTTGTGAACTCAAGACTTCTCTGGGTTCGCTTTAAATTGAGACTGACGAAGTTCTTCCTTTTTGCTGTTTATGCGCCGGTAGCTTCGTCGTCCAGGGCTGTGCTGGAGGAGTTTTGAAAGAATGTAAGAGAAGTTCTAGATTTGGTTAGGGCAAACGAAAGAATTATTGTATGTGGTAATTTGAATGGATGGGTTAGTACCGCTCGGCCAGGATACGAGTCGGTGCTTGGAATGTTTGGTGATAAAAGCTTATACTGCCTGTATCCAAAGAAAAGGGTCTTCTTGTGACAAACACTATGTTTAGTCACAAGAAAATCCATATGTATACTAGAGAAAGAGAGAATGAGAAAAGTATGATCTATTTATTCCTGGTGGATGACCGACTGCGAAAACAGGTGATGGATACGCGAGTGTTCAGGGGTGCTGACCTGAGAACGGATCACTATCTAGTGATTACTAGATTTAGGGGTCTGTTCGCGGGTTGACGCCACCGGACGGCGATACCAGAACCACAGTCGTTCAGTAAGCATCCGAAGCTGGAAGCTTCAAGAAGCGGACACTAGGGATAAATATCAAGCAAGTAGTAGTAAAAAGGGTGATGCATGGTGGAATAACGAAGTAAAAGAAGCAGTAAATATATAATAAGAAAAGGTAGACTTGCAGAGAATGCCTCAGGCATTAAGTCCGCCTATACATTAAGGTATGAAGTTTTAATAAATAAATAAATAAAATAATAAGTATAAAATAAATATCTTCACGCAATTCCCAATACAGGGGTAGACAGAAGTCTAGTCTAGACAATTAATTAAGACCCACCTTCCACCGAAGATATTTTCGGGACAACGTGACAGGTGGTGAGCCCGTCGCCGTCTTTATGTCCAAGCCAACGATATTCGTACATAAGTTTTGAAAATAAATAAATAAATAAAATAAAATAAATAAGAAGAAGAAAGCATGGTTAGACTAATTGGCCTCTAGTAATGATAAGGATATGAGAGAGAAGATGAAAGAAAGATATAAGTTGCAGAAAGTTCACACGAAAGCATTGATTGAGAAAGTGCGTGAAAGGTGTAGAATGGAAGCGGACGAAAGGTTGACGCACAACTTCAAGGAGAACTCCAAACTCTTCTGGAAAGAGGTTGGAAGGACCCGGAGTGGTGCGACGGCCTTAAGAATGAAGAAAGTGCTTTCGGGAACCAATGACGTCCTCTCAGAAAAATCGAATGTCATGCAGCGATGTAGCGAATTTTATAGGGAAATGTATGGGTGTGATGATCTTAGTTAGGGATTCGGGGGTGACGCCGTGACGTACCAGTCACGGCGTCACCCAGACTGCCAGACTCGGACCTCGATGACACTGAGGTCATTAGTATGAAAGAGATTGAATGTGCGATTCGAAGTTTGAAATGTGGTAAGGCTGTGGGACTAGACAGAGTTACTGCTGAAATGGTCAAGTACAGTGGCTCGCATCTGGAACAGCTTTCATCTGCTGTGCAATTTGTGCTGGCGGACGGGGGCGGATAATTGGCGATCCGCAGTCATCGTGCCTTTATATAAAGGTAAAGGTTCACATTATGACTGCGGGTGCTATCGGGCGATCAGCTTGGCCAGTTTAGCAAGTAAAGTTTACTCGAAGGTTTTGACACGTAGGATGCAAGAGAAATCGGAAAAATTTCTATAGGAGGCACAATGCGGATTTAGACCTGGAAGAGGATGCACGGATCAAATGTTTTCTCTCTGCTTGATCACGGAGAAGCTTCTGGCTACTAAGCAAAAGATTTTCTGTGCTTTTGTGGATCTTGAGAAAGCATAATATAAGTTTGTAAAGAAGAAAATGTGGAAACTGTTGCCGGAGTATGGTGTGGATGGTCGATCGCTAAGGGCTGTGCAGTCACTTTACTGTGACTGTAAAGCCTGTGTGTGGGTAGGGCATGACCAGTCACCCATGTTTAGCATCCAAGCGGGCGTAAAACAGGGTTGTGTCACGTCTTCCTGGCTGTTCATACTGTATCTCGACAGCTGTTTACAGAAGCTGAAAGATAGCCATTTGGGTGTAAAATTAAAAAGTGCTTATTGCACCATCAGAGGCAGAACTGCAGGCATTAGTCACATGTATGAAAGAAGTATGTGAAATTAAAGGTCTCTGTTTGAATGCTAATAAAACTAAGGTATTTGAAAAGGATGAAGAAAGAATGAAGTGTGAAATGTGGGTAAATCAGGAATATCTAGAACATGTGAATGAAATTGTATACTTGGGAGTGCCTTTAGCTGGGATGGAAGATGTGATTTAGATGTGGACAGGCATGTTGCTGCCGGGAACAAAGTCAATGGTGCCCTGACTGCGTTAATCAAAAGGCAAGGCGTAGTGAAAAGTGCACGCCTTGCATACATGACGCAGTGTTGGTAACTTTGTTATATGGCAGCGAAACCTGGGTATGCCAGAAGAAGCATAAAAGCAGGTTGAATGCAGTGGAGATGCGATCTCTTCGTAAAATGTGCAGCCTTACCTTGGCTGACGGAAAGCAAAACGAAGAGATTCGCAATATGTCAGGTTTGAAAGATGACCTTGTCACAAAAATTGGATGAAAACCGAATGGGGAAGAAAATATCTAGCGCCCAAGGTTGAGGAAAAAACTACTAGCCCAGAAGTCTAAAATTAAAAGTGTTACTTAAAATTTTAATAGTCATCATAGCCACTTGGCTATGATGACTATTAAAATTTTAAGTCACACTTTTCCGATCATCCAACCACTTGGTTGGATGATAGGAATTCGAGTCATGACACCCCTTGTTCGACTTTGTGGTGGAAGGTTCATACCAATGGGTTATTTCAAAAAACTTATACACAGTTTATAAAGTTGCCCTGTATATGTAGACGGCGACAGGCTCACCACCTGTCTCATTGTCCTAAAAAAGGACTGGTGAAAGGTGGGTCATAAGCACTCTTTTATCTAGACCAATCTCAACTCCAATACTGGGAATGGTGTGAAGATATTAATTATTCACAGACATGTAGGTTGGCTTGCAATGTTTTCCTACACACTCTTTAAAGTTGCTATTGCCATTAAATATCAATATTACACTATTACAGAATCTCTCATAGTCACATAGTCTATAGACTAAGTCACATAGTCTATCTGACTGATGTAAGATAATTATCTGAAGTTCTAAAATTTAATGGCAAAAATTACTTACGATTACATCCTTCTGCCTTTTGAGCGACCAGTCTAAGATCTAAACACACTGTGTACATCAGTGGCAGTGCCCAGTTCTCCTCTTTCTGTGACTGCAGTAGTTTTACAACAGCAGCTACACACCCGCTCTGGTTATCAAATGCTTCCATATAGTCTCTAGAATATAATGCCTGGAAACAAGGTTTTATTATATAATACCAGCTGAACTAAAAGATAGTAGGTAACAGTCTATGGACAATCACAATTTACTTTAAACTAATGTTACAGATGCATTGACACCATCCCCGTGGACTAAGATGGAATCAGTTATTCCATTATAATAATAAAATTTACACTAGCTGGGTAGACCACAAAAGTTGTTATTCTGCTTTTTGGCAGTAGAAACGGCAAAGAGTGTACTGACCATGACATCTCTTAGATCAAGAATCTACCAATCTTACCGATCCAAAGTAAAAAAGGCATTCAAATAATGCATGAATCTCTCTATTAATCAACTAGCTACTCTGACATTTTACCTCCTAATGTCCATCGTGGGAAAAAGGGCCAAAATCTTAATTCCATATGTTACAACCATATGGAAGGAAATAATTATAGTAGTATATATTCAAACAATGAAGCTGGAACCTTACCTTAACGCATAACAAATGATAAATAATTATCTCATCTAGAGGAGCTATACAGTTGCCTTCTACGAGAGTTGCAATGTCGCTAGAACGTAAATTTCTGTTTCCTACGTGCTCGTCACGAAGCGACAATAATCGTGACAGAACATTTCCTTGGGCAGTTCTAAAAACACGCTCCACATACTGAATATATTGATTGAGAGTGCCACTTGACATTGTTAATTATTTAATGTTTGGTCTGGTTACTACAAGTAAAGTAAATTTTGTCTAAGACACCGGGATAAAAGAATAATATAACATTATAACTATATCATGTTTATAGTTAAATTTTACACTTGTTACCAAAATATAACCCTTAAATTATTAGAATTAAAATTATTTTTTTCAATCTATTGTCTATTAGACAATATGGATTTCAAATTTACAAAACAGTAATATAGCAATGACATAAAAATATTGTTGTTTGTATTATTCGCTCGTGAGAGCAGTCAAAGGAACTAAGCCATGCAGCCTTGACATAAAAATAACACTGAAACACATTAAAACGTAGTGATTATGTACCCTTTGACTGACATTTTTTATTTATTTTATTTTATTTATTTATTGCCAATGTACACTATCCTTACAGGAAAACCCCAATCAGATAGCTTAATCCCCATATTATTAAAGTATTAATAATATTATATAATTATATTATAACAAATGTATCTTAGCTAAAAGTCCTTTAGCATATAAACCACATTGCTATCTTTGTTCAAATCACTCAGAGTGCAAGAAAACGGATCAAGCTCTTCGGCTATAAGGTTAAGGGTAGAGAGTGCGCATCAACGGCACCTCTTTGAGCAGGTTGGTGCGCCCACGCGGCACGCTCAGCAGTGGCGGCCGGAGTCTCCATTCTATTAACTAAAAATTACTATAATCGTAGAGTCCTACTCCTCGTGGCATGGTACCAATATCGCTTGCTGCATTTACACATTGAATGGCTAAACTTAACCGTTGAGCGAAATAAGAACCATCCCTTTTGTCACCAGCGGCTACGACTAGGCGGATATTTTACGGATACTCGCGGATATTTTTAAAATACTTTATTTACAAAGACGGGCTCACCACCTGATACGTTGTCCCGAAAATATCTTCGGTGGAAGTTGGATCGAAGGGACTTAATTGTCTAACCTAAACCTCTGTCTACCCCTGTATTGGGAATTGCGTTAAGATATTTTCAAAGTATTCACTTATAGTTGTAATATAGCGAAGTAGTTATTTATATATATTTATTTAGTAAATTTATATATTTTTTTATTTATTTTTTTACAGGAAAAAAAATATGTTACTATTTACAATACTTACGCAATTTTTATTTTTAAAACATATGTCATGCTGCACTTTTTGTTATTAACGTGTCAGTCAAAATTTTAAACATTTTTTCCCTTGCATTTTATTAACAATACTTATTAACTAAAAACTAAATAAATGAATGAATTATCATATTAAATATTAATCAATACATTAAATAATTACTAAAGTAATTGATTATTTCAATTAAATTTCTGTTATAACGATTGTCAATACTCAATTAAAAACCCAAGGTGGCTTACGCTTATTCCCAATACTGGGTAGACTGAGGTCTAGACTATCCTTTCGACATAATTTTCACCGAAGCCAGGGCTCAATATACTAACATTAAATAGTTATATTCAAATAAACAAACATACATGTGAACATCCTGGATTCGGGTACAAGCATATCTTATCGATAACAAATATTTGTCCTTAACGGAATTCGAACCAACAACCTCTAGCAATGAAACCTGGTTCACTATTACTAACTAGGCTTTCGGGCCATAAAACAAAGTAAAACGCACAGTAAAGCCTACTACAAAGTTGGAATCGATAGTATGAATGTAATTTATTATCCAATGGAATGGGAGTCGAAAGTTTAAGACATGCGAATAGAACCGTATTAGCTTTGTATGTGTCTAAGCTTTACTATTTTATTTTCAGCTTCCAAGACATATATATAGTATCTGCAGTGTTATGTAGTACAGTCGCGAAATATCAAATTCAGTAAGTGGATTCCCCCATCCCTACTTACTTTGCGATACCTTACCCCCTGCCAAGGTGGACATGGATTCAGCGTTGAATTGCTCTTCTAAATATATGTTTTAAATTTTTCAACAAGACATGACAAAATTGTAATATATAAAAATAAATAAATAAATAAATATCTTCACGCAATTCCCAATACAGGGGTAGACAGAGGTCAAGTCTAGACAATTAAGTCCCTTTGACCCACCTTCCACCGAAGATATTTTCGGGACAACGTGACAGGTGGTGAGCCCGTCGCCGCCTTTATGTCCAAGCCAACTACGAAATTCGTACATAACTTTTTGAAAAACTCATTGGTACTGCCACCTGGGGATCGAACTCGGGTCTCTCGACTCGAAATTCCGACCACCCAACAACTCGGCTATCGTGACTTTTTAAAACGTTAAGTAATATATAAAGATAATCTAAAACGTTACTTACTTACCTTCAGGCTATTCCCAATACAGGGGTAAACAGAGGTCTAGTCTAGACAATTAAGTCTCTTCGATCCAGCTTTCACCGAAGATATTTTGTGACAACGTGACAGTTGGACATCGCCGTCTTTATGTCCAACCCACTTATATGAATCGTACATAGGTTTTGAAAAAACCCATTGGTACGAGCCTGCCACCTGGACGTCGAACTCGGGTCACACGACTCGAATTTCGATCACCCACCCACTCGGCTATCGAGACTTACTTGATACAAAAATATACAAAATTATAGACGTTCATGGTACGAGTACTTGAAAAGTCGATATTTAATATTTTTATTTTATATCCAAGTTGGGTTTTAGTGACCTAAGGAAGACGTCTCTTCCATAGGTGTACAATGTGCACGTTGAAAATATAATACTCGTAGTAAATACATGCAACCGAGCGGTGAAGGATATTTGTTGTGATTTATTGTATTATCCGTCACAATTATTCTTCTAATGAGAAACATAATTTTAAGAAATGTCTGACTGGTCTGACTTAACTGAAGGTGTTCCCCAAGGCGGCATTCTATCTCCTCTCCTTTTTCATTGTTTATAAATCTTCTAAAACATCTTTAATGTTCTTACCATCTGTACGCAGATGATTTTCAGTTATACTCTCAAGCAACCTTTGGTTTTGTCAGCACTGCTATTTCATGCGTAAATGCGAATCTCAGACGTATCTCAATATGGTCGAAGCGTTTTGGGGTAATAGTAAATCCTAATAAATGCCAAGCCAACATCATCAGTATGTGCCGCCATACCAAAGAAAAACCATCCATCAATTGTCAATGTATTCACTGTGTATGGCTGTATGGCCTATTTTCCGTGCCTACTCTCCTGAGCGAATAATAAAAACAACAATTAACTGTGAATGTCAGTTTATTTCAACTCGTTCGTGTAGTTCTTCGTAGCTATATTTTTATTGTTCTAGTGCATAGTTTTTAAAGTTAATAAAATGGAGGAGGAAAATGTTGCATTAGATTCAAAAAAACAGAAAAAATTTGTAAAATCCTTAAAGGGAATCAAAAAGTTGATGAAGGTAATCTATTTATTTTCATAGGTTATGTTTTGCTTTTTGTATCGTAGATGATAATTTTAAATTTTGTTTGAACAGAAAACTGGCGCCGTAACAGAGAAATCAGAGAAAGAAAATAAACCTGTCAAAGAGGGTAAAGTTACGAAAAGAAAGCACAAAGTGAGAGGTTTGGTTTATTTATCTCATATACCACATGGGTTTTATGAGGTTAGTATGTTGAATAACAGTAAGTTTTAACTTGTATACAATAACATAACACGCAGATTCCCCTAGTTTCTTTACCTCAGGTAGGCCCTCAGCTTTCTAGTCTCCCTTACCAGGGCCTCCATATGGTTGGGTTCAATTTGTTTATTGATAACCCTTTCTCCCTTGTGATTTATAAAGTACCTCTTTTATTAATATTATATTAGGTTACATCTAATTTTTAAAATTTTTAAATGATTGATAGAAGTTTGTAAACTTTGCCCAATGTGAGATGAGAACATTATAGAAATATTTAACAATGGTAGAACCACGCATCAGCTTTTGTTGTTGCATGAATGGGCCGACTCGACCGGGGAAGTACCACGATCTCACAGAATACCGGCGTGAAGTAGAAGTCTAAAAAACTTCTGTGTTTTGTCTGGTGACGTAACTGGAGGACACCCCCCTAGGAAGGCACTCTAAGGTTGGCAACGCATCTGCCTCTGCCTCTGGTATTGCGGGTGTTCATGGGCGGCGGTAATCACTTACCATCATGTGAGCCACCTGCTCATTTGCCTCCCTTTTCAATAAAAAAAAATATCTTGACATGATGGGTAAGTGACATAGCTCATGGTATATGTAAATGCATTTTAGGAAAACCCCTGCCAAATTTGAGTGTTGATCTCCACTATATTCTATGTAGCAATCTTTAGGGAAACGGCATTCAGTGGTGGCTTGAAGATAGGTTGTTTTGACATAGTTACTTAAAAATGATATCTCATTCTCATCATATCTCATTTTGCAGAAAAATTTTGAGAGTAGACATATGAGAGAACTGGATTTGATTGCTTGTCAAGTGGCATTGACAAAAGAAATTATCTTCCCCCTTTTTTCCAATGGGTCATCGTCATCAGTTATCGATTATTATTAGATAATAGACTAATTATTGAAATATTCTTGGTTCCAGCATCAAATGACTCAGTACTTCAAGCAGTTTGGAGTTGTTACTAATGCCAGAGTTATTAGGTCCAAACACACGGGACGTTCTAAAGGACATGCCTTTGTTGAATTTAAAGACCCCACTGTGGCTCAAATTGTTGCAGAAACTATGAATAATTATTTAATGGGAAAAAGATTAATAAAAGGTAATGAAATTAATAATTGTAAACTAAATTCAACTGAAAAGCCTTGAAGATGGCTGTCATATGGTAGAAGAAAGATGATAGGCAGCAATGTCTAAGTTGGGAGAAGTTAAGGTGATAAGGAAAATTCTTGTTTATGAAAGAGTTCTTTGTGCTGCAGTGGAATTATATAATATTTAAGTATGTAAGTAGTTATTTGATGCTCTATGGGCAGAATAGCATTACATTCAAATCAATCAATCTTATAATTAGTAAAAGAGTCATTATAGCCAAGTGGTTGGGTGATCAGAATTTTGAGTCAAGAGCCCAGAGTTCAATTCTCAGGTGACAGGCTCATACCAATGGGTTTTTTCAAAAACTTAAGTACAAATTCTATCATTGGCTTGGACATAAAGACTGCGACGGGCTCACCATCTGTCACATTGTCCTGAAAATATCTTCAGTGAAAAGCAGGTCAAAGAGACTTAATTGTCTAGACTAGACCTCTGTCTACCCCTGTATTGGGATTTGTGTGTAGATATTTATTTATTTATTTAATATCTGGTAATTAACTATTCTCCATGTTCATTTTATTTATGGTAGTATGTTTATTTATAGAAATATATGCATACTTATATATAAAACTGTGTTTTCTTTAAACAAATGTATATACTTTTGTTGCAGCGGTTTACATTCCACCCAAAGATCAACGTAAGAATGCTAGAAGAAAGAATTGGAATGCTCAGAATAATCTTGGAAATAAAATCAAATTGAGTATGAAGAAGGTAAAGAAGGATGCATTACATTTTTAACTTAATGAATATAGTTTGTGCTGTAGAAAAATGTCGACAAATATTGATGATTGATTATTTCAAAAATTTTGACATTTTAATTAGCATTGTGGCGAAAAAGACAAAACTATAATGTGTTGAAGGAAAATTAGATATAATTTTTAATTATATAGGGAAAAATACAAAATTAATTTAACTTTGAAAATTTGTAATCTAATGCCGAGCTCTGTGGATGAGTGGCATTGACACCAGTTTACAAGGTATCCCTAGCTCTAAGGTCCCGGTTCGTTTCTAAGACAGGTCATTGTAGTAAACAATTTTTGAATGTTGTCACAGGTCTGGGTGTTTGTAGGGTACCTTTGTGGTCTGATTCCATAACTCAAGTGCTTCAGCTACTTACGTTGGTATCAGAGTTGTGTACATATGTGATGATGTTCCTACTTTATTATTACTTTAACCAAAAATTTTCAATTTCAGGCATATAATGCTGATAAAAACGAAAATGAGGCCTTGAAAATAGCAAATAAACTCTTGATGAAGTAAGTCTATAAAAATATATTGACAAAGTATACTTCATGTATCTATTTTATCTTTAATACAATAGATATCTATTATTTACACAAAACTTTTTAATTATTTTCATTTTATTTAAAGTAGTTCTAGATTGGACAGTTTACATTGGTTAATAAAGATAGGATGTTAGGGTCCTCCTTCTTACAAACAGGTTTTATTTTATTTTAATATCATTCACATTCATTTAAGTCACAATAGACGAGTGGTTGGGTGGTCGGAATTTCCAGTCAAGACCTGAGATTCAGAACCCGAGTTCAATCCCCAGATGGTAAGCTTGTATCAGTGGGTTTTTCAAAAACTTATGTACGAATAATATTGTTGGTACTTGGCTATGAAGACGGCGACGGGCTCACCACCTGTCACGTTGTCCCGAAAATATCTTCAGTGGAAGGTGAGTCGAAGGGACATCATTGTCTAGACTAGACCTGTCTACCCCTGTATTAGGAATTGCATGATGATATAATATTTTATTCACATTCAGGCCTGAACATAATTGTAATTTTGTAGTATGATATCAGCTACTCATTGACGATTCAGAGAGATCAAGTATGTAACATTTTCATAACATTGTCTCTACCAAGGCCTCAAGAGTTTATGTATTTTTATTTTAGCCTACATTGCTGGTTTGCAATAAATATGGGTTCATTATTAAACATTTTAACAACATGAAGATATTTATACTGTGTTGAAAGTACTTATTTTGCATACTAATTTATTAAATTATTTGAAGAAATTTATTGAATGATTGTTTTTCAAGTTGCCTTCATTGTTAATTTCTAATGGAATAGTTACGGCTTTAGTTAACAGTAATACATAAATTATATGGGATAAAATGAATAATATAAATTCAAAACAAAAGCTAATTCAGAATTTCACTTCGTCGAATCTCTAATCCACAAATTTCCATTCCTGGCATTCTTTTATTAAAGTTGGCAGATGTCTTTTGCAGTAGCCACTGACCATTAAGTTGACTGTTTGACACACAAACCGCCATTTATATAATCTATGCTGCCATATTTATATGGTCATTATTATGATTTATGTTTATTCTACACTTTACAGTTTGACAAATACAAAGAAAAAGCTTAAAGAATTAGGCATAGATTATGATTTCTTCACACCTGTAGATGTTCCAGAAGAATTGAAAGATAAAGTTACTGTAAAGGAGGAAATTGTTGAAGGTATGTCTAAATGTACTTTTTATGGGTGACTGCATTATGCAAGATTCTCTGTCTTTGATATATAATTTTAACCCCTAATAACATGAGCAGAAGCTATTAATTCAAAATTTTATGCAATAGCATTCTATGGTGATGAGAATCTAAATTTAAAAATACTTTGTAATAAATTGTAAATCTAAAATACTACCTAACTAAAAACATGTATCATATCAATGTGTAAATTTATATACATGCAAGATTAGTTTGTTTCAAGTAATAAGTCATGCCAAGAGGAAAATATAATATTAAATATATGTATGATGTAGGAACAATTTTGCATAGTATCTATTTAAAAATAGTATTTATATTCACAGATAAAAAAGACATTGACATCAAACCTAAAAAGAATAAGAAGAAAGCTGCTAAAGAATCAACGGAAATAAGTGAAAATAAAGATAATATTGGTGTATCAGAGACAAAAGAAAAACCTAAAAAGAGACAGAAACAAAAACAACCACAGAAAACGAATGATGAAAAAATTGTAGACAATGTAGTGATAAATAAAACAACCATCAATAAAGACAAAGCAAAACAAGAAAAGAAAGATGAAAATAAGAAGAATAAGAATAAGGTAGAAAATACAATTGAGCAAAAACAAAAGCAACAAAAGTTAAAAGAATCGGGAGCTGTTAAGCTGCTCGAAGACTTTGTAAAAGTGGGAGATGATGATGCAGACAGTGACGGCTCATGTCAGTTTGACTCTGATGAATATGAAAATATGATGGACAACGACAATGATTCTGATTCTAACATTTCAACCGATGTTAATAATGAAGAAGATTCTCATGATCTAAATACTGACATAAGCAAAAGGTTTGTTGGAGTATATTAATCTATTTACATCCTTACTCTTACACAACTAACTTCCTGCAAAGTACTGAAGGACAAAGGTCTTCCACAACTGTTTTTATTCCATGCTATTGGATATCAGTGTAATTTATCGCCTCTTTTCTTCATGTGGATGTCGTAGCTAAAGGCCTAGAAAGTAGTATAATAAAGGACCTTTAAAGTTACGAATTGTAAAAAAGCTTGTCAGGCGTGGTAGTTGTTTATGGGAGCAGTCTAAATCTTTCAGTGGAAGTTTAGAGGTCTAATATTAATGTTAATATTTTGTATGTTTAGATGATTGGATGTTGTCTACTCTATGACGACAATTTATAGTAAATTGTCATCATTGATTTTCCAATAGGGGGAGAATATTAAGAGCTGTAGATGAAATTTGTAAAATAATGTTAAAGGATTTTTTCTTGTGGACTCGGGGATCTGGAGAGGGTTTTTCCTGAGGAAATAATCCCGCTGTAATTTTCAATATAATGCGGAGACAAACAAACACAGGAAGTAATTTGATTGTATAAATTGACTGAATCATTTAGTGTTATGCATTACTTATCAATTTTATTTTTATATTGCCTTTTTTTATTAAAACATTTCCTTTATTCTTGATGAAATACAAATTACTATTACTAGTGAGTTTTATATTAGGAACAAGATACAATAATTAAGAAAAAATATTCAAATGTGAGTTATAACCCATCACAAAGGGTCATCATCTGTACAACAAAGCAATTTCTATCATTTAGTTAAAAATCATTATCATGGGCTTGTAACTTTAGTTTTCATTATTTACTGTTTCACTTAGAGTTTTCATTATAATCACAAACATTTAATTTAATTTTAATTTATTGAGTACTAGTTCCAGAAGTAGTCATACTGCCATTTTGAATACCAGGAGTAGAATGATTTGCCGTAGCTAAATGTGAAGCTTTCTGTCTATCCAACTCATTCACTGTTGATTTACTGATGTATTAAAATAAAGAAAAAACTTATATTTTATTCTGTATAATTGATTTTTGTTTGCAGCAAAAAAGTTCCTTTGAAAACAATAAAAAATAAAGCTAATAAAGTAGTGGCTCAACCAAAAGTGTCAAGTAAACCTAAAGCAAAACAAGAGTTTAAACAGCAACAAATGAAAAGGAAGGCGTCTGAAAGTGAGTCAGAGCTCATAGTACTACAAAACTAATATAACAAAATGATACATGACTAGTCTGGTACATAATAAAATATCTTAACGCCATTCCCAATACTGCGGTAGACAGACGGTCTAGAGAATTAAGTACTTTCGATCCACCTACCACCATTTATCGCGATATCATGACAAGTGGCGAGCCTGTCGCCATCTTTATGTCCAAGCCAACGTTATACCAACGTTTTGAAATAACCCATTAGTACTAGTATCATGTCATTTGTATATTAATTTATATTATTACATATATTTAAAAATTTTGTTATAATTTTGACTTTGTCTATTTGGCTAATTAAGTAACATTTCCATCTCTTCTTGAGACTTTTCTTTAAAATCAAGTGACAAGTATTACTATTCTCAGCTAAAAATTTTGGAAATAGTAACTACTGTTAACTGATAATTATAATCAAAACCTTGCAAAAACCCCAGGCGCAGTATGTGTATGTACGTATATATATATATATATATATATATATATATATATATATATATATATATATATATATATATATATATATATATATATATATATATATATATATATATATATATATATATATATATATATATATGCCAAATTTTGTTTCAGAAGTAGCGGTCCAGTCAAAGAAGCCGAAGTTTGAGAAGCAAAGTAATAAGAAGCGTCGCAATAAGCAGATGAAAGTGAAATAAAAATATTGAAATAATATGTTCTTTTTAATATCAATTAAGTAATAAATAAATATCTTCACGCTACTCCCAATACAGGGGAATAGCTGGGACACAATACGTCTAGAAAGTCCTTTTGACCCACTATTCACAGAAGACATTTTTTGGGATAAGGTGACAAGTGCTGAGCCTGTCGCCGATTAGAAAGGAAATAAACTAAAAGTTCACCAAGGCGATCATTGGGTATGAGAGAATTATTATTTCGTACATAAGTTTTTAGAAAGACCCATTGGTACGGCCACTTGAGGATCGAACTCGGGTTTCTTGACTCGAAATTCCAACCACCCAACCACTCGGCTATCGTGACTTTTTTCTATCAGACGTTACAGTTTCCTTTAAATTATCTAGATGGTATTGTGAAGCAATGCTTGGTGTATTGCTTCATAATTGTCATCATAATGGCCAGTAAAAGTTCACTGCAGTATATTGGCCTCTTCCGTTCAAGAGGGTTTATCACAATCTTCACGCTTGGCAACTGGATTGGTGATTGTAGTCCCAAACATGTGCTATATTGGTCTGGTATTTTCTTGATTATCCCGTAATCTGTCTAACCAATGGCATTTTCAAATGGGAAGAAGGGGATGTTATACTCTTATGAACTGACTATCGATAAACGAATGTATATTCTTATGTAGATGATTTGATTTGATTTTATACAAATACCAGTTTATTTATATAAATAAATAAATATCTTCTCGCATTTCCCAATACAGCGGTAGACAGAGGACTAGTCCCTTTGACCCACCTTCCACTGAAAATATTTTCGGGACAACGGTCGCAGTGTTTATTTTTAGATCAGTTATTTATTAATTATTAGCTCATAAAATAACTATTACATATCATTTGGCAATTTATTTCAATTTTAAAGTTAAAAAATATCTTAGATTATTCTTAAGCCTTGTCTAGGGCCTGTTTTGCTGAAATAAGATTTTCGCCCCATTTTGAAATTATTAACAAAATCATCCAAAATAATAAAACCTTATAAGCAAACTACAAATAATACGAACAGACACAATGATAGGAAATGTTTTTTTTTTATAGAAAAGGGAGGCAAACGTGCACGTGATGGTAAGTGATTACCGCCGCCCATGACCACCTGCAATACCGGAGGAATAGCAGAAGCGTTGCCGGCCTTTGAGAAAGGTATAGGCTCTTTTCTTGATGGTCCCTAAGTCGTATCGGTCCGGAAACACCGCTGATGGCAGCATATTCCATAAAGTGCAAGTGCGTGGCAGAAAATTCCGCGAAAAGCGCACTGTGGCGGAATGCCAAGCATCAAGGTGGTGTTGATGAAATTTTTGACTATGCCGTTAAGGTACGATAGTGAAATTCAGCGGCTGGGATTAATCCGAACAATTCCTCGGAGCACTCCCCGTAGTAGATCTTGCAAAGAGATGCAACATCGCTTCGCAAAGCCAGGGGATCTAGCCGATCGGATACAGTATGGTCGTCGACGATTCGAGCCGCTCTTCTTTAGATACGGTCAAATGGAAGGAGCTGACATTGGGGTGCACCCGCCCAGAGATGAGAACAGTACTCCATGTGCGGCCGAACTTGCGCCTTATAAAGTTGCAAGCGTTGGGCTGGCATGAAGTACTGTCGAGCTCTACTGAGCACGCCAAGCTTATTAGAGGCCAATTTATTATGATAAATAATATGACAACATTGCATCTAAAACCTTATTCGCTTCATCACGTTTTAAAAAATTGAAATCGTTGTAAACAACTCGTAGGTATCTTAAAATACGATCAGTGCATAGGTCACTAGCACCCGGTGCATAAAAAATATGGGGGATGGTAAGAATACCTAATCTTCAAGTTCCAGCAGTAGCTCAAAATGTAAACTGCTCAAACCAACTACTACTTGATATTTATTGTATATCCAGATACGTAGATTATCAATATGTACTTATACAAGAAGTCACGAAATCTTGCATATTTCTTGTTTCTTTTTTTGCTTAAAATAAATTTGCTTAAAAATAATAAAAATCGATACCTTTCGTAACGACGCTTGGTCATTTGGGCGGAGTACAAAGTTTCCTAAATAACACTAATACGAAAAACGACGAAAAAAACGTTGAAAGAAATTATACAAAATTTGTGATTTTTTTTACTGCCACCTGTAAAATGCCGCCCAGTGCCGACCGCAAGAACTAAAACTAAGCTCAATTTTAAAATTATCGACCTAATTAAGAAACATAACTCCATTTCTTCTGCCAACCCTACCTTGTTCTGAAACTGCTGCACAATCTGGTTCAAACACTTACGGTCTGTGTTAGCATTGGACAGTTAGCGGGTTGAGAAAATAAAAAGCATAATTTACAATACAGGTACATTTATTATCATCTTCAAAATATATTTTTTAAACATCTACACAGTATAAAGTTGTATACCAAAACCATACATCTATTGGATTGGACTTCTTAAGCGCATCTAATAATT
Source organism: Sericinus montela (assembly GCA_029286605.1). Classification (NCBI taxonomy): domain Eukaryota; kingdom Metazoa; phylum Arthropoda; class Insecta; order Lepidoptera; family Papilionidae; genus Sericinus; species Sericinus montela. The sequence continues at coordinate 496,394 of JAGSMR010000027.1, forward strand.
AGTAATTATTGCTAAGGACTACATTAAAATTGCTTTGTCTATAAGAACAATAAAATAAATGTATGAATGTACACAGTACACAAAATTAACTTTTTTTTAGTATAAATTCATCCATCTTGGGTAAATATTTTGTATATTGACATATAAAAATTTTAAAATAATTTATCAAACTTTGAACTTGTGGTTTCTTATAATCTAGGTAATAGAAGAAATCTGTGGGTAATTTACCCGTTAAATAATTTAAGTATACTACCAATGGTGGTTAAATTATGTGGAATCAGAAAGATTGACATAAAGACAACATACAAAATGTAAGATCCCAAAATACTATATTTTGAATTGTAATTTTATTCAGTTTCTTCATTCAGTTTAACGATAACTGGCCTTTCATCCTCTTCATCTGCATTTAAACCGGTGAAATCCCATTGAAGTTTTTCAGTCAAATTCTCCTTGAATCTCTCAATCATTGTAAGTAGTCTGCCATCAACCTTACTTACATATGCTGTGCGGAAAAATTCACGTAATTTCTTGTAAACGAGGTTCTTATTCATCACAATGTCCGCCAGGAAGTCTTCCGGCATCTCTTCAATTTGAATCTCAATGGTTCTGATGAAATGGAAGAATACACTTCTATATTTGTGGATTGCATCATCACATGAACACATCAAAATTACTAGATTCTTCCAGTGTTCAAAAGCCTCTAATGAATGTCCAATGAGAAAGCATAAGTATGCGAATTGCAGCTCCCCTATGATGTGAAGGGGCCTGAAAAATAATGTCAGTCATTGCATAATAAATACTTTTACTATAGTAAAATATGAAATATCAGAAGTAACATAGAGGACAAACATTCATGGATTTTTCACAGTTTTATTTTAATATGTTAAACATTATTTTAAATGATTAAATAAATAAATAAAATAAACGAAATAAATTCATGCAAAGTTTCTGAATGTTCCAAACTATTCCTAAACATTCCACAACATTTTAGAATATTCCGGGATGCTCTGGAATGTAATAGAATGTTCTGAAATACTCCTAAACGGTTTAAACTATTTTAGGAATTATGAGAGGGCGAAATTAACCATCCCCTGAGCACAAGCACAACAAGCTTTCATCACCATCATCATAAGGTTGCATCATTTTAACAGTGGTAGAGCCACGCATCAACTTTTGTTGTTGCATGAATGGGCTGGCTCAACCGGGGAAGTACCACAACCTCACAGAATACCGGCGTCAAATAGAAGTTTAACAAACTTCTGCGTTTCGTCTGGTGAGTGCAGGTAACCGGAGGCCCACACACTCCCCTCCCCAAAACATGGTAGCGGAAGAAAAAAATCTACCCCAGGGTGGTACCAGCACCACTGGTGCTGGAGAATCCCCCTCTGGGCACTCGCGCTTGGGCTACCAATCGCTGCCCAAGTGTGGATGCTCAGGCTGCCCCTCGTATTCGGGGGAGGCAAAGTTCCACTCTGTTCATTCTGTTCGAGGCAAACACCTTCGGCACCCCTTACCACACTTGCCGTGGATTTCTGCAATATCAGGGGACTCCATTCCAATCCTGATGCCGTCCACTACCGTCTGGAGACGGTAAAGCCGGCCTTGCTCTTTCTTACCGAGACGAAGATATCCTCTCTGGTGGATACCTCTATTATCTATAATATCTTTCCTACCCAGGGTACAAGCTAGAACATTCTTTTGTGTCTTAGGCCAGAGTTTGTGTGTACGTCAGAGAGGATATGTTCTCAACGCCTCGGCAGTCTTGAAGGTAGGGACAGAAAGGATTCTTTCTAACGCTGTAACCATCACATATATTTTATAGCATTTTGTGATATACCTAAAAATTTAATAATACTATAGGAGAAAAATTAAGTAAGGTCAATTATGGTATCAAGAATTAAGGAATTGCCTGTTCACTGGGGTCACCATTTATTTTAAGGGGAGTAGGGTGAAAACAAGCTCAACATTGCACCTGATGTGTATTAGATAGTAAGATCTAATCTTTACATTTTTTGTCCAGTTTTGTGAATATGGTAGAAATGTAACTTCAGAGGGCCTCTGACACCAGCTAGGAATCGCTCATGTAGAATTTTTTATATCTTGTCGCAAATAATAATGTACTGGGATAGGCACAGTTCTAGAAAATGAAGTCCTTTTGTCCATTCATTCATTGTAGAAATTGGATTCAATCCCTCAACCTCAACCTTGAAGGCAGAGTTACTATCAACTAGGCTTTTATATTGTATTTGTATTGTTCATAAGTATTATCAATTGTGTGGGTATATGGATGGGTGGGTGCACTCTTGCATACAATGTTATTTGACAATAAACCGATGAGCTAACTTGTCAGCAGTTCTGTATCATACCACATACATTATTTGAAGTAGGTTACAGATGATATATTGTCACCTCTGATGACAAAACCGGAATGCCTCTCAAACGTAAGACATAAAGGTATGAAGAGTTGGTAGTCATACTGGCTCTCCACATATTTAATATTGTAAACTATGTACATGTATACTTTACAATACTGTAGTTGCCATAAGGAATATTCTAGGTCAGATGAAAATGGAAATTGTTATATATAAAATACATACTCATCATGCTGTGCAATCATCAGCTCCAATGTGTAAGACTGGTCGAGGTAATGCTTTGTTATTTCCTCTGGCGTGGAACCTGGAGGATATTTATCGCGCGGAATTTCGGTGAATCTCATAGCTGCACCTAAAATTATGATTAATAAATAATATTTATAACACACTATATCATAGATGTGAAAGTTTGTATGTGTTGTTGTGTCTTTTAAATTTAAGAAAAATTATATTCCTTTGAAAACATAAAATAAATTTACTTGGCTAACATATTTGAAAGTTTACTATAGTTTTATAGTAGTCACGATAGCCTAGAGGTTGGATTATTGGAATTTGAGTCAAGATACCTGAGTTCAGTCCCCAACTGGCAGGGGTGCAAACCAATTTTTTCGAAAACTTATGTACTACTTATATTGATGGCTCGAACTTAAAGGCGGTGACGGGCTCACCATCTTTTACTGTCCTAAAAATAGCTTTGGTGGAAGGTGTGTCAAAGGTTTTAATTATCTAAACCTCTGTCTACGTCTGTACTGGGAATGGAGTGAAGTTATTTTTTAACTATAGTTGCAATATTTGAAAAGGGACGAAGAAAGAATGAAGTGCGAAATTTGGGTAAATCAGGAATGTCTAGAACAGTTGAATGAAATTGTATACTTAGGGAGTGCATTTAGCCGGGATGGAAGATGTGATTTAGATGTGGACAGGCGTGTCGCTGCCGGGAACAAAGTCAATGGTGCCCTGACTGCGTTAGTCAAAAGGCAAGGCGTAGTGAAAAGTTCACGCCTTGCAATACATAACGCAGTGTTGGTACCGACTTTGTTATATGGCAGCGAAACCTGGGTATGCCAGAAGAAGCATAAAAGCAGGTTGAATGCAGTGGAGATGCGATCTCTTCGTAAAATGTGTGGCCTTACCATGGCCGACCGAAAGCGAAACGAAGAGATTCGCAATATGGCAGGTTTGAAAGATGACCTTGTCACAAAAATGGATAAGGGTGTGCTTCGATGATTTGGGAACGTTGAGTGAATCAGTGAAGACCAAATGGTGAAGAAAATACATAGCGCGAAAGTTAATATTAAAAGGTGTCGAGGTAGACCGTGACTAACTTTTGAAGACCATGTGAGCAGATTGCTAGAAAAGGGGAGGGTCAAGAGTACTTGGATACCTAGACATGCATGTATGAAGTAGATGAATCTGAAAGAAGCAAAAGAAGTATGTAGGGATTGTGACATTTTGGCGATCTGTTCTCTCTGGCTACCCCATCAGGGATTGTGCGTGAAGATAAGTAAGTATAGTTGTAATAGTTTTTACAAACCTGGAGCTGGTTTCAAATCTGGCAGCATTGCATCTTCTTTTTCTTCTCTAGTGATCCTTTTTGCTCTTTTAGCATCTGACTGTCCAGGAGTAGATTCATCTCCAGTCTCCACTTTTGTTGATAGGTCTTTCGCATTCTCTTCCCCTTCCATAGAACCATCAGTGGTCTTTACACCTCTTGGTCTTTCAGCATCTGTTGTAGAGAGAAGCTCTACTGAGGCTCTGATCAAACCGCTTTCTGGTGATAGCTTTGCAGCAAGTTCCGCTGGAATGAAATTGATTGCATGAATATGAAGACTTGCTGAGTGTGGTAACTATGGCAAACTCTCCCATATAGAAGAGGTACATCATGCAGTGGACTTTTAGAGGCTGTTATGATGAACGTTAAAAGTGTATAGTACAAGAATCCATAATTTAGTGTCAGCATAATATAAAACTCATTTCTTAACATGGGTTTAGAGACAGCTAAAAAAATTCTTGACTACCTTTATCACTACTTATAGATTGTGTGATGACCAAACCTTGTTAAAAGTACCAAAGTTAAGCAGACTAGTCTTAGGTAGCTGCATCTAACATAGGTGGATAGGGTTTAAAAGGCAATCTGTCTGCCAAATATTGTACTTATAAAAGAGGACTATTTCTCACTACAAAATAAAAGAAGCAATTATAGAATGTCATACGAACCTGTTATTTGAGAAGACAAGAGTCTCCATTTCTGCCAAATATCATAAGGATAAGGAGCAAGATGCCTGTCTAAGTTGAACAGATTGTCTTTGAGTCTTTGAATGCTTTCATCACTGATTTCATCCTTACTTATATCTTCTGTTTTTTTATCCCACATCTTAACAATAAAATCTTTCTTGTGGAAATATTGCATAAACCCTGACCTGGATTAACATACAATAGAATAAAAAATAAATTTTGACACAATTAACAAGACATAGACTCTCATCAAAAGAAGTAGAGAGTAAGTACCTATAGCACTTATATCTCAATTTATTTCATTACAGGTGCATTGTATTACTATATTTCACATTTTAAAATCTTTTAAAGACACTGGAGGGTAAAATGACAATTATAATACAAGAATAAACCATAAGGTGGATTTATGCTGTCATCACACCAATCAAATAGTTTTGATTATATTTTTATTTATATAGCCACAACAGTCCCATAGTCACTACACTACAGTCCCATAGTCAGATTTTGTGATAATATATACATAAATATACCTACATAGATATCGTATACGTAATATAAACACAGAAACCGCGTCCATTGATATTCTTTAAAATGAGTCGGAATATATAGCGTCAGCCATTATTTTTAGGAATATGGCGTTTTTTTTCATTATTGCTCTTAGCACTCTTGAAGGTAAACTTCCTACAAGAACCAAGAAGTAAAGTTATGCTTTACATTATGTAAATGTTTTTATGTGAAATTGTTTCTTGAAGATTCCACAAACAAATTTACCTGGGCGAGACATCACCAGTTCCTTTACTAACACTAGAGTAATGTATATAATGAAGCCCGGGCGGTATCATTTTTATTCCCCGAAAATCTTCTTCTGTATTCCAACATTGCATATCAATACCAAATTGCGTCTCCTGCGGTACGCCTAAGAACACGAATGTTCCGCCTTCAATTAGAAGCTTCTTAGCTGTTTCTTGGTCCATTTTGAACTGCGACACCAATGGGAGTTTTCAATTTGGGATAAAAATACAACAAATCAATATGTTTACATTGCTCATGCGGATCAAACTTAAATTGATTCACCTCAATGACAGCAGTGACATTTATATTTTGTCATTTGAAGTTTTGATAGTTACGTTAAGATTCTTTCAGTTTGAATACCGATAATTTTTAAAATTACCACAAGAAACTTTATTTTGAAAATAAACTAAAAGCAAATCTTTTATTTATAAATTATGTTAAGTGAAACAAGAATCTAGTTTGATTTAGCATCCTTTATTTTTATAACTATAAGCATGAAGCAGTATTTGCAAATAGAATTTCCTTATAAAGAATAGTCGAAAACTATTAAACTATCTGTACCGCGGTTTTACGCGGTTAAGTAGTGCCTTTAAAATATTATAGCATATCTACAAATTATTAACACTTGACGCCGAATTAAGGTAATTCTGTAGATATTAGCTTCTGCGTAAGTACTAGGATATTTTATTACTCTAAACGAAAATTTTGTGTACACTTTTGGTTTCGAAAACCACTTTAACAATTTGACCAACATATAGTAAGGAGATATTTTTAGGCGCCCGCTTCAAAATGTGATTGTCACAGGTTAAATTCTCGGGTCGGAAACACTAAAATTGTTAACTGCAATTTTATGTAATATAATATTTATTTATGTAATAGTAAAAAAGTCACGATATATAAAGATAAAGTAGTACAAAATATATAAGGATAAAGTAGTAGTGTATATATATATATATATATATATATATATATATATATATATATATATATATATATATATATATATATATATATATATATATATATATATATATATATATATATTTATATATATATATATATATATATATATATATATATATATATATATATATATATATATATATATATATATATATATATATATATATATATATATATATATATATATATATATATATATATATATATATATATATATATATATATATATATATATATATATGTATATATATATATATATATATATATATATATATATATATATATATATATATATATATATATATATATATATATATATATATATATATATATATATATATATATATATATATATATGTGTGTGTGTATGTGTATGTATATTTATTTATTTATCTTCACGCAGAATCCTTGACGGGGTAGCCAGAGAGAACAGATCGCCAAGTGTCACGATCCCTACATACTTCTTTCGCTTCTTTCAGATTCATCATCTTCTTCATACATGCACGTCTAGGTATCCGAGAACTCTTGACCCTCCCCTCTTCGAGCAATTTGCTCACATGGTCTTCGAAAGTTAGTCTCGGTCTATCTCCACACCTTTTAATATTAACTTTCGCGTTATATATTTTCTTCACCATTCGGTCTTCACTCATTCACTCAACGTGCCCAAACCATCGAAGCACGCCTTTATCCATTTTTGTGACAAGGTCATCTTTCAAACCTGCCATATTGCAAATCTTATCGTTTCGCTTTCGGTCGGCCATGGTAAGGCCGCACATTTTACGAAGAGATCGCATCTCCACTGCATTCAACCTGCTTTTATGCTTCTTCTGGCATACCCAGGTTTCGCTGCCATATAACAAAGTCGGTACCAACACTGCGTTATGTATTGCAAGGAGTGCACTTTTCACTACGCCTTGCCTTTTGACTAACGCAGTCAGGGCACCATTGACTTTGTTACCGGCAGCGACACGCCTGTCCACATCTAAATCACATCTTCCATCCCGGCTATACGCACTCCCCATGTATAAAATAAGTAACAAAGGATGTAGGATCAAAAGGCGGACATGATGATTAAAGTTTTCTCTATCTGTGATATGACTTAGAGTAGAAAAAAGATTGGAATAAAATCCACATTCAGAGTTGTATTAAAATTTGGAAAGTAATTGAAATGGAGAAAATCAGGCACCTACGGCTTTGTTTTTTTTTTTTGCTTTAGTCAGGTAAGCGCCCGTGCTAGTGAAAACTCACGAAATAGTTTGAAAAAAATTACACCGAAATTTCGCGTTGAATTTCGAGCTTTTTGTCAAGCGACTTGCACTGAGGTCGCTGTTAGGCACTTCAGTACTTTTGTTTTAAACACGGTTTTTTTGCGTAATTATTTTCAACAGGTGACGAATACCTCGTCTGGAGTGCCGCTATTGCGCGACGGTAGCGCGGTAATCAGTGGTATTTAGGAGTTTGTTGACTCCAATCCAATTAGTAGATCCTAGGCGTAGTACGTTAGAAATTACCACAGAAATTATCTTTACTTTTTTACAATTTCGTTGCCGTTAGCTTTTTAACAATTATTTTAAATTACTCTGTACCAGCTACTTTTTGTTGCTTGAGTCACAGCTTAAAAAAGCAATGGTAATGTTTGTTTTAAAGTAAGTTATTTCACTTGAATTTGTTAAACCGTATTAGCGTGAAGAATATGCATACATATGTGCATAAAAACATAAATCTTTGATTATAAGGTTAGCGTGATCTAAGGATCTTGGTAGGAAAACATCGTAATACAATTATCTGTACAATTATAGCTATAGCCCGCTTCGTACATGCGGAAGTAGGTACCTTTCTTTGTTTGTATTTGCGAAGAAGCTGATCTTCCTACATAAAACAAAGCTATGTTATTTTATTATTCTTCTTCTTACAGCCTATCAAGTCTTCTGCTGAACATAGGCTTCCACTATAATTCGCCTCAAAGAACGGTTCTCAGCCACCTGCATCCATAGACTCGACAACATTTTGCAGGTCTTCACTCCGTCTTATGAGGGTCGTCTTAATTGCGTTTGCTTAAACGAGGCTGCCACTCGAGAGCCTTTTATTTTTATTTGTATTTATATTCATCGAGTATTTATTTAGTGCGGAATAACATTTAGCAGAGATTCACGAAATTCTTTACGGCTAATCATACAGCTTATTGTCTCAAGCGGTGGCTGTAACATGAATCGACTGGGGCAGGACTAAAGTCTTGTAGAATACCAGAGTTATGCAGAGGCCTATGTCTTTGTGCCTATACGGTGTGGACTGGTGAAGAAGGTCTGGTGAATCCTATCACACCACGTAGAAAATAAATAAATGCGGGCAACGACGCTTACATTGTTCTCAACATCCTTAACAAAGTCAGTCCACTAAGAACCACTGCACTGTCCGTCCACTGCAGAACATATGCCTCTCCTGACCCGGGAGGGTTTGTCATAGTCTCCACGCTTGACAGGCGGAGTGGCGATCGCTGTACCTCGCCTTGAGCATTGGACGTTTCTGCACGTCACAGATCTGCTGAATGTTCGAGATGGGCTGCTCTGCCACATGTCGGCATCCAATTACATTTTCAAGGCTTGTAAGTGTTTTACGGTATCGCGTATCCGTATGCACACATACTTTAAAGTGAGTGCCGTGTTGTTCGGATGAAAGAATATAAAATTAATTCCCATAGGTGTTGCAAGAAGCGATTAAGGCAAAAGCCTCGAAAATCGTACTGGCAATCGACAGATGGCGGGATAACCATTACAAAAAACGAGATCAAAATTAGACTGTGCAATAGCATTCAAAAATAGCTGACTCCGCAGATCTACCGCTCTGAGTTTTAAAATAAACAAGTAATGTCAGGTTGCTCACGAAGTTACTCTAACTTTTAATAGTGTTCACGTCCACTAAGATGCTCTTAAAGGGATATAAACTCTCTACCTTGAGAGTTAGTTCACAAGTATTTACTGTTCTAAAATGCTAAAGGAATATTCAATTTAACAAAATTGGTAACGACTTTCTCCACCAACAAAGAGGAATTAGTACTTCGAAAAAATGGTAAATTCATTATACAGAAAAATATTAAAATTCAATTTCGTTTAAATATTTTATAGCGATAATTAGAAGATTTATATTATTGAATATTTTATATGTTGGAACGTACATCTACGCTCAAACGTTCGCTGGGATCTTGTTACTGGTAAAGAAAGGTTACGGCATAAGAGCTTACCACCCCCTTTTTTCCGTAAGTGTCGTACGAGGCGATGTAGAGAAAAGTCTTAAAATAGCAGCCTTAAAAATGCCCATTGATAGACGGTGGTATAGCCATTTCGAAAAATACCAGACCAAAATCAGATCGGCGACGAACAGCAGGTAAGCGATAAGGCCGCCGTTTGTACAAGCACTGTATATAAACTTTTTAAATGTATATCTTGTTAATAATATTTCTGTTATGGTGTGTTCAATAAAGTGTATAAATAAAATAAAAAATTAAACAACAGCGTTTAAGGTAAGAGATGACTGTCATGCAATCGCCGATTCGACGTGCGTTTGGAGGATTATGGCAAATCCTCCTTATGGCAGATCTCCTCAACATATATACATATATCTTATGTATATATGTTGCTTTACAACTTAGAACTGTCAAAATTATCTCTTGTGAAGCCTTTCACTTCAACCCCAAGCTAAACTTCTAAATAGACGTGAACAGTATTCAAAGTTCTAGTCGCTATCTCGGACTAGACTGACACTGGCGATTTAAGTATAATTTTCTGGCATAAAATTATTTTTTATTAAGTTTCTAGACACACATCAATATGTATGGATTTTCATATGCAGTATGCAGATTTAAGATGCAGATTTAAGAGGCAGTACTTTTATCAAGTAAGGTTCGAACAGGAGTCAGAAAAGGATAATTATGGGGGACATATAATAAAGTAAAAACCTATAAAAGAACCTATTTTATTAGTTCTCAATCTTATTACCCAATTATTATGGTTTTCTGTATTAAATATCTAAAGTTTTTTAACACGTCGATTTTTTAAATATTTTTTTTTTCAATTGTTAAACAACATAAGAGGGGGAGAGTCACTCGATGCAAGGGGGGGGGGGAGTCTAAATATTTTACGTACTATATAAATATATATCTCTGTAACTTGATAGCACATTGTGCTACACTTACAAATAGAAGGAGCATTTAAACACTACACAGATACTTTGTAATTTACAGGTTTTATTGCCCAATTATTTTCAGCTGTTGACGGATTCCGTGTCTCGAGGGCCACTAACAGCGAGACGCCATCGCGTTGCAATCACCGAGCGCTTTAATTTTGGCGTCATTCGTAGCAAGTAGAGAGCCATTTATGAACCTACCAACTCACAACCTTTTTTTCTTTTTATTTCCGTTTTATTCCAGACGCATTTAAAATAAAAAGAGACGGAATACCCTTATAACATCCCTATCTTTAAAATATGTGGTTACCTGTAAGCTGAGACATATCGAACAATAAAGGTTTTGGAGACCGGAAGACGGAGATTTCTCAGATTTTATAAACATAGTCATAGTCTTAAGTGTAACTGAAAATATCAATGTGCGCCAACCTACCTGACAAGCGAGGTGAATATTGGCAAAACATTTGAGAATTATACCAAGAGACAGGATGCGTCTTCTGGACGAGGCAAAGTCGGTAATGACCGGAGACTTAAAAACTAAAACGATTATAAAAGTTTTTTTATAGACAAGGGAGGCAAACGAGCAGGTGGCTCACGTGATGGTAAGTGATTACCGCCGCCCATGAACACCCGCAATATCAGAGGCATAGCAGATGCGTTGTCTCCCTTAGAGTGCCCCCCACAATTGGGGGAAGGGGGTGTGTGGGCCACCGGTTACCTGCACTCACCAGACGAAACACAGAAGTTTGTTAGTAATAAGTAGGTAAATAAAATGTCGTAACTTTAGAAAGGTAAAAATATTGTGTGTAATACCCACAACTAGGAAAAGGCCTTTATTAGATTTTATTGAGAGAAACCATCGCCAAGCCAACGATATTATTCGTACTTATATATTTTTTAAAAACACTTATGTACGAGCCTGCCACTTGGGGATCGAACGCGGTTCTCTTGACTTAACCTCTGATCACCCAACAACTCGGTTATAGTGACTATTTAAAAATGTTAAATAAAATATATTCTTTGGGTTAAGTAAAGGTCTAGACAATTTAAAAATTGTTTTTTTTTGTCGGGATAAATATTTTTATTCCAACGTAATAATTGAAAATGCCACGCATAAATGATATGAAGTAATAAAATGTAGATATAAGTTTTTAGTACTGTCAACATAAAATAATGCATCTATTTATGGTTATTACCTACAATAAGTAATCATTTGTTATCGATCTCATAGCGGATATAGTTCCCAACCCGCATGGGAAATCTGAATATAAATTTCCATTTCGCATGTTCCCGAATTTTGCATTTATTCGGCACCTCTTTGTTTACTGTAAAAATTTTAAGAAGTGAGACCTCGGATATATTTTTTTGTTTCGAAGATGCAGTGTTTCAATTATCTAGAAATATCGGAAAAGAAGAAGGAGCAAGATGGATTAATAGGAACAAAAACCGCGATAACGAGTGGTTGGGTGTCTGAATTATATGGCAACCTCGTACATGTAGATGTAGTAGAAATACTCCTTACAACTCCAAGTGACAAATTTGCTGGGAGTCGTTGGACGTAGATGAGATTATGGCTTTGATTTGATTGATTTGGAGGAGACCTTTGTTCAACAGAGGCATTTATATAGGTTGTAAAGATAGAGAGGAAGAAGAAGCGAACATAAATACAGACTGCAATTTTATTAAATAAACATTTTGAAATAAAACATACGTAATATGGACCTTGAGTTTGACTTGAATGCAGACTCTCAGGGGGTTTTATATTCTTATACTCAAGAAAAAAAAACTTACTCGTATGTTGATTCAGGAATATGCGGAATGGAAATCTGTATTCCGATTTCCCTTGTGAATACAGTAATATTGTAAATTAATGCTTTTACATCTCACATTGTACTTACATGATACATCGGTTCTGTTAATTTTGTGATACTGCATAGATTAAAATAATCGAAAAATCACAAATTACATATATTTTTAAAAAAATAAAAATTAAATATCTTCACGCAATTCCCAATACTGGGGTAGACAGTGGTCTAGTCTAGACAATTAAGTCCCTTCGACCCACCTTCCACCAAAGATATTTTCGGGACAACATGACAGGTTGTGAGTCCTTCGCCGTCTTTATGTCCAAGCCAACGATATAGTTCGTACATAAGTTTTTGAAAAACCCATTGGTACGAGCCTGCCACCTGGGGATCGAACTCGGGTCTCTCGACACGAAATTCCGACCACCCAACTACTCGGCTATCGTGACTTATGATACGTATTTTATCATATTTTATTATATTACGTTCAAACAAATACATATTTGAACACACCACTATCACATACTATCTTTATTCGAGGAATTTTACAGATGCGTCATCACACCTGAAAACCAAAATGTAAAAATGTGCAGTAATCATGCTGGATACCTTTCAAACTTAATAATTTTAACGGTTATATAACTGCAGAAATGGCGAAAAGTTTTGTGTTAGGATGACTTTCGTCACCGGTGAGAGAGCTTAAACATGATTTTGATTAATAACCTTTGAATTGTTGTATCGAGAGTTCGAATGACAAAGGCTACTTTAACTTGAATTTGAAGGATCCTGTTGGCTTTTGGACCACTGTCTATTTGGCTTTTATTTTATGAATAATATTTAATTTCCATTATTATTATTGTAATAAAATTTTGTAAAGTAATAAAGATAAATTGTAGCATATACCTCGCAAGTAACTAAAGTAAGTAGATAGTAAGTAAACTATCGAAGCAAGTAACGAAAACAATACTTAAATATATTTTTAAGTTACTAAGTTCTAGTAACATTGAGCTACGGCTCATCATTTAAAGTAAGTTTAAATAGCTAAATCGTTCATTTACTGACTTATCTAACGGTATTGTACTTCTACGGAAGAGCAGATTCAGATTCAGGTTGATCAGATTAATCTTTACTTAACGGCCTGTCAATGTCAACTGCAGGACTTTGCAGGTTTGATGTTATAAAGAGGATTTGCTATAATACATAATATTGGCAAGGGGATTGGCGATCGCAGTATCAGACGCTTTACACTTAAGAAGCTTCTGTCCACCAACAGTGTGCATAATTTTAGTAGTTTTCAGGAAGCTTACACGTATGTTGGAAGACAATGTCTATTCAATAATGCTTCCTAAGTCTTGTAGTTCTTAGAACTCTTATATATCGGCCTATTAAAGTCCACTGCGGGACATAGGCCTCTCTCATGTGGAGGATTTGCCATAACCGCCACGCTTGGCAAGCGGATTGGCGATCGCAGTACCAGATCACTTCCACCTCAGACACTGCTGCCCATCTTCAGTGTAATAAATTTGGTTTGATATTTTTAGAGATGGATATCCCGCCATCTATCGGTTGCCATAATGATATTCAAGGCTGTTTCCCTTAGTCGCCTCTAACGACATCCACGGGAAGAAAGGGACTGGCAATATTCTTACGCCGTTACCACACGGAAACACACACGTTCTTAGTCTTAGTATTGTGTCTTCAAGAATGCATCTTATGACACGCATGCGGAGACAGTGTGGTGTGTTTGGTGCGTGTAACACGCTTATTGAGTATTATTCAGCATGGTTAAAAATTACTGTCAGTCGAAAGCTGTCACTATGGTCGCACTCGACATCATGTTCGTTAGTATTTTACTGTTGTTTATGAGGCACTGAATAGCGCTTTGACTTCGGTAATTGACAAATACAAAAACCTTCTCGTAGATTTTTTGGGTAATGCCTCTTTTATTGCCCAATTATTTTTCGGCTGGTGTCTCAAGTGCCTCTAATGGCGAGACTGCAACGCGATACAATCCCAAAGAGCGCTTTTACTTTGGTGTCATTCGTGGGAGGCTCTTGAAATTTGTTTTATTTTCAAATGTTATTCTTTTTAATTTGTTAAAATGCAGGGTTTATGCCTTTATTTTTCTAGAGCCTACACAAACGGTAACAGCGTTATAAGCGTCAGCCTAATTGATATAATAAGAATTTGAGTTGGAGTTTTTTGTTCGTTGAAAGAGGATTGGTTAGTTTTGTGAGTGGTGAATATAAATTGAAACCAATTCTTTAGTTTTCATTATATATGAATCGAATGCATTCGAAGAATCATGAATTCGTGATTCTTCGAATGCATTCTATACGTATCGTATATCTAAAATGGAGGTGAGTATACTAAGTTCTATATATATATATATATATATATATATATATATATATATATATATATATATATATATATATATATATATATATATATATATATATATATATATATATATATATACCCAGGTGGCAGTACCAATGAGTTTTTCCAAAAACTTATGTACGAATTTCATCGTTGGCTTGGACATAAAGGCGGCGACGGGCTCACCACCTGTCACGTTGTCCCGAAAATATCTTCGGTGGAAGGTGGGTCAAAGGGACTTAATTGTATAGACTTGACCTCTGTCTACCCCTGTATTGGGAATTGCGTGAAGATATTTATTTATTTATTTATTTATGATTGGAATTTAAAATTTATAAAAAACTTTGTCGAATGTGAGTGTACGTAAGAAGACAGAAGCGTAACATTATATAATAATCGATACTAAAACATTCACTGTGAAATATAGAATAACATAAGGTTGCATTGAATAAAATAAACAAGGATTTTGTGATCGTGCAATTTACAGCTATATATTCTACCCTCCACTGAAAGTGCTAAAAGAAATAAAAATATAATAAAAAAAATATAGAAATTAGTTTCCTCCACGAAGATCAATAATTGAACATACGTTGGTTTCTGCACAATTTGATTTGTTAAAATGTCGCTTGTCAAATTCATCATCAGACTCAAAAGAAAGCGAATATAACGACAAAATTCTAACTAAAAATATTGAATAGTATTTGTATATTAGTATTGGGATTGAAAATACGCGTACGCTTACGCCCGGAAGTATTTCAATTTTTCATTGAATTCTCAAACGCCAGTGGCAGGTAGAGCTAGACTTTGACTTGAATTCAGACTCCCGGGAGGTAACATATCCTTAAATTTCCAATAAAAAACAAACAAAAACGTTGGATGAACATACATTCGGAGAACATGTGAAATGGAAGTTTATTTTACAATTTCCCCCGTGAATACATTGTTTATGGAAATATCGGTTATTTTTATTTAAAAATCAACATTACAAATATGCGAATTTTAGTTTCAAATAACATTTAGGTGTATCTATAGAAATATTTATATATAAAAGTTACAATGTACATCGGTAGCAATTTCTGTATTTTACCAGAAGTTTTCGCATTTTCGGCTATATCAAGGTAAAAGTATTATTCGAGCAAATTTAGGTAAGTTGATAAGTAGCCAAGTTGTTGACGAATTTATATATAGAAAATTTTCGGTTTTATTTATTTTCCTGTGATAAACAGATCATTTAAATTAATGATAAGAATGGGGGTTTAAAATTATAAAAAAATTAGTTTCACTTTATTGCTCAAAGTAACATCAGTGGGTAACTCAGAGAGATTCAAAAGTGGGTAAGTAAAAGATGTAAAAGAGTACCTTTTCTCAATCAAGTCATTAATCTATTTTTATTTTGGGAATTACCTTTAGGCCTTGAAGCCTATATGCAATAGACGGAGCAACAGACTGAAAATTAAAAAGTATGCATTATACTGAATTGAGCTCTTTTAACTAATTGAAGTCTATTACTCAACATTATTGAAAACATGTAATGATTGTCTTGAGGTTAGAAAAATAAGTCTTCCTCTCTTCCATGGGTGTCGTAAGGTGCGACTAAGAAAAGCCTTATGAATACAATAGGCTAAAGATCGCGATAAAACCATCTCAAAAATATACCTGATAAAAATTTTATAGACCGGTGAAGGGCTGCGTCTAAGGTGCGAGGTGTCTAGTACTGGTATTCCAATCTGCTTAGCGTTTATTGCATTGGTCGATTTATCAACGAATATCTTTTTAAAAATTCTTAATTTAATTTCTTGAAATTTTCAAAGCTTATCTATGAAAATTTTAAAGAGTTGGAAGACGATTAAAGTTAGCGAGTTTATAATTAACGTATTGGTGAAGTCCGTTTACCCTGATAATATATATATATATATATATATATATATATATATATATATATATATATATATATTACGTCTTTATGTCCAAGCCAACGATATAATTCTTACACAAGTTTTTGAAAAAACCATTGATAAGCCTGCCACCTGGGGATCGAACTCGGGTCTCTTGACTCGAAATTCCGACCACCCAACCACTCGGCTATCGCTATCGGCTATAATATAATAAATTACTGAACAATCGATTTCTATTAACCATTTTCAAACTACATTTATTTGAGTCTTGTTAACCTGGTGGCGATATGATACATATAAACTATTTTCATACATTTACATTCATCAAAAATATATACCTTCAGTGGGACTTCGCTCAGGGGACGAAATATAGAAGGTTCTATGCAGGTATCGGTTAGATACCGGGTACAAACGATTATTAACCTAAAAATTGTTATTTATTTATTTATTTATTCTTTATTGTTACACCTTATACTAAGGGCTACAATGGGCGGACTTAATGCCTGGTGGCATTCTCTACCAGTCAACCTTTGTTATGGTGAGAAGTAGATGGCAGGTGCTAACAAGATAAATATAGATTAATGCTCCTAATAAAAATATATACATATAAATAATAAATATTTTATGGAAAAATACATACATATATTACATAAACTAAACGTACATAATTATACATAAACACATAAACAATATGTATAAAATATAAACATATAAATATATACATAAATATATATTAATGATTCTTAAGATAATACTCACGAACTAATCTCTTGAACGAATAGGTATTCGGAGCAGATTTTATTTTCAAAGGTAGGGCGTTCCAGAGTAGTGCAGCTTGTTCCGTGTTATTTACTTATATTACTTTCAAAGTTATTCATATTTTTTGATATATTGATGGAAACTGATTGAAGCTACATGACATCAAAACAGCGGGTTTTAGAAATAAATTTACGATAAAAGATGCTATGAGAGGTTCATTGAGTTATCAGTCACGGATTAGTAAGGTAAGATTAATAACTCACCGGTAGGGTGAGTCTACGTACGAATAGGTCAGTCTAGGGCCAGGAAAGCCCATTTAGGTTCTAAGAAATAAAAATTATTTGGACCTCAGAACGATAACCCGTTCCGAAACATTACAAGAGTACTTTGACAGATTTTTGTAAGATTTTTATAACCCGGATTGCCAGATGCCATTCGGAAGATGGACACATCCAACTTTTTCACACTTTTCCTGTCCTCATTGTATCGTATGATAACATTTTTCGTATACTTATGTTTACGACCGTTAGCTGAAAATGCCATGTAACATGCATATCTCCTCAAAAGTAGGTAACAAAAAACTAAGTGTGGAGTCAGTTAAATATATTAGTAATCTGTTATCGTTACTCAAAGGAAAATTTTATATCTATTAGTTAGCTAGGCAAAAGCTAGTTAAAACAACTTGATAAGGTTGCTGGAATTACTAATACAATTAACGATTCTATTGTCGATGGTTTCGACATGTTCCGAACACTGCGCTAATAATGCAAGACGGAAACTGCAATAGGAAAGCTCCTTGGAGTAGCTGTTTCCTGCAATTAGTCGGTGTCGTGAGTGTTGGCCTGGATACGAAATCAAACGTGAACGTTGTTGATCAATATTACTTTAGTATTTCCAATAGTATTGAATACAATGTTTGTAAACTAACACAGTACTAAATATTACTGTGCTGGGTGCAATAAAAATACCTTTTTGTTGATATATTTCTAGTTCTATCAAACATTAGGTCTAATATTATATATTATTAAATCAAATCAAATCATTTATTAATCGATAATTGATATAAATATGTATTACATTCATCGACTATCATTTTTTAATCTACCAGCGTTAGTAATGTAATGCAAAAGAAACAGGCGAAAGAAACTGAGCAGGTATCTTCTTATTTGTAAGTTTTTAAACAAAGAAAACATACAATTTTGAACATAATATAATAAGAGTTAGCATGGGAACGATCAACAGGAGTTACTATCAATAATGTTTTTAATTGTATTGTATTTTTATTTATTTAATATTTTATGTACACAGAAAATACAAAAAGTATATGACTATATCGTTGGCTTGGGCATAAAGACGGCGATGGGCTCACCACCTGTCACGTTGTCCCGAAAAGTCTTCGGTGGAAGGTAGGTCGAAGAGACTTAATTGTTTAGACTAGACCTCTGTCTACCCCTGTATTGGAAATGGCGTGAAGATATATATATTTAAAAATCCTTCTTATAAAGTTTTTCTTTAATAAATGCCTTGAATCTGTTAGAAGGTTTGTAAGAAGGTTTTGCATATTAACTGGAATTAAAGAAAAACCATATTTGATTTAATAGTATTTTCACTTCAGGATATCGCCTCCACTCAGTATTGGCGACTGCAGTACTCTTCGGTCCTTAGACACTACTTCCCATCGCTGGTCTGCTTCTTTGATCTGGAATTTTTCTAGATGGTTATTCTATTTGCCATTGTCATATTCAAGGGTTAGTTGTCTTGTTGCCTTAGTTGTCTTTCGATCTTACAATACCCATATCTAAAAAACCGAGAGGTACCCGGTTTTTTACATACGATGCAATTATTAATTTAATAAATAAGAATAAGATTATTTTTAATGAAAAACCAAGATAATAAACACTGTGAAAATTATAGTTTCAAAAATATCGTTACGATAAGAATGTAACATAAGGATGAATATAATCATTTATAAAATTAAGTCTACACCGATCTAAAAGTTCATTGTGGGACATGGGCCTCTCTCGCAAGGATATCGCCATACTGGTGACGGGTATCAGCGTCTGAGGTGCAAGATATCTGCCAATCCACTTGCCAAACGTGGTGACTGTGGCAAACGCTCTTTTAGAGGGAGAGGCCTATGTCCTGCAGACTTTTATACGCCGTTATGATAATTGAAACTAAATTAACTCAAACGTTTCAAACGTTTGCAAAAGGCTGATATTACACGTCGTCAAAAAAAAAATAATCTTCTCCTATCTGTTGCTAATAAAGTAATAGTTAATATTTAACTTTTTTAGCTGATAGAAACATCACTGTAATACATTCATCAACTATCTCGCTGGCCGCACGAAATTAGATTGTGTTCATTAGCGCAAACTAGTTTCGTCAATGCTTTTACAAAGTTAGAGAAACTTTTAACAGGATTCTAGCTTCGTAGGATACCTATGAACTGTAAGGCGTATACTTTTAATCTCTTAAGTTATTAAATAAACAAGTTGCAATTCGTTTATTAAAAAAAATCAAAAACGGCGTGTAATTACTTGTTATGATGTGGTAGCCTAGTGTTAAGGAAGCTTAAAAAAGCACTAAAATCATTAAGTTTAATTAGGCTTCTAATTAGTGCAGCCCAATTAAAGTTACCTAGATTCGATTACTAATAAAGAACTACTGTCAAAAATTTTATGAATGAATGAATGAATGAATGCTTTTATTGTACACCACAAAAAATACAAGAAAACAATTGAACATTGAAGTAAGTAGATTGTACAATTTGGCGGCCTTATCGCTACATAGCGATCTCTTCCAGGCAACCAACGGCGTAAAGAGATGTGACACAGACAAAAAGGTAGGTGGTGCAATTTATTTTTCCAATCTATATATGTACACAACCTGATAATATTTAGTATAAACGATAAATATATACATATATATATATATATATATATATATATATATATATATATATATATATATATATATATATATATATATATATATATATATACATATTATGAATTACACACCTACCATAATATATACTATAAAATATATAAATATATACATACATACGCAAAAAAAGTAAAAAATATAGTTAAATCCTCGCAGAAATATGTAACAGCAATCCGTCTCAACGCTGCTCCAGAGATTGAGATAAATAATGTCCTTTTACTAGTTTTTTAAATATTTCTAATGACTGTGCCACGCGAATAGTTAGCGGTAGTGAGTTCCATAGCTTAACAGATTCTACGGTAAATAATTTATTGAAACACGAAGTTTTGTGATTTAGCACTTGTAAAATTAATTTTCTCGAAGAGCGAAGTTCTTCCCCCGGAAGACCGATGAAATTAAATTTATCTTTTAAGTATCGAGGAGTAAAAGGATGAAACAAAACACAGTACAGAATGGAAAGAATGTGCAAATTCCGGCGAAATTGAATAGGTAACCACTTGAGACGACATCGAAATTGAGATATATGGTCAAATTTGCGCAATCCGAATATGAACCGAATACTAGTATTTTGTAGTCTCTCAAGCTTAAATCTACAAAGCTTGCGTCAGCGTAATCAAGAATAGGAAGAAGAAGAGTCTGTGCGAGCATAATTTTTGTAGGAATGGGAAGAAATGATCGTAGGCGACGCAAAGAGCTGAGAGCACCAAAGGTTTTCCGACTGATTTCATTCAATTGGCATGTCCAACTCAGAGTGCTGTCAAGATAAATACCCAAATTTTTGACAGAATCACAGAAAGGAATTAAAACTCCATCAAATTTAACGTTCGGTAAGGAAAACCAGTCAATTTTCGAGATAAAACTCCGGCTGCCGAAAATAATTGCTTTCGATTTCTGAGGATTAACATTGAGCCCATAAGATTTACTCCACTCGAGAATGAGATCTAGGTCATTATTCATAGCAGCGATGGCTACCGGCAGATTCTCAAAAGTTGACTGGGTGTAAATTTGGATCTGCATACATGTGATAGAGAGAAGAAATTTTATAAGTAATGGAATTAATGAAAATGGAAAACAGTAACGGTGACAACACGCCGCCCTGCGGTACGCCGGCAGTGATATCCTGCCAAGATGAACAAGTTTCATCAAGGCGAACACGCTGCCGACGGCTATTTAGATAACTTTGAAACCAATCAATTACTGATGGAGATAATTTAAGTGAACCCAACAAACTCAGCAATATGTCTAGGTCGACAGTATTAAAGGCGTTGCTGAAATCCAACAGAGTCATAACTATGAGCTGTTTATTGTCCATACCCCAACGAATGTCATCAGTAACTTTGTCTAAAGCAGTAGCCGTACTATGCCCCGGACGGAAACCGGATTGCAAAGGATTAAACAAGTTATGTCTGTGGAGGAAAGTGTTTAGTTGTTGATAGATGAGTTTTTCAAGGACTTTGGAAAGGTAAGGTAATATCGAGATTGGACGAAAATCGGAGTAGTTTGTAGGTTTTGACTTTTTAGGGAGAGGAATAACATATCACTCTTCCAGGCTTCGGGATATTTAGAAGAGGAGATACATACATTAAATATATGGGTAATGATAGGAGTAATAATATCAAGGAGAGGAACAATCATATTACGGCTTATATCATCGCTACCTGCGGCATTCGAAGATACGGACAATATGTTCTTTTTAACCTCACATGCAGTAAATTGATTAAAAACGAACGGTGGATAATCTGGAGTTGGAATTGAAGAAAGAGAATGTATAGTTTTCAATTTATCTTCACTATTAATAGTGTAAAAGGTTTTGGAGAAATATTGATTTAAAAGTTCGACATCAATACTAGATGCTGACGAATTATGGGATGTTTTGACAACTCCAACAGTTTTCAGAAACTTCCAAACTTTAAATGAGTCGCCGTTCTCGACTGACGAATGGATATGGCGTCGTTGTGCATCTCTACACAATGTATTACAGCGATTCCTGATTTTATTATATTTCCTTAAGTTCTCTTCCGATTTATTCTTCTTAACTTTGGACAATGCTGTATTCTTTTTAATATAAGTTTCTTCAACTCCTCAGTCAGCCAAGGAGCTGGTAAGTGCTTGAGTTTTACAAAATGTATTGGGGCATGAACGTTGTAAAGCTTAGTCAGTAATGAGCAGAAAAGTTCAACCTTGTGATCAATACATGTTGCATCCTCAATCACTGACCAATCAACATTTAAAGCATCTTCGCGCAGTCGTTCAAGGTTCATTCCTCCAAAATTACGTCGCAGAAGTGTTTTAGGTTTGAATTTAGGAGGTCGTAATTTATACGAAAGGTAAATACAATCATGGTAAGAGAAAGCATCAGCAGGACACTGACCATGCTTGAAGATTAGGCCTGGAGATGACACCATTATAAGGTCAAGAAGGGAAGGAGTGCTGTTGGGATAGTTATGAGTAGCTGAAAGTGGTAGGATCTGCATATTACACGCATTTATTAAATATTCAATTTTTTAGCCCGCCTTTCACTTTTAAGTATGCAAGTGTTAAAGTCACCCATAAAGATGGAATGACTGTAGGAAGGGACTAATGACTCTATAAGGGCTTCGAAAGAAGTGAAATTGTTTGTAGAACTGGAAGGGCTATAGAAAACACCAAGTAGAACTTTAAACTGAGTCAGGGAGACTTCAACAAGCAAATATTCAGCAGAATCAGCTGGAGGCGGTTGACATGACGAACTAACTATTTTAAAAGGAATATATGATCTTAGATAAATCGCAACGCCGCCACCTCCCCTGTCAATGCGATCATTTCTAATTAGATTAAACCCAGGGAGAGAATAAGAGGTAGAAAGTAGACAAGGTTTGAGCCAAGATTCAGAAACCAGAATAGCGTGTATATTTTGGGATTCAAATGACGCAAGCATGTCAGGATAATGTGCCGGAATGCTTTGAGCATTAATGTCAACAACGTTGAAGTTTTTCATGCAGTCTGAGAAGTAAGAATTAAGAGCACAATTGAGTGGGATAGAAGTTGTTGTACTGTGAAAACTTGCATCGCTAAGTGTCTAATCACTCGAAGACAACGATAAGAACAAATCACTATCAATACTAACGTTTGAGGATAACATAATAAAAACAATAAAATAATATACTAGTAAGTAAATAAAATAAATATATGAATAATATATATATATATATATATATATATATATATATATATATATATATATATATATATATATATATATATATATATATATATATATATATATACATATATATATATATATATATATATATATATATATATATATATATATATATATATATATATATATATATATATATATATATATATATATATATATATATATATATATATATATATATATATATATATATATATATATATATATATATATATATATATATATATATATATATATATCCTAAGTCTGAGAAGTATCTACACTTTAAACCACCAGCAGCATGAAAGAGAAGGCATATAACAAAATAAAAACAACTAAAATAACAATTATACATGAAGACAAAATCGCAGATTGCTTATATATATAAAAGAAACATTACAGTGTAATGCGATTATAAATCTAATCAACATTACCAGCATGTTTCAAGCTTAGGGTCAACAGTCAATGTCCGGCCATAAATAAATCATAGAGTAAAAATCTACATTGACACCATGGATACATTATGAATATGGCAACTTTTAATTAATCTATGGAGACCACTGACAGCTGTTATCTAATGTTATTTAGTTGACATTGTCAAAATTAATAGTCTAAACCTTTTTTAAAGTAAACAAATACGCTAAGCTTATATTTGTAAATCACTAAAATGCTTTACAAAGGTATAAGTATTTTCAACAAATAAACAATATTTTTAAGAAATACATGGAGTTTAAAAGAGAAAAAATAATAATATAAGACAAGCACTAAACTAATAAATAGTAAAAACCAAACCATGGCACAGTATCACCGAATAACTAACCTATTATTTCTTGGTAGGCTTGCTAGCCCGAGTAGTTACAGAGGGCTTTGGGGCTATAGATACCACCACTGCCATTGTCGACGTTCCTGATGCAGATGCCGGAACACTAGAAACTGTATCAGGGATGGCATTCACCTCTGCGACGGACACTACCTTGCGTTGTATGCCATTGGGCCCCAGTACCAAAACACACCCAACACGAGACCAACAGTTTGACACATCAAAACGTTTCCGAGCAGCAATAAACGCTTCATAGCGGCTTTTTATCATAAACTCAGAAAGGGTAATACCCCTTCAATTTGGTCTTAGAAAACCAAGCTTTGTTACGGAGGTCTAGATCTCGAAACTTGATCAAAAGTGCACGAGGTTTATCATTATTAACGCGCCCTAAACGATGGCATCTAGTTATGGAATCCTCTGTAATATGGGACATATTGAGACGCTCAGATAATATCTTGCTTATGTACTGCGCAGGGTTTTCACCACAAACTTCTTGCACACCATGGACGAGCAACATTTTCCTCCTGGTTCTTACCTCCATTTCTACCTGTTGCTTGCAAAGAAGCTGGAGCTGCAGCTGTAGATTTTCTAGTGCTGACAGTACAAATGCCCTAAATGCACTAAACTGTGCATTAATATTTGAAGGAGGACTTCCTGGAATGGATGTTCTGACCTCCTTTTGGAATTCGTCCATACGTGATGTAAAGTTAATAGTAAGCTCTTCAATCGATTTCTTTAGCAGATCCATGTTTGAGAATAAAAATTTATGAACAGTTACCAGTAGTGATGATGTAGTAAACTTAGTTTAAGTTGTTTAGAGAATGGAATATTATAAGAAAGCAATGCTGGTGGATTTATGTAATCATAGATACATTTTAAACTTCAAATAACTGTATATATTATAATCAAAGATTTAAATATTAACAGCGAATTTAAATACGTCAGAACACATTTGCGCCTACCCACCGAAAAAACTGGTATATATGGTATTTACGGTAAAATATAAAGGCAGCTAGATTTTTGTGAATTATTTATGGATTATTATTATTCATAAATTCAGAATTATTTTCGTAACCACCATGAATAGAGTCGCATGTGACCGAATCGCTTGTTACCAACCAACTTCATGGTGTCGAATAAGATGTCAATGTGCTCGCCCTTCGTAAAAATTCATTCACATATCAGGCCTCGCACATAAACTTTCATTTATTGACCTAATTTTTCTCCAACGCACCAAAAGAAGAATGACTTTATAACAGTAATTTTATGTGATGAAACGGAGAAGACACAGAAGTGATCTACAAAATAAAAGTAAATTAACTTGCTTTTATTACTTTACCTTGCACTAATTATGCGGAGTCCCATCATTATTTTGAAGATTTTAAATAGGAAATATTATGGTGGATGCTATTATTCTAACCCAGGATCTATCAAATAATATTTAAAAATTAAAGCACAAACACACCTTATAAAAATAACACTAGAGTTGCGTGCTATATTATTCCGTACAGCTGCAAGGAGAATTCCCTGTGTTAGCTAGTTTTTAACAACTAGATACGATGGGAATACAAACATACGAACATCCCGAAAATATAATATAAACATCCATGTCTCGGGTAAAACATTAATATAGATACTTACGGGATTTGAACCCTCAAGCCTTTTAAAGGACAGTCAACTAACTACTAGCTATCCAAGTGGGCTATCAGGTCGTTACAGAGTATTTTTTCTTTTTCCTTATGTTATATTTTTAATTAGATTCACTACACAATATCTTAAAAGAATACATACGCTTTTATATAAATTTATACTCGGTTACAGTCGAGTTACGTAACTATACTTGTTAGGGAATGGAGGTGAGTGAAGCCTAATTAGGAGGTGTCTTGATTCAGACATGCTAATGCTGTGTGCTGAAGGCAATAGGCCAGGATCTATTATCTAGACCTAAGACAGATTAGATATATGGATTGTTCTTGTAATAAATATTTTGATATTAGCATGTGTATTTAATTTAATTTAATGATAATATCACTCATTGTATTAATTTTAATTAGTTAATGGTTTGATGAATGAGTCGTATCGACGACAGAATAAACGAGATCCTTAATTTCCGTAGATATTGCAAGACAGCCTTGAAAATAACAGTTGCTACCAAGAGATAACGGGTTAGATATCATAATTATCATATATTATTCACGAGTAAATCATGAAACACCAATAAAGAAATAAATATCATAATATGAAAAATATCATATGAAAATTATGTCAACCAGTAACGAGTAATATGTGAGGTGTTTGGTATTGCGAAAGCCGATCCGCTTGTCAAGCTTGATGATTATGGTAAAATCTCTGATGGTAAAGACTCCTGCAGTAGGTGTTGAAAGAAAAAACATTGCATAATGCGTCGACTAGGTGTATGTTATACACAGGTGTGTACATTTGTAGTAATGTTTTAGCTGAAATAAATTATTTTAATCATGGTATACCAATGAGGATTATATTTTTTATGTAAATCTTAACGTTGAAACCAATAAATTCGTTAAAATATGACGATGTGACACATTATGAAAAAAATTCTATTTTCAACATTTGTCTCAAGGCATGAATTATAACACTCGTAGAGTCAACCGTTTTTATTGCACTAAATAGCTGCTTAATTTTTTGTCCATGTAGCAGCATATAAAAGCTAGCTGCAGGGAATGAGCATCTCTCAAATATTTTTTATTTTACTAAATTTGTTTATTTTCAATTTTTTTATTCATCTAAAATTTAAATAATAAATTTTTGCGGTGCCGAATTAAAGACGAAGCCTAAAAAATAAATTTGTATACATATATCTCGTACAAAGATTATTATTTATTATTATTTAAATCCGCAGTCAGAGAATACCAGTAAAAAAACAAATAACACAAAAATTTAAGACGTGCCTACAGATGATATCGCTCAACTTGCCTGGCTCTGCCAACCTGACCAGAATTTAGTAATGCGGGAAAATCTAAAAGTGCATTTTTTACAGAGTTTTCTCATATTTTTATTTTATTTTATTTTATTCTTGAAGGAAAGCTTACAGCTAATACTGAAAATATAAATTAAATTCCAGTAAAGCATCAAGGCCATTTAAAAGCTTCCACAGTTATTTAAAAAGAGTGAACTAATACTTGATATTCATAAACAGTAAAATGAAAAGATAATACAAAACTTAGGAAGCCCAAAGAAAACAAAGAAAGTACTATATAAAGAACGAACTATTTAAAATACTATATACTATAAATAATATACATATATACATCAGATAAAAAGAGTTCGTCATGAAGTTGGAAAGTTAACGTATGTGAATCCGTCCATGAACGTCTGAATAAATATGGATTTTAATAGAAACTTAAACTCTAAAGTTAAAATATAAATAATTAAAATAAAATAAAGTAGGAGTAGAACTTTAACCCTTGTTTAAATTACTGACAAAAAGTTTATTAATTTAGAAGTCAAAACTGGGCAACATAGTAATCGATTTTCTTGTTAAAATTGTTCACGAAAAAGTTTTTTTATTTAGGTGGTCTTTTACTCCGCGATGAATTTTAAAAGTTTGATTATTTAAGTCTTGTAATAAAAAAAAGTTTAATCTTCAACATTAGGGCATGAAAGCGTGATAGCGGATTAGTAATTAATAAACAACCTATAAATAAACGCTAACAGCTTCGCTTACACATCTTAATAAGATCGAGCTTCAATCGAAAACAACGCTCTATTTAAGTCTGACGATAGAATCGGCAAAAATGATGAAAGCGCTGACTACCTTGTGTGTTTACGTGTAAATGTGTGATAAATATATATATATATATATATATATATATATATATATATATATATATATATATATATATATATATATATATATATATATATATATATATATATATATATATATATATATATATATATATATATATATATATATATATATATATATATATATATATATATATATATATATATATATATATATATATATATATATATATATTTATTTATTTATTTATTTATTTTATTTATCTTCACGCGCAATCCCTGACGGGGTAGCCAGAGAGAACAGATCGCCAAGTGTCACGATTCCTACATACTTCTTTCGCTTCTTTCAGATTCATCATCTTCTTCATACATGCACGTCTAGGTATCCGAGTACTCTTGACCCTCCTCTCTTCGAGCAATTTGCTCACATGGTCTTCGAAAGTTAATCTCGGTCTACCTCGACACCTTTTAATATTAACTTTCACGCTATATATTTTCTTCACCATTCGGTCTTCACTCATTCGCTCTACGTGCCCAAACCATCGAAGCACGCCCTTATCCATTTTTGAGACAAGGTCGTCTTTCAAACCTGCCATATTGCGAATCTCTTCGTTTCGCTTTCGGTCGGCCATGGTAAGGCCGCACATTTTACGAAGAGATCGCATCTCCACTGCATTCAACCTGCTTTTATGCTTCTTCTGGCATACCCAGGTTTCGCTGCCATATAACAAAGTCGGTACCAACACTGCGTTATGTATTGCAAGGCGTGCACTTTTCACAACGCCTTGCCTTTTGATTAACGCAGTCAGGGCACCATTGACTTTGTTCCCGGCAGCGACACGCCTGTCCACATCTAAATCACATCTTCCATCCCGGCTAAACGCACTCCCCAAGTATACAATTTCATTCACCTGTTCTAGACATTCCTGATTTACCCAAATTTCGCACTTCGTACTTTCTTCGTCCCTTTCAAATACCAGAACCTTAGTTTTATTAGCATTCAAACGGAGACCATTAATTTCACATTCTTCTTTCATACACGTGACTAATGCCTGCAGTTCTGCCGCTGATGGTGCTATAAGCACTGCATCATCAGCATAAAGCAGACAATTTACTTTTATGTCACCCAATTGACACCCAAACAGCTATCTTTCAGCCTCTGTAAACAGTTGTCGAGATACAGTATGAATAGCCAGGAAGACATGACACAACCCTGTTTTACGCCCGTTTGGACGCTAAACATGGGTGACAGGTCATGCTCTACCCGCACACAGGCTTTACAGTCACAGTAAAGTGACTGTACAGCCCTTAGCAATCGACCATCCACACCATACCCCGGCAACAGTTCCCACATTTTCTTCCTTACAACCTTATCAAATGCTTTCTCAAGATCCACAAAAGCACAGAAAATCTTCTGGTTAGCAGCCAGAAGCTTCTCCGTGATCATGCGGAGAGAAAACATTTGATCCGTGCATCCTCTTCCAGGTCTAAATCCGCATTGTGCCTCCCATAGAAATCTTTCCGATTTATCTTGCATCCTACGTGTCAAAACCTTCGAGTAAACTTTACTTGCTAAACTGGTCAAGCTGATCGCCCGATAGCACCCGCAGTCATAATGTAAACCTTTACCTTTACATAAAGGCACAATGATCGCGGATCGCCAATCATCCGGAACAGCCCCCGTTCGCCAGCATAAATTGCACAGCAGATGAAAGCTGTCCCAGACGCGTGGCCCATCATACTTGTCCATTTCAGCAGTAACTCTATCTAGTCCCGCAGCCTTACCACATTTCAAACTTCTAATCGCACATTCAATCTCTTTCATACTGATGACCTCAGTGTCATCGAGGTCCGAGTCTGGCGTACCAGTCACGGCGTCACCCCGGATCCTCACTAAGATCATCACACGCATACATCTCTATAAAATTCGCTCCATCGCTGCATGACGTCCGATTTTTCTGAGAGGACGTCATTGGTTCCCGAAAGCACTTTATTCATTCTTAAGGCTGTCGCACCACTCCGGGTCCTTCCAACCTCTTTCCAGAAGAGTTTGGAGTTCTCCTTGAAGTTGTGCGACAACCTTTCGTCCGCTTCCATTCTACTCCTTTCACGCACTTCCTCAATCAATGCTTTCGTGTGAACTTTCTGGAGCTTATATCTTTCTTTCCTCTTCTCTCTCATATCCTTATCATTACTAGAGGCCAAGTAGTATAACCATGCTTTCTTCTTCTTATTTACAGCTTCTTTCACTTCGTCATTCCACCATGCATCACCCTTTTACTACTACCTCTTTTCACAGTTCCACACACGTCTTCCGCTGCACTAACCATTCCATCTCTAAGGCTCTGCCATATTTCTTCCACACATTCTTTCCTAACACCAATGCTGTCCAGCTTTTCGGCTACCCTTGCTTGATATTTATTCCTAGTGTCCGCTTCGTGAAGCTTCCAGCTTCGGATGCTACCGACCGACTGTGGTTCTGGTATCGTTGTCCGGTGGCGCCAACCCGCGAACAGACCCTAAATCTAGTAATCACTAGGTAGTGATCCGTTCCCAGGTCAGCACCTCGGAACACTCGCGTATCCATCACCTGTTTTCGCAGTCGGTCATCCACCAGGAATAAATCGATCATACTTCTCTCATTCTCTCTTGTTCTAGTATACATATGGATTTTCTTGTGACTAAACATAGTGTTTGTCACAAGAAGACCCTTTCCTTGCATACAGCCAGTATAAGCTTGCCAGCATCGTTAACCCTTTTATCGCCAAACATTCCAAGCACCGACTCGTACCCTAGCCGAGCGGTACCAACCCATCCATTCAAATCGCTACATACAACAATTCTTTCGTTTCCTCTAACCAAGTCTAGAACTTCTCTTACATTCTCCCAAAACTCCTCCAGCTCAGCTCTGGACGACGAAGCTACCGGCGCATAAACAGCCAAAAGGAATAACTTCGTGAGGCCCAATTTAAAGCGAACCCAGAGAAGTCTCGAGTTCACAACCTTATATTCAGTCATAACATCGACCAACCGAGACGACAGCACTCCCTGGCAGGCGCTCTCGCTTTCCGGGACTCCGGACCATAGAGCTAACGCCCCGCCAGGGAGCTCTTCAGTACCGCTGCCCTTCCGCTTGGTCTCCGACAAACACACGACATCTAATTCTCTTTCTTTCATTATTTCAATCAACTCATTCGTCTTATCTCTCATGCCTCCTCTAACATTCCACGTGCCAATTCTGCACTCCGTCCTCCACCTTCCGCCGTGTCGGGCTGTGCGTGACGGGTGGCAGTCCCCATCGCCGCTTTGCGCGCTGCATTTCACACCAACGGGGACGAACTGGTGTGCGTCGCCTCGGGGGACGCCCTAACCCTCGTTGGCATGGGTGCGCAGTTGTAGAATTGCAGCCCTGAAAGGGCTGGCAGGGGTCGCGACGAGCACGCTTCTACAATGACCCCTATATATATATATATGTATATATATATATATATATATATATATATATATATATATATATATATATATATATATATATATATATATATATATATATATATGTATATATATTATATATATATATGTATAAAATTCATTTTCATTGTATATTTCAGTCATTTCAGTTAATTATCACACATTTACGTAAACACACAAGGTAGTCAGCGCTTTCACAGAACACACAAACTAGTTTCGTCAGCGCTTTCACAGAGTTAGTGGAACTTTTAATAGCGTTCGTGTCCCGCGAGCGGCTGAGGGGCGCGCTGTCGTATCGCATCAATTGTGTATCGGTTATCTTTCTATTTCATATACAAACAATCGATCTCGGAAAACAGACTAAGTTTAAATATTTCAATAAAAGTTATTAATGAAAAGATCATTAGATCAATAATTAGATCAACATCACATAAATTGCTCTGACCCCAAAGTTAGGAGTTAAAGCACTTGTATTGTGAAATAGGAAACAACGAAGGTACCACAAACGCCCAGATCAGATAATAAAATATAGAAAAAGCGGATTTCTATTTTGAACAGTCCCGGAATCGAATTCGGGACATCAGAGGTGGTGGCACCTTGAAACGTGAGTATGCCACTCGACCAGGTAGGATGAAAAGTTGGAAACAAAAAGAAATTAAATTTTATAATAAAAGAAGGTAGTAAACGAGTATTTAGTTTATCTGACGAAAGGGATTACACACGTACAACGACAATATTATATTATAATGTTGATAATGAGATAAGGGCACCCACGCCCTTCGGTGGCTGTCATCGGTTACAGGAACTGAAGCACAAGATACTACGTTTTCACGCTGATTTTCTGCAAAGCCCTAGTAGTAACATACATATTTCATAAAAAAAAAATAACTTCACGCAATTCCCAATACAGGGGTAGACAGAGGTCAAGTCTAGACAATTAAGTCCCTTTGACCCACCTTCCAACGAAGATATTTTCGGGACAACGTGACTGGTGGTGAGCCTGTCGCCGCCTTTATGTCCAAGCCAACGATGAAATTCGTACATAAGTTTTTGAAAAACTCATTGGTACTGCCACCTGGGTATCGAACTCGGGTCTCTCGACTCGAAACTCCGACCACCCAACAACTCGGATATCGAGTCTCGAATAGCACAAAGGTAATTTTTTTTTTGAAAAAATGACGGTTCCCGTTGCAGAATCATCTTTTTCTTTAACGGTGTCTGAATTATTGTATTGGAGATACGTGGATGACCATAGGCTAACATAGACTACTGTTTTCTCTGAAAAAATATAGATTTAGAAAATTATAGATTCCCTCAGGGGGTTGGAGATCATGCGCCGAATGAATTCTCGGAAATTAGCATGCATATTAAAGAATTCCAACTCGATCATATTCATCATAAAAAATGTTTGTCCTAGATAAAATAAAATAAATATCTTCACGCAATTGCCAAATACAGGGGTAGACAGAGGTGTAGTTTAGACAATAAAGTCTCTTTGACCCACCTTCCGCCGACAACGTGGCAGGTGGTGAGCCCGTCGCCGTCTTAACGTCCAAGCCAACTTTATGATTCGTACATAAGTTTTTATGGATAGAAATTTTATCGACAGCAAATTTATCGATGTGTATATATATATATATATATATATATATATATATATATATATATATATATATATATATATATATATATATATATATATATATATATATATATATATATATATATATATATATATATATATATATATATATATATATATATATATATATATATATATATATGATGGCCGTGAAATAAAGTTAGAATTGAGATTAAAATTTTTATATTTCTGAAAATATACAGCCAGAAATAATGAAAAATCTTTACGCAAGCGCAATAGGTGTAGACAGAGGTCTAGACCGTAGAATTAGACCTAGACCGTATTATTTGGGACAATGGGTCAGGTGGTGAGCCTGTGGCCGTCGTAATTAAGCTAACGATATAAATTGCATATAAGTCTTGAAAAACCCTGTTGGTACGGACCTATCACCTGGGGATCG
This sequence comes from Sericinus montela, assembly GCA_029286605.1. Taxonomy (NCBI): domain Eukaryota; kingdom Metazoa; phylum Arthropoda; class Insecta; order Lepidoptera; family Papilionidae; genus Sericinus; species Sericinus montela. The sequence goes on from JAGSMR010000027.1 coordinate 530,025, forward strand.
AACTCGGGTCTCTTCTGATCACCCATCCACTCGGCTAACGAGAATTTTTTAATTAACTTATACAGAAATTGCTCTTATTTAGATGTTTTGAAAGAATTTAAAGATATTATAATACAACCCTAAATCTTTCTTTAATTTACATGTTTGAATTGCACAAAATAAACTAGACGGAATTGTTAACATTACAGAATATGAAGATGTATTTTGGTGTTCGATTTCAATATTATTCAATATGGATGACGAATACAGACTCGTTGCAGAATTCACTGGGGAAATTAGGACCGATTTCCATTCTCTGCTCTCGCGAACCTGAATTTTTCAGATTCTTTGTTTCGTCTACAAATTTTAGGATGTTGAGGTTCAACCGTAGCTTGGTGAAAAACATGATGTTCACACATGCATGCAATATGCAAGTTTCGGATTGTACTGTCACAAAAAAAGTGTTTTCGGTGGCATCATGCTTAATTTACGTGGAATAGATAATTATGTTAAGAAGACGATAGTAATAAATTATGTTATTTAATATACAGATTTTTCATCAGACCATCACAAGATAGAACGCTAATTTCTTTTGAATCACCTTTCACCCACACTTATATAGATTTATACAGATAAATATTCATATGAACAACATAAGTCACTATAACTGAGAGGTTGGGTGGTCGGAATTTTGCGTCAAGAGACGAGAGTTCGATCCCCAGGTGGCAGGTTCGTACCAATGGGTTTTTCAAAACTTATGTACGAATTATATCGTTGGCTTAGACATGAAGCTGGCGACGGGCTCACCACCTGTCACGTTGTCCCGAAAAAATATCTTCGGTGGAAGGTGGGTCGAAAGGACTACATTGTCTAGACTAGACCTCTGTCCCACTGTATTGGGAATTGTGTGAAGATATTTTATTTTTTATTTTTACTTCAGTACAGCCATTAAGTATTACGTCATCACGATACTGAACGGCTTTTAAACGTCCACAGTGGGATATGCCATCTCCCATAAGGAGGGCTTGCCATAATCGCATAATTGCAAATCGCAGTACTAGACATCGTGTATTTTCAGAGATGCTGCCCGTAACCAATCTACTTAATTTTGGATAGATTTTTTTCGTGATGTTTATCCTGCCATATCTCGGTAGGCAATTATATTTTAAAGACTTGTCGCTTTATCGCCTTCCGGCGTTAAGAAACGAATATGAATATTCTTATGCCGAAAGCACACGGCCAGCTCTTATGATGATTTATTTAAAAAAGTACAGATTTTTTAAGTATATTGTTACGTGAAATAGTTCAGTCTTGCTTAGTGTTGAATATAAATAGCCTGATTTGGCTTCACAAATGTACGAGTTATGGGATAGAGTCCGTAATAGACGTCAAAGGATAAGCTCTACTAGGTGATTGAAAGCAATTTACGTAGCTCTTAAGGCATTTAAATTGAATTTGCGTAGCACCAACTTTAATTTCAATAGACGACGTTATAACTAAAGTAAAAAATACGTAGGTTCTAAATAGTTGTATATTAAATAAGAGTTTAACAAGTTTAATTAAATTTATTTTTCCTCCGAAGTTATAGTATTTAGATAATTTCTTGTGTGCACAAACTTATACCATGGCGTATTATATTTCATCATTACACATTTAAGTTGGATAAGAGAAAAATTCATAAATTCCTAATATTCCATAAATTTTATTTATACTTAAAAATTTGATATGAACTGAAATCTTTTATTCTACTCTTTTTTAATTTATTAGGCTTCATACACAGGTCAGTTCATAGACGTACTTTATGCCATAAGCATTACTGTATCGTTTAAAAACAATCAGAATTAATGCTTCTGTATTAAATTTTCACAATATCCGATGACGATCTACTATTATAGTTTGACACTCAGACGGGGTAACAGTTAAATCAACCGTTAGACCAGTTCATTAAAAAATCCCAGGTCACTGTTAATCTTATCTATCAGTGTAGTCACATTGATAGAGGCTTGTGAATGTAATTATGCAGGTAATCAACGTAGAGATGATACTGGTGATAAGATTAATAAACGAAGAAAATAATAAAGGAGACCAATTCCGCCTTGAGGAACGCCATCTCGTAAATCGCACCAGCTTAAGATGGACTCATCGATGCGAACAGATTGCTGACACCTTCGAAGATACGATAAAAACTAATCCAGTGCCTCGAAAGAGATTATGGACTTTTACCCGTGGCTTTGCATTATTGTCTTTAAATATCTGTCAAAGCTATCTTCATGGGATGCTGCAATGTGCAATGTGCAATGTGTTATGATTTCGTATGGATCTCTAATAAAAAAATAGCAAAAATGCAGGAAATGAAAATGTATCTTTAAAAACCGATAACTTTAGGACGCTGTATTGACTGTAGAATGTATGAGTAAAATTATCAATATTATATGTCAAATTCACGTTACCACATTTTAGCAAATATAGAATATATCATTACCATTACAAAATTTATCATTAAAAAGCAACACTACAAACACTAATATAGACCTTAGGCAATATAGAAAAACTTCTACATTGACCCGTCCGGGATTCGAACTCGGCAACTCAGAGTCACCGACAGCTTGAAATCAATGTATATGCCACTTGACCACGGAGGTTGCCAGTTAGTTAAAAATCCAAAATTTATTTAGAAACTACTCATACAATTCCTTCAATATTTTGTATTAGGAAGATGGATGCCATGTCCTAGAAAATTGATTTACAAAGCATAAAAAATCTACAACATATATATCTGTTAAATTATTACAGCGTTACCCATTAACATCAAACGAAGTTTGATCACCTACGAACTGAGTGTTACGGCTTTATTTATCAAATCAGTTTTAGTATCAGTTCAAAAGTAATGTACGCCGTCCTTAATTGGACGACATATCTCGTGGGTATCGCAATTGAAACTTCGTCGTAGTTCCTATTAGGTTTATAACAACTTTTAATTGTTTTACTATGCTCAGGAGATTGCAAGGTAAGCTCTCAGTTTTTTTTTATTCAAAGTTAATATCACGTTAGTAATACATAAATAAACCAATGTTAGAAGCTGTTTCCGAACGGAAAACTGATGATGGTACGCTTTAAATTAAATTTCATCCGAAATGCGTTTATTTGGGTATCTGAATAAGGAAAGCGAATTCGAATATCGAACAAAGAAGCTGTTATTCTTGGTCATTATACTAACAATAATTTATGGTGGTACAACAATGGTGAAAACAAGTGATTAAGTGTTTGTAATTAGGTCTACTATGGCGCTTCTGTGCAATCTCTGCAGCTACTAAAATTAACTGAATTATAGCTTGTAATATTTGAGAGACAGCAGTAAATTTGAAATAGATCAAGAGCTCGATATCGATATCATAACTTAATCACCATTAATTTTGTACTCACGATAGCTGAGTGGTTGGGTGAACGGAATTCGATTCGAGAGACCCCAGTTCGATCCCCAGGTGGAAGGCTCGTACCAATGGATTTTGTCAAAAATGTATGTACGAATTATATCGTTGGCTTGGACTTAAAGACGGCGTCGGGCTCACAACCTGTCAGGTTCTCCCAAAATATATCTTCGGTGGAAGGTGGGTCGAAGGGACTTAATTGTCTAGACTAGACCTCTGACTACCTCTGTATTAGGAATGGCGTGAAGACATTTTTTCTAATCACTATTAATTTCATAATGGAACCAGGATGTTAACTTTGACTTAAAAGTTAACTTCGCTTTACTAAAATGATTCATCTTTTTAGTCACTTATTTAGATTTATAGATATTTTTAATATATTTTTTAATATATAATTTTATACATTGGGAACTACCTTTCTTTCCTAGAGTATTAAAAAGCGAATGAATTATGCTTACCGACAGATCACAGAATCGAAATCAGCTCAAAAAATTTCTAACCTGTTCTGAAGGTTTCCTATATTTTTATTTTTATATATTAGAAAACAGATTGAAATTATATTCAAATAATAAATAAAAAATATATATGCACGCCATTCCCAATACAGAATTCTACAGGGTAGACAGAGGTTTCGACAATTTAGTCTTTTCGACCCACCTTCCACCGAAGATATTTTTGGAACAACGTGACAGGTGGTGAGCCCATCGTAATCTTTATGTCCAAGCCAACGATATGAATCGTACATAGATTTTTGAAAAAAACTCATTGGTACGAGCCTGTCACTTGGGGATCGAACTCGGTTCTCTCGACTCTAATTCCGATCACTCAACCACTCGGCTACCGTGACTTCTATCGAAATTATATAACTAATCTTTATTATTCTTTTAAGCTATTCTAATGTATTATTTATTAAAAAATTAAAAAAGCTTCCAATCAAGTCGTAGATGCTACGTTATTGAGTCGATAGCATCATAATAGTTCTTCTTTTGGTTTATGGATCATAATAGTTCGGCGAGCCAAATGGAGAACAATATGGCGCCAAGACAAATTTTTCCGCTAGATGCATCGGATATAAGAAAAGCGACATCTTGTTTTGTTGTGCTTTTATTGAGAGTTTTGAAAGTTAAGTTATGTTGTGTATAAATGTTCATATTAGTTAGTAGTAGTTATATAAATGTTCATATTGGTAGTGAGTACGAATTTATTTTTATATAGGAAAGGGAGGCAAACGAGCAAGTGGCACACGTGATGGTAAGTGATTACCGCCGCCCATGAACATCTGCAATACCGGAGGAATAGCAGATGCGTTGAAAGAAATCCGTTAAAAAATTATTTTATATGTTTCAAAATTTACTATTCCTCTGAAACTGTCTTATTTGTTCTATTTTATATTTACTGTTCAACAAATTTCCTATTCGATTTATGCTTATGCATATAATTTAACACAAAGTAACTTGCAAGACAGGTTATATAGCTATGTAATTGCATATATAATGTTTTTGTTCATAACATAACTCTATATCATTTTATTTTAGGCCGCAATATTATTTTAGGCCAAAAGCGTTTAGCGAATGCTACGCTGCTTTGAATTATTGATTTAGTTTATCTTAAAATTTATATTTTTTTAAATTATTATAGATAATAAATAAATTATTAGTCTCTAACAATGTTATGGTTAGAGAATTCAAGTAGGCGTGTGATTATACGATCCCCTTGTCTCTTATGGGTCGGGACGTGACTAAGGCTGGCAACAACATATCCATCTAGAAAAATACCAGATCAAATTTAATACAGTACTACGGTGCAAGGTGTTTTGTATCATCGGGCAATCCGCTTACCTTGACTTACGTGACGATTATGGAAGATCACGAAAGTGGCTTATGCCATGCAGTGGCCTTTAACAGGCCATAGAGTAAGTAAATACAAGGTGATAAAGCATCTATTAACATTGATTTCTCCTAAAAGAGTGAGATACCTTAACCTATGTTTACTAAACTGAGAAAAAATAGCTGGTAATTTGTGATTTTTGCTTAATTTTGAACCAATTTTTTTAGCCAATTGAGTAAATGATTTAAATAATAAACGTAGTGTTTTATTTATGCATCTTTATTGCATTTATATGAATTTTAGCCTTGTTTTATGCATCTATAACTGGAGAAAGTTTTTCTTTTTAATTAACCTAGTTCTTACTTCAAATAAAATTCATTGAATTGCTTCCCGTGACTTTTTATTCCCAATTTCAATTTACAGCATCGACAACGCTGAAGGTAGAGTTTTAAAGATATTCATATTTTTCTTAAAAAATCAAAGGTATTGCGTCAATCATAATAAAAATGTGAAACGTAATAATTATAGGTGACGTTTATTAACGAGGTAAATAATATTTAATGGTAAATGACAAAACAAACGTAGGTAAAAAAAAAACAAAGAGTATTTCGTAAAATTATGACTTGTTTGTATATGCCCTCGTCTTATACATCATCGGATCGTTCAGAAATTAGTATATAGCATAGTCATTGACCACATAAGTAAATATGTCTGTCTAAGGGTTGGCGACATTATATGTTTTCTACTAGACTACCTACGGGCATTCGCGTATATCCGTGTTGTTACATAACGATGTGTTTGTGGTACCTTTGTTGTGTATTACTTATTATATATTACATGTATGTTACATTGTACAATATGTATGTATATGTCACGAACCCATTACTTCACAGGACGAGATATACGTATATATACGTATAGATATACGTATCAAATTCATATATTAGCATAAAAGCCACAAACTAAAAAAGTAACGTATAGTAAAGTTGCAAGAAATAATAAAATAATTTAAATACAAAAAACCCGCAGAATATAGATATAAAGAAGCAAAGAACATCATGGATCGTTCAAATTAATAAATAACAACTTATTTCAGAATACAAAGATGCGAGTTTTGTTGCATTTCTATATCCATTGTAACATCATTAAAACAATTACAACAATTTAACAAAATGTTGCAAAAGTTCACGCTGTTCAGAGAGGTCTGGAACAATATGGCGCCAGCAACTAAACGCTTCATGAATTATTAATTTCAAATACAAGTTCGTGTGACTGTTCACCCAATAATAAAGTACATTACATAATAATTTAAAAATGCAAAGAAAGATGTTTAATATCATTTTATGTATAAGAATAAAACTGTTCGTCGGTAAGACCATCAATCGAGGAATTTAGAAAAACTCAAAAAGCATTTGAGATTATTAAGAGCTAGCTTTCTTCAAATATTCAAGTATTTGGTTTTATTCAATTTATAATAACTTATGAATTTATAAAAGAAAATTACTTAAATGTGTCAATATCAACGACCAAATCTAGTTTAGGTCCAAAATGTGAATACCAATTTTTACTTGTTTATAAATTTCGTTAAAATTTCGTTATACCTTTATTAAAACGATAGAAATTTCAATTATTGTTATAAATGTATATTTATTATGTACGTATTGTGTTGCATTTTATTACAGCGGTGGATATCGAAGCTGCACATAGAGGACAAGAAAAGCTTTGATTATGATGTGTCTTATTAGACAGAAATGTGTTGTTTCTAAAGTTATACAGGGTAAATAAATCATTTCAATAAATATTAATGACACACCTTTTAATACTTTGACATTCTACATGAGATAACTGTGAAATTTATAATAATAAAAATACTAATGATCAAGCTTAAAGACTACTTTCAAATTAATCTTGCACGTTTCAATATCTATGAGAAGTATTGTAATAATATTACCTATGCATTTTAAATCTGAGTATTTCGAAACGGTAAACCGGTTACTGTTACTAAAATCTGTTTGAAAATTATGAATGAAAAACAAGAAGAATTTAAATTGAAATAGAATCTATATTGCAGTCTAAATAAATATTAAAATGGTTCTTGTCGTATATAAAAATTCGCAACCTTTGGAATCATACAAAATAACTATATAAGTCTAACTAAAAGTATATAAGGTAGTAAAGTATTTCTTTTTGGTTGAAATTGGTATGAAAACGAATGAATATTCAACTCGTATTTAAAGAAAAACATTTATTCTAATAAAACAAGTATTTAAAAACGTATTTTATAAACTATCGTTATGTTTTATTCTCACGTTCCTGAATTTTTACTCACAATATTCTACGAAACACCAATATCCGCCGTAGCATAAACGATTCGCATAGTATTGGAAAAATCAGAGCCTTGTTTCCAAGAACATACTAAAACAATAGGGTCCCCTACTCGAACGAAGCCCCTCTGCATTGCCCATTTGATGCAGAAACTAATCCGCTGCTCGAGATATGTCTGCCAATCTGAGTCAGGTGTATCTACAATAACAGTGTTTCATAGTTGATTGAAATTTTATTTGTTATTGCACTGACTTAATAAAAGGCATTAGTTAGAATGGCTACATAAATTTTTATATTTTGCTGAGTTTTCCTTTATTTTTAATCTGTAGATTTCTTATTTGATTAGGATTCGTTCGTACGTTACTGTTATACATGTCTGCTGTCTTATAGCCGACTTACAACTGTTTTCTTTTTGTTTGGAAAAAAAGAAAGGCAATGTAATCCCGAACTATGGAGTATTCCATTATAGGTCCCAGGTTTGCCTCCAACTATGCCCTCGTTTTTATTTTAAAAAGTAGCATAAATGTCACGATAGCCGAGTGGTTGGGTGGCCGGAACTTTGAGTCATAAGACCCTATTGAAACCCCAGGTGGCAAGCTCGTCGTACCATTTTTTTTTTCAAAAAACTTATGTACGAATTATATCGTTGGTTTGGACATAAAAGACGGCGACGGGCTCACCTTCTGTTACGTTGTCCCAAGAATATCTTCGGTGGAAGGTGGATCGAAACGACTTAATTGTCTACACCTCTATGTATCCCTGTATTGGGAATAACGTGAAGATATTTTGTTTTATGTCTTGAGAAAGTAACATTAAATACGGTAGTTTTTATAGGAAAGTAAATGTCGAAGACATACTGAAACTTCACAATATTTACCTTCATAAATAAGGGGCATTATGCCCCTATACAAGTGCATTTGCCTTGCAATAGTTGGATGTCTCGTAACTGCAATGATAGGGCATCTCGGTCTGTATTTAGCTACTTGGAAGGCCGCTTGACCTGATGTTGTTAACACAACAATCGCCGCCGCAATTGAACGGTATGATGCTAAAACTGCTGCCATAGCTATGGCCGTTGTTTGATCACAAGGTACTGGCGTCTAAAAAAATGTCACGCTACAATATTATCACAATTAAACGGTTAAATATAATCTTAAGAAGAGCCAACCTTATCAACAAAATCATGGAAAGTTTGCTTAGTCCACACACAGGCCTCTGATTCTTTACATGCGCTTGCCATGCATGCTATGGTATCCACTGGACAAATTCCAACGGCTGTTTCCGCTGATAGTACTAAGGCATCAGCTCCATCTAAGATGCAATTAGCAATGTCAAGTAGCTCTGCTCTAAGAGGAATCTTATTGTATCTCATACTGCTTAGAAGGTGTGCACATAAACAGACTGGAACATTAGCCTGTCAAAATGTGCAAATAATTAAAATAACACTTTTTATTTGCATATAAGTATTGATATACTTATATGCAAATAAAAAGTGTTTTTTATAAAATTTTCATTATTCATGTATATCAAATACTTCAACATAATAATAAAATCCAAAATTCAAATTTCAGTTACAATATGAAATAAAACACAATTATTACTTTTACCTTATTAGCTCGTGCTACCATATTCTTTTGAGCAATAACTAACTTTTTCGGCGAAATGTCTGACCCTAATTCTTGTCTTGTTATCATAATTCCATTTGCAACCTATTTACACAGTTAATCGAAATTTAATAGGTAATAAACTAATTTTGTAAAATGTGATTAAAAATTACATTGAATTAATTAATCTTTTGTAATATATTTTTGGAAATCTTGATTCTAAAGAAATAATTTTTGGGAATATTAATTTTGAAAAATTTTGAAAAATAATAATTTAGTAAAATGCTTTTGAGCTTAAAATTAAAGCTGAGGTTTAAAACACGTCCATTGCTTACAAAACCATTACACAGAGCGAAAAAAAGTCAAAATTGAACACATACAAATTTAAAATGAATCTTTTTGCTAATAACAAAATAATTAAATAGGAAAGGGTTGTCAGTGCTCAGTGTTTCTTCTCTGTATCTAAGAATCAGCTCGTTGAAGTGGCAATGGCACGACACGAAGATCTTACAACCACGGAGGAAAGGTTTTCGAGTGGCAATCATGTTCAGGCAAACGCAGTGGAGGGTGAACTCTCTCAAGATGGCGTGATAACCTGAACTGGTGTAGGGAGTTGGTAGATGCAGGTGGGAATGGACCGTTCTTTGTGACAATCTATGGAGATGGATAATTTGTAAATTAAACAAAGTCTTTTATTGCGACTGGATGACATATGTGTGATTGTTCAAGAAACCTTTTTCTCCGTTAGTTTCTCACCAACGAGTACTTTTTATTGGGTGGACAGTACGCTCTATCATTTCAGCAGAACCCTTTTGGAACAAAGTGACAAATACAATTATATATAATCGTTAACTTCGAATAACATTGACACGAGCACTCACTACTAAGTGAGATCTAACTGGAGCCTCATTCAATTCAAATTCATTGTTGAACACTTGTACACAATTCACTTTATTTAATTATTTATTAATTAACCGACCGGTTTCGCCTTACGGCATCATCAGGGTATTGACAGAGTTTATTATAATTAATGCAATTTCACCAAGTGACAACAATCGCAAGTATAAATTATATTACTTTTATAATTAATTTTACCTGATATTTAATATATTTACCTAATATACAAATTACTGTTTTAGTATGTTCCCTATACATTCACGTATCGTCATGCGATTGAATTGTAAATTTGTACAGGACTGTTTAATATTTGCGAGAAGGTGAGGCGTAGGTTTTTTCTTTTTTCGTATTTTTTAGTATTAATGGGTAGTTGAAAACGCGCGACACAGTTGGTATAATAGTATAACTTAATAGTTAATACAAATCACATGTTCAACCATTGGTTAGTGGCTACTATGATAAAGAATATTACATAGTCCGTGCCACATTTTTCGAGTTTGATTCCAATCCGGAGGATCTGTTCATAATTACTAACATCGCTCGTTATAATTGAACTAATGGAACTCTCATTTTCTAAAAAAAAAAATTATTAGTGTTTTTTTGTAAATACCTCCAGAATTTCATCGTAATTGCGATAACCTTCTAAAGTCTGAATGTTGGCGACTATAGCTATCTTCTTTCCCTTTTCACCTAATACGTTTTTCAGTTCCATAATGGAATCGCTTGAATTAACGAATGATGCGACAAGTATGTCCAGCTGAAAAAGAAATATAATTAATGATATTCTAAAATTTATAAGAGAATTAGTAAAATTTGAATGTATGAATGAAGTCACGATAGCCGAGTTGTTGGGTGCTCGGAATTTCGAGTCGAGAGACCCAAGTTCGATCCCTAGGTGGCAATACCGATGAGTTTTTCAAAAACTTATGTACGAATTTCATCGTTGGCATGGACATAAAGATGGCGACGGGCTCACCATCTGTCATGTTATCCCGAAAATATCTTCGGTGGAAGGTGGGTCAAAGGGACTTAAATGTCTAGACTTGACCTCTGTCTTCCCCTGTATTGGGAATTGCGTGAAGATTAGGAAAATTTTCAAATAAAAACAGAATATTCCATAACTCTAAGTTTATTTATATCAAAATAAATACTATATATCAATATAGTCATTTGGGAAATTTACACCGATTTGACTGATTTTGTAACGCAGTCACGCTTTGCCGTGTTGTTCAATCTCATATTAATTATTAGGGAAGTATATAAAATTTTTGTTGGGATTCTCCGAGAAAGCACGGAATTTTATTGAATGCCTTTGACCCTAGTAACATGTGCTTTGAAGTTCTAGTTTTAGGCCTGTAAACATCCACTGCATGACATAGGCCTTTTCAGTATGGGCTAGTTTCACTTGTCCCTTAGCTTCCTATTACGACACTCCAGGTGTACTATATATATATATATATATATATATATATATATATATATATATATATATATATATATATATATATATATATATATATATATATATATATATATATATATATATATATATATATATATATATATATATATATATATATATATATATATATATATATATATATATATATATTAAGAATATTTATATATTAGCTTAAACTCAAATGGGCATCGGTAAAAAACGTATCGAACCAATAAATTTTTGCTTAGATTGCTTGCTAATTAATTGTCTAGAGCTCCGTCTATTCTAAAAAAATCGTAAAGATAAAAAAAAGTGTATAAAAATTACACTTATGAATATTATTATACCTGGTGATGTACGGCCATATCGATATATGCTTTATCCTTTTCCGAATAATTAGGCATTTTGAGCACTACATTTGGAACGAATACATCTTTGTTTGATCCGAGAAAACCACCTCTTTCGATTTTACATGTCAAAGTCGTACTTGATATGATTTCAACTTTAAGTTGTATTGTTTCGTTGTCGAGAAGAATAATGTCACCTTTTTTTAGCTGTTCGGCGAAATAAATGAAATCAATATAGACAGTACTACCCGAGCATCTATCTTTATAAGTTTCATCCGTTGTAAGACGGACTATTTCACCGGTAGTGAGTTCTACGGGTTCTTCGTAAGTCTGAAAGGCAAATTTGTATTAAATATGTTTGTATGGATCTATTGAATTATATTAAACAAAAAAATCAATATATAATATAAATATCTTCACGCAATTCCCAATACAGGGGTAGACAGAGATCTAGTCTAGACAATTAAGTCGCTGCGACCCACCTTCCGCCGAAGATATTTTCGGGACATCGTGGCAGGTGGTGAGCCCGTCGCTATCTTTATGTCCAAGCCAACGATATAATTCGTACATAAGTTTTTGTAAGCCTACCACCTGGAGATCGAACTCGGGTCTCTTGACTCGAAATTCCGATCACCCAACCACTCGGCTATCGTGACTGTGAAGAAATTATAATATAATTCAATAGGATTTAACGGAATTCAGGCATACTTTATATGCCACTTACATCAGAAATGTTTCCAGTTCTTATTTTACGACCAGGTAGGCGTGCGGCAATAGCTAACGGATAGTTCCTCCCCACGGTACTACTGTAGTCCTTTGCAGCTTCTCGTAACATTTTGATGGTTTCAATATGTTCCTCGCGAGTGCCGAAGGATAAATTTAGAAGAGCAATGTTCATACCCGCTGCTATCATTTTTTGCACAGTTTCACTATCATTCGAAGATTTCCCTACGAAATTCGAGATAACCAAGTGTATTAATTTTAAATTCAAAAGCCTTGTTTGCTCTAAGTAGAGTTCAAATATAAAGATGTTGCAGTGGTTTAATTATGTCTCATAAACCTATTTAGCTATTTTGAATAGCATACAAAATAATATAAGCGGGTTATTAATTTTAATTATTATATATACAAAGTCACTTTGATATTTATATTAATATATTAATGGAGAAACATTTATGACGGTCATATAAATTACTATAGGTTTGAAAGATGACCTTATCACTAAAATTGATAAATGCGTGCTTCGTTTGTTTGGGCACGTTGAGCGAGTGAGCGAAAACCATGTGAGCGAATTGCTCAAAGAGGAGAGGGTCAAGAGTATTCATACATATGAAGAAAATGATGAATCAGAATGAAGCGTAAGAGGTATGTAAGGATCGTGATACTTGGCGATCTGTTCTCTCTGGCTACTCCGTCAGGAAGATAAATATATAATAGAAATATATATAAATACTATGGACTTGTTATAAAAGAGTTCCAGGTGCCTGACTAGTGTTTGATGATAAGTTTAACTAGTACTGTAATTCCCAGTACTGGAGTAGACAGAGGTCGAGTCTAGACAGTCAAGTCCCTTTGACCTTCCACCAAAGATATTTTCAGGACAACTAGTACTGTTGACTAGTTTTATATTGACACCATGGTAAAAAGTTACTTAACAGCCTCTAGTAGTTCACTGCAGGACATAGGCCTCTCCCATAAACAGGGTTTGCCGCAATAGTTACGGTAGTCATTGCATTTTTTATGGTTTTTTCTTAGGTACTTCTTACGATATTTATGGGAAGGTGGTAGACTCTATGGCTATACTATACGATGAAGTAAATATTTAATGAAAGACAACATCACATTTTTTTAGATACAAATTATATTTGAGAAAATATAATTTAAATATATTAGAATCGTGTTTAAAGAAATTGTTTACCTATACTAGCTATAATTCCCGTAAGGCGTTGACATGCTGGTGGTGCCTTCATGTCTAAATTCAGAATATGATCCAAAGGACTATATGCATTTGCGGCTGACAGTTGTTGACCGGGTAACTCCAGTGCGTCATACTAATTGTAAATTTGAAAAATTACTAAGCTACAACTTCCAGAGTACACAGGATATGTCAATTGATATTACTTATTAATAATAATTTAATCTAAATATGTCTAATATGTAACTAATTAAAAATCATTTATTTAGTGTATAAAATTCTAAACTTACTTCCGAGAGTTTGGCATCGAATTCCGTTGGCCAAACCATACCGAATATATAATTACAAAAATATTCAGGACAAAATTTATGATTATAGCAAAGTTTTGTTTTTGTGCAGGACAAAGAGAATATAATACATAGATAATAAGTATAATTATCTTTAAATTTTTAAGTGTCTCTAGGTGTATTACTCTACTCTATGACCAACCTCTACTATATCTCACTGTCGAAGAGTGTTAATATACTCTCAGGATGGCGATATACCATATCATATTAAAGTATTTTTCAAAGTAAGTAAGGCTCTATTAGATACATAGAAAAATGAAATAATATAGTTATAACATGTTATTATCTACTACTAACCATTACTTATGTTGATACCAAGCCTAAAAATTTAAGTATATCCTAGTAATTTAGACAATATAATGAAGTATAGAGCAGACACACACTTACAATCCAGAGACATTCATGGATTCTTAGCGTCTTCGTAACTAGACAAGCTCTTTAATAATATGTATCTTACCACATAATAGATTAATAATCATATGCATTGTTTTATTTTATTATATTTATTTTACAGTGTTTGGAAAACTTGCAGCTAACTTAATTTAATATAATTTATTTTAACATGCACAGAAGGCCAGTGCCAACAAGGCTATTGGATCGTCAATATTATCTACTATTATTAACTGCAAAATATAGCAGATAAGTAAAAGTAGTTTTTTTAATTTAAAAATAAATTATAGTTATTTACTTTCATAGATAAAGGGTGACAAGCATCTACGTGGATCTTCTTCCTCGTTAACATTCGCTTCTCTAATTAGTCCATGAGTTCGCTGTTCGCTTTTTTACTGGAAGAAAGTAGTATTTAAAATAGTGTAGCATGCTCTTTGTTTTAACTCATATTTATAGAGTAATTATTAATTAGAAAATTCGCGAATACGACGTAATAATATTTAAATCCAAAAACAGCTTAAAAATATCCCTGTCCTGAGCAAAGGTCTTCTTTCAAATATTCTTAGAGATTTATTGCAAATTTCCTTTAGATGTTTTCGTGCACCCAATTAAAAAAAATAAAATGTTTAAAGACATTTTTTGGGACAACGTAACAGGTGGTGAGCCCGTCTTCCTCTTTGTGTCCAATCCACCAATATAAATCGTGCATAAGACTTTTTTTTAAAAAACCCATTGTTACGAGGTTACCAACTGGTGATCGAATTCGGGTCAAGTGGTTTCGAATTCCGATCTCCCAACCACTCGGATATTGTGACTATTTTATAATAATAAATAATAAATAAATAAATATCTTCACGCAATTCCCAATACAGCGGTAGACAGTGGTCTAGTCTAGACAATTAAGTCCCTTTGACCCACCTTCCACCGAAGATATTTTCGGGACAACTTGATAGGTGGTAAGCCCGTCGCCGCCTTTAAGTCTAAGCTAACGATATAATTCGTACATAAGTTTTTGAAAAACTCATTGGTACGAGCCTGCCACTTGGGGATTGAACTCGGGTCTCTCGACTCGAAATTCCGTCTACCGAACCGAACTCGGCTATCGTGACTATTTTAATATTTTATTTTAAAACTACTTGCATTTTATCATAAGACAGTCATCTTTGTATGATATTTAAAGATAATAAAGGTATTATAACGCTACTTGCAGAAACATTCTGTCTCCGGCGCCATATTGTTCGCAACTTCCTGCCTGAATAGTTTCTAGCTTGTCTGCTGTGTACCTATTTTAATTACAAACAAGGGTCAACATTCAACAATGTTTTCAAAAGCGATGTATAATTTTAAAATAAAAAACTAGTGTTGCGTATTATCATTGCATACTATGGTAGAGGTTCATTGCTGTCAAATATTTTGAAGTAAGAAAGCAATTTAGGTTATTTCTCCAGAATATATAGATCAAGGACATCAATCGGGCATTTATATGTTGACTTGCTATCATGTGGATTAGGTAGGATATATATATATATATATATATATATATATATATATATATATATATATATATATATATATATATATATATATATATATATATATATATATATATATATATATATATATATATATATATATGTCATAATATTTTGTTAAATTATTGGAGTAATTTAGATTATTTGCTTTGCGAAATTTATCATTTCTTACTTTATTACTTACCAGTCTTATCCACTTTATCCCTTTACTCCGCCGCTTTCTACCTTTACTCTCTAATTTGTATTAATGTTAACAATACTAGTAACGAGTACTCATAATCGTTAAAAATTTATATGTAAAATAAAAATGCCTCGAGTAGGAATTATATGTTTTTATAACCTATTTTATTGGAACAGAATTATTGGAAGTAGTTAAATAACATCATTGATAGATGTCAAAAGGTTTTTTTAGCATTAAGAGGAACGATACAATTTGCGAACTTCTGTGACTTAAAATGAATTTATAAGCCTCAGCCTCACGCATCTAAATGTGCTTGGATTTGATTTGATACTGAATTTAGAAGTCTGTACTCTGGACCATACTGCAATGGTATCTGCGTAAAAACTATTTCTATTTTTCCGTAAAAAAATAAATGAAATCAATATCTTCACGCAATTCCCAATACAGGGGTAGACAGAGGTCTAGTTCAGACAATTAAGTCCCTTCGACCCACCTTCCACCGAAATATTTTCGGGACAACGTGACAGGTGGTGAGCCCGTTGCCATCTTTATGTACAAGCCAACGATGTAATTCGTACATAAGTTTTTTAAAAACCTATTGGTACGAGCCTGCCACCTGGGGATCGAACTCGTGTCTCTTAACTCGAAATTTCGACCGCCCAACCACTCGGCTATCGTGACTTTTTTTCGATTCTATATTTACAATTTTTTCCGAGGGGTAGTAAAAGGCGTAAAAGAAAAAAAGATTAAAATGGCACATAGTTTCTTCACTGGAAATAGTAATCCATAAAATTGTAATTATTATACTTTCACGCATAATCCCTGACGGGGTAAACAGTGAATAGGTCGTTCAGTGTCACGATCCTTACATACCTCTTTCACTTAAGCATAGTTTCATATACTTATAATAATTTTTAATTTTAAGTGGTAGAGCCACGCATCAGCTTTTGTTGTTGCATGAATGGGCCGGCTCGACCGGGGAAGTACCACGACCTCACAGAATACCGGCGTGAAGTAGAAGTGTAACAAACTTCTGCGTTTCGTCTGGTGAGTGCAGGTAACCGCATCTGCTATGCCTCTGGTATTGCGGGTGTTCAGCGGCGGTAATCACATACCATCACGTGAGCCACCTGCTCGTTTGCCTCCCTTTTCCATAAAAAAAATAATATCTTAAGGGTTCTCGAGTGAAAACTTCTTTTAGGCAAACGCAGTGCAGAAAGACAATGACGAAGTGACGACTTGCAAAATGTTGCGGGAAGTCGATGGATGTAGGTGGCTGGGGATCGTTTTTTATGGAAAGCTTGGGGGAGACCTATGTTCAGCAATGAACTCTTGATAGACTATAAATAAGAAGAAATTCTTTATTAAAATTTTCTAACATAATTACCGTACCAAGTATTTTAAATACTGCACATACAGCAGATTTATGTTAGAAATGTAGAAAAAATACTTATAGCAGTGCTACAGATCTGGTAACAAAATGGAACTATGTGCAAAAATGTAGCTCCAAAGAGAATTTTGAAGTAAATTTGCAACTCATCCATCGTTTGGAGTTGCAACGACGATAGCTTTTGGCATCAACTAGCGTTCGACACACAGCCCTAGCAATTGGAAAATAACGTAAGACTGGTTACATGACATGATACTATTCGATGAGTCTGTAACTTTTTTTTATAGAAAGTTCACTAGCCACCTGCTCGTTTGCCTCTCTAGGCATACGAGCAGGTGGCTAATGAACTTTGAAGATTTAAAAAAAAGTCGTTGAGCTTGAACTTGTGGCAAGTATGTGTGTCAAGTCAAATTACCTTGACATGTTAATACACAAGCGAGTGGGCAGAATAGTGATTGCAAGTCCGCTGCCAGTGGCAGTTCCTCCTGATTTCGGTGAGTTTTTTTAAAAAACTTACTCACCTTTTACGACATCTACGGGCAGTAGATGTCGTAAAAGGTGACTAAGTACGGTATGGAAAACTTATCACACATAGTGTGGTAAATTTTCACGATTATTTCGCAATAGCAACCACGTTACTAACGATGACTAAAAAACTACTCATTTGGCAATATTTTTAGCAAATAAAGATGTGTGTACCTACTTACTTATCTCGTCCCTATGTACATAATGTACTAGCAGACACTCGTAACGTTTGCGCCACATTTTGTAAAAAAAGTCGAAGGGACTTGCGTAAAATATTTATTTTATATACATTTTAATTTATTTCACGGAGACGGCATCTACCTTCAAAATTTTGTAACTTATACATATAAATAAAATTGGAGAGTCTATTTGTAATATTGACACAACAACTTTTTTGCTACATGTATATAAATATATTTACGGTATTTTTTAACAATTTTTGTCTGTCTCTCTGTCTGTTTGTTCCAGCAAATCTCTGAAACGGTTGCACAAATTTTAACAGAACAGAACAGAATTTTCACTGACAGATAGCTAATGTTATAAGGAGTAACATAGGCTATTTTTATTTTAGAAACATAATTAGGGTTCCGCGTAAAGTGTTAAATGGCGGGAAAACCCGCGGGGGCAGCAAGTCTTATCGAAATACAAAATGTACAAGCCGTACAGTATTTTCTGCGATACTAATACGAGTTAAAGACTAAGCAAGGATTCTACAAATACAAGCCGAATTGATCTGTACGGCTTGACTCATAGGCATGAGGTCAGTGTGTAGCGAATGTAAAATTGAGGTTATATAAATTCAATTTGAGCGTCTCAGAGGGCGCACAAATCGCCTCTTCAACCAACAAGCAGAGTTAATCCTTTGAAGTCCATCAGTGATGCCATTTTGTTCACTATATCCGCGGCAGTACACTCGAGCCCACAATTTACATGTTGGTTAAATTGCTACATCCATGTCGGCAAAGAAAATATCAAACGCTTAAGGTAAAGCGAATGTATAAACCAGCAATGGACGGAAAGTTTCTTTTTACAATTTATGTCTGTCTGTTTGTTCCGGATAATATCTGAAACGGACCAATTTTAACAGGAATTTTACTGGCAGATAGCTAATGTTATAAGGAGTAACATAGGCTCCTTTTATTTTAGAAACATAATTAGGATTCCGCATTAAGTGTTAAACGGGCAAAGCCGCGGGGCGCAGCTGGTCACTAAATACAAACAAACGCAACGGCCTGTGAGGTCCACTCCATGACTGGGTAAGGAATGTATTGCTATAATCGCCAAGCGGAGCAGGTGGATTAGTGGATCTTTTGCACACCTTTGACGGCCAGTCTGTCAAGGATGGATGGCGTTAGTTTCTTCTTACGCCACCCAGGGGAGGAAAATGGGTGGTACATCCCGGCACCACATGACAAATTTTAAATTACTAAATTATAATATCTTAAATGTTGTTTCAGATAAATTTGATCCGGCAAAGATCCTGCACACTGCGAGTTGGCAGAATACATTTTTAACCGACTGCAAAGAAAGGAAGAAGTTCAGAGTTCGATCTCCAGGTGGTAGGCTCGCAGCAATGGGTTTTTCAAAGATTTATATGTCGACAAAGGCTTCGACATAAAGACGGCGACGGGCTTGCCACCTATCACGTTGTCCTAAAAATTTATTTTCGTTGTCACCTCAAAGAACTTAGATAAAATGTTGCTTGTGATTATATTGGTTATCTATACCTTTTAACCGGTAAACTACAGTTTTTACTGGTATGTGGCAGTAAAAATTAGTAAATGTGTAGTGCTAACCTAGACAACTCTTAGGCATAGACGAAGCTCAGTAATCTATGTATTAAATCTTAAAAAAATCCTTCAGATAATACCGACACACACACAGATTATTGCTTGACACTCATGACCACATACACACAAAACTGCCTGTCAGCGTAGTAATTAGTAGTAGAAAGACTAGTAAAACTTTCGATATTGACATACCTAATATTAAAATTATTCTATATATATAAATTATTACATTTTTAATATCTCCGGAGGACACATTCAATGAGGAATGTAAAAAAAAGACTTATGTGTTGCATATACTTTTGTATTCGTTGAAGCTCGATCAAAAAAAAAAAACCGAAAACTCTATCGAGAAATGAATTGTTTGTTTTTGATCGAATTCCTCGCCGCATTGTAATCCCCCAACAAATTCAATTTTCTCAGCGCCAATAACAAAACAATACCAGTATAACAAAGTTGGGCTATGAACTAAAAGTTTTATAGAGCTTGCGTATTAGAGGTTAAGACTGAAGGAAACTTAATACCGAGGCATATAGTATCGTACTTTGTTACTTGAAGTTAAAGTATAACAATGTGTTAACGTTAACTAACATGGCAGTCATGTTTTGTGGACATAGTTATGTTGTAGTGAGGATCCATAGTTAATAAAGGATTAATTACAAAGGTAATAAAGGTAGTAAGGAGAAAATAGAATACAAAGATTTAAAGAAAGTACATTATTAAGTGACGACCTCCGCGGACGAGTGGCTCTCCTAAGACCCGGGTTCGATTTCCGGTCCGGTCAATTTAAAAAATACTTTTTGTCCATTTTTTCGGGTCTGGGAGTGTGTGGTACGTTATTTGTTTCCGATTAGAAAATACAAGTGTCTACGCTGCTTACTTTGGGATCAGAGCAATGTATGTGATGTTGTCCCTATCTAGGCATTTATTTATCTATGTATTTATTTATTTATTTATTACAATGCATTTTTCTTAATTTGTAATGCATTGTAAGTCATGTTGGGCTTACTGTTGTTTAAATGAAAAATAAACAAATGACTAAAATGAGTTTAACACTCTGCTGGGTCAGTAGATATTATATATTTTTTTTAATTTTTTTGTGTATTTAATTGTAATAACAATAATATTTCAAAATTTTCAATAATATTTCATTCAATCTTTAACAGCACCGGTAAAATAAATAATTTTGCAACATTACTAATATCTTAATAAATTTTGAATTTTATAGTCTCTAACAAACTATAAAACAAAAATTTCGATATAATTGTCAATATATTTATCTAAATCCTACTAAATTACTATTAGTAACTACTACTACTTTACTACTATGACAAAATCATATTAAAATATTTATTATTTATTAGCCTTGGCTAGTGGTGGTTACGGTGCGTACACTTAGATTATCAGTGAAGGCACTGTAGATAGAACTCCTTCTCAAGAGTACGTATGATTGTTTGTATTTGAGTAAATTATGTTTAAGGCAATAGTTCACGCCGAAAGCCACCCGGGCGTTCATCTCTTCTTCAAAACTATCTTGAGGTTTTACTGAAAAAAGAAAAGATTTTATAAAGCTGTGGACATTTTCTTCATACCCAATTTAGTAAAGTTTTTATTTTCGATAAAATTTCTCGTAGAGCTACTGTGGTTATTCATTCATTATAATATTTTTATTTACTATTATATTATTACTAGCTGACCCCTCAAACGTTGTTTTGCCATATAAAAAAAAATCGTAGAATACCTTTCTACGATATTTTTTTACATGGCAAAACAACGTTTGAGGGGTCAGCTAGTAATAACATTATAGTGATACAAAGGTTGTAATGCTTAAATGCTGTACCATAAATTTCTTTTGTCTAAAAAAAAAAAAAAATTAAGTGGTTAACCCTTAACATTAAGGAGTATGACTAATAGATGTTGACTGATTCTTAGACCTACCCGATATGCAAAAAAATTCGGTCGAGCCATCTCGGAGGAGTTTGGCAACAAACACCGCGACACGAGAATATTGTATATAAGATAAATATGAAAGTTTGGATCGATAGATGTCTGTTACATGAATGTCTGAAATGTATCTGACCACAGAAATGGTTTCAATGTGGAGTTGCAGATAGACTACTTTTTGTGGGAGAGTTCTGAAACATGATTTGGATTAATTGAAGTGTTATATTGAGTCTGAATAAAATTATCCAAATTATGCGGAAGAGTCCGGGAATTAAAGAATCACGCGGGAATTTCGATACTACGCAAACAATTTGCGGGCAAAAATGAGGTCTTTATAAATGCGAAAGTCTGTATGTTTGGACGGTTAGATATTTAAAAGTATGTTACTCAATTACGCTAAAATGGTTGAACGATTTGGATAAAATTTGACACATAGATAGATTGTAGGCTGCGTTAACATATAGAATAACCATGAAATTGTATACATCCTGTAGAAGAGATTGCAACCATATTTTTGCACATTGGATCTTTTTTCACGATAGCCGAATGTTTGGGTGGTCGGAATTTCGAGTCAAGAGACCTGAATTCGATCCCCAGATGGCAAGCTCGTACCAATGGGTTTTAAAAAAAAAAAAAACTTGTGTACGAATTTTATCATTGGCTTGGACTTAAAGATGGCGACGGGCTCACCACCTCTCACGTTGTCCCGAAAAATATCTTCGGTGGAAGGTGGATCGTAGGAACTTAATTGTCTAGACTAGACCTCTGTCTACCCCTATATTGGGAATAGCGTGAAGATCCATGAGATGTTAAACTACGTCTATTATACATAAAATACAGAAATATTACGGTCATATATGATAGGTATGACTCCTCTGTAAAGTTGCAGCTTTCTAGCGACAAAAGGATCGCAGCTGATTGTCAATATAACAGTTTCAGGAGCTAACTGTGACAGACGTCGTGCTGTACTTCCAGTCACAGTCAGTAACATCACCACATTGGAGTTCGTCTGTTTGGCTGTTAAGGCACATGCCAAATAACATGCTTCTGCTGCATTTACAGGCATCTTGACCTTAAATAAATATATTACCTTACTTGCATGAAAATAATCTACTGCTGAAAAAAAAATATTTAAACATAGCAGTAATCTTTAAAGTTAGCAATGGAAACAATCTATAAAAATATTACCTAATTTGAGATGCTGTATAAAAATTCCTGAAATGTTGGGAACTTTTAATTTTTACAAACACTTTTAGATAAAGATTTAATGTCCTATCAATTTTTAAATAGGCTACTGTACGAATTTACTCTTGCGAAACATACGGATTTTTCTATATATAGATTGTCATGTACTCATGAAAGCGTGTACGTGTACTCACGTAAAATTGTACTTATATATTTTAAATAAATAATAAGAAATAAAATATGATTCACGTAGATAATTTTAACATAACTTGTTACATCTTATACGTAATCCTTTTGTAAATATTTTAAAATTTAGATGTATGAAGAAAAAAAACCTCATCAAGTATCCTCCAAAAATCAATTTCCCTTTTGACAGATTCAACAGATTTGCAAATAGAATCCATTATATTCATTGCAAGCAACAAATTTGCAGGATCTTGTAATTCTCGTAGCATAAATCCAGTACCCTCTATGGCTATATTGGTAATATCTGAGAGATCTCTATCAAGTAAGATACCTTCTTGAAGACTTGCATCTAAAATATCTCCAGATACGTAAAACGGTTTACCTCGCTACAAAAAAATACTTATTAATCATAAATTATTTTCTTGATCAACGAAAGTTTCTGGTGTAATTGATTTACCTGTCTACATTTAGCACAAATTTGCATTTGTATTGCACTCATTTGATACACATTTAAAATTTCGTATGCCAAAAATTCCCTTGCTAGTATTATACCATCAGATTCCTGAAACAGAATGTTTGTAAAGTTCTTTTAACAGTAATAATGAAAATTTATTCTTAAGACATATTTTATGCCATAAACGAAGTTAGATGTTGCTGCCAGTAGAGTGTAATGTTAAGTTTACCAACCCTTTTTATGTAAATAGTTTAATGAAAATTTACTAATAGAACTACTGACTACTACAGACATCGATTGAATATGGCGGGTTCATCAGAACATGCTGGATCCACATAACATATAATTCTGAGCAGCTTTATATATATTTTTCAAAAACTTATGTACGAATTTCGTCGTTGGCTTGGACATAAAGGCGGCGACGGGCTCACCACCTGTCACGTTGTCCCGAAAATATCTTCGTTGGAAGGTGGGTCAAAGGGACTTAATTGTCTAGACTTCACCTCTGTCTACCCCTGTATTGGGAATTGCGTGAAGATATTTATTTATATATTTATTTATTTTTTATTTTATATATGTGTGGGCGTCATTACGTTTAACAACTTGCTCTTGCGTAGTCCATATGTATAAAAATATAGCTTCCTTAAACACGAAATTTTACTTATCGTAGCATTTCTTAAATAAGAATATTGTTACATACTTTTTTAACCCGCAAGTATTGATATTTTATACATATATATATTAATGAACTTTAACCAACCTTTGCCAGGCTTAGGTAGAAGAGTGAATATTGGTCAAATCTTACAAAATAAACAGAAAATTTACTTGAGTTTTTCTGTAAAGAATATTAAGCAAATTTTAAATACCTAAAACTTTTTGTTGGATTTCACACCAACCCGTTCGTTTTATTAAAACAAGTATACGTATATTGTTTATTAAAACAAGTAAAAGAATATAATTAGTGAAAAAGTGGATATTTTTAACGAAGATTAAAGTATAAAAGTTATAGAGTTCAAAAAACATGTTTTGTGCAATTTAAAAGTACGGATTTGGAAATTATTTATTTTCATACCTCGATAATTGAATCAATGTTGTCTAATCCTTCTTGCTCGCAAATTGTGCTAATTATTTGTGGCAGCCGTGAACTGTCAAAAAAACTTTTGACTTTTTCAATAGTCTGTGGGCGGCGAACCGAATTCATAATAATGATATCAAGCTAAAGAACAAACGATATATTTAAAATGTGGGTGTAGTCGTGCAAGGACTGTTGTAGTTGTGTAGGAAGGAGGAATAATAGTTGTGTAGGAAACTTTTAGAAAAAATTTCGCAATATACAATCACTACATTTATATATTACTAGGTGTGGCCTTCGCCGAAGTCTAAAAATAAAGTTCATTTAGAGCTAAAAGCTCACGGGATACTTGAAAATAATAGCTTAGAATGTAACATAATAGAACCACCTTCTACCAACCTACATAGTCTAAAACACCCATGAACGACTTTTTTTATTAAACTTTTATAACTGTGAAATTTGGATTAAGTATACATTTTAAATTGCAAGAATAATATACAAGTAGGCGGTTTGATAACAGCGTAAGAATATGCTAATCCCTTTCCTATCCTTTTCTTTGTTGGTGTCAAAAGTAACAGAAAGTGGTGAAATCTCTATAACCATCCCAAAAAGCCTATTCGATATTAAGCAGATCAGTGATGTGCCACAGGGTTAAATGTCCGGGTTTTCTTAGATGAATTTGATTCTGATATACGAAAGGGTTTGTCATTGTTTTGCATAAATGATAAAATGGGTTCATTTTCATCAGTTGTTGAGATTTTTACTACTCGAAACCTACTAAATGTTTTTATATGAAATGAAAATTTCACTTAACTGAAAACTCCTTGGCAAACTCTATCATGTTTAAATCGTATTTAGAAAGTGGAGGTTTTAAATGTTTGACTCCTCGAATGCATAAGAATTCTAAATTTCCAATCATACCTCCTTGAATTATTTTACATTTAATTGTGTCATCGTTAACGTTACATATACAAGTCATTATTACTTTACCGCAGCCTAAAGTTAGTTCAATTCCAGGTTTGATCAATTTGAAAGTATATGGATCATCCATAAATATTTTATTATAATTGCATTTATTCCAATATTTAGAATTGCAAGTAATCTCAATCGTATAATCTTTTTCTAATAGTATTTCTGTATTATGAATCTGAAATGATATTTTTATATTATTTATTACATTCATTATATTTACTACATTCAAATAATGCTTTGATTTGTCATTAATTTTAATGAAACGATAAAATGCATTTTATGACATCTTACGTCATCAAGGACTCCAGTTTTAATACAAGCATTAGGCAAATCGATAGAAATAGCAATAGGCCATGTTGAATAATCATACTTTTCGCAAAATAATTTTACTGCCTCTTTAAACTTAGCTAATAACATAACTTTATCGTTACGAGTTAGTTTTGTCATTTTAAATCTTATAATGCGTAGTCCCATCTCAATAAAATTTTCTATATCAATTGAAGTCAAATTGCTCCCACCTATAAAAGTATTTAAAAAGTAGTATTACATTTTTTTAAAGGAAAGTAAAGCATAGATTAGCAGTCTGCGAATGTCTACTGTTCGGCAAATGCCTTCACTTAAATATTGTTTAAGAGATGTTATAACCGGTGAATGTCCACCGAACAGCGCTGGTGCAGATACCCGGTCTTTACAAGTCAATTCAAAAATTCTATTAACAGTTTGAGTGGCGCTATCTCGGGGACCATATAAAAATATTAAGACCCAACGAGACGGAAACCCTTGACAGGAGAGACTAGACGGCCGAAGGTTAGAGCGACAGGGAGAGTAACCGGCGGAGGATGAGGACCATATCGAGGTGCACCGCCTTCTGCATTGGAGCTGGGAGCGGCCCGTCAAGGAGTCACAGTCGCCTCAGATATTCAGAGTCTGACTGGGATTAACCCATTCGCAGAAACAACTATAGGAATAATTTCAGCGGACATACCACCCCCCTCGTCGGTCACCTGGATTTCGTCTTTTTGTCTATTTCGGCTTTCATGAGGTTCTCATATGGGATGGCAATTATTATTATTCTTTTATATTTATATTTATTTATTTATTTATATTTTTAGTTTTGCAATAAATGTATTATATTATTTACTTACAGAATGTAACAATAAACGGCGTAAGTCTATAGGGTTTCGAGAGATCATCTCGAAATAGATTTTTATTTTTTAAGCTTCTTATAAATCTCGAAGTCATCTGTAATAACAGTCAATATGTAATAATGACATAGAATTAACTAATTATTAACAAAAATGGCTTGTATAGTATTACTATTCCCTTATTGATGTTAAACGCTAAACATTTAAACTTATGGGAGAAAAAAGTAAAGCAAGTATATAGCAAACGGTACACTTACTTTGAGGGGTTACAATTGAGGGGATTTAAGTTTCACAAAGTTCATAGTGTCTTTAAATAAAGTGTTAGATTCATCAAAGTTTATTCTATCGCCACTTGCCAATTTGATGTGCTTCATATGAAAATTATATTACAGAATGGATATTTACCGTTGTTTTGTTGCTTCTTTTTCTGGAAAGTCGGTAACAAAAGTTAAAAGATTTGCAATTCAAAAGCGATAGGCTCTTAATCTTGTTCTGGTATTGTTTTATGACCACATTTAAGGTTCCAGAATTGTTTTATCGTGATATCTCGGATGAAAATTTGTGACAAATTATTGATATGTCAATGTCATTGATTATAGTTTTCTATAAAACTTTCAGTACTAGAAGATAAATATAGGCAGAATATCCAGAGTAAAAGTATGTATATTATATGAAATGATATTTACAAAATTGCACGTATCGTGTTAAAGTATACCGAATTATTGACAATAATCTGTAAATATGTGAACTATTGTTTATTTTTAAAGTAATGCCAGGCTTAATAATGAATTGAAAGATTTTTAAAAATTTTAAAAATCGATCGATCAAGGGCGGAACGCGTCGTCATGGTACGGCGGAGGTTAGGAGAATAATTTATTTAATGTAATTAATGTGAAAGTAAAGTTACCTAACACATTCATTCATTCAAGTTTTATGCACAGTCGTTCATAAAGCAAAATATTACTTACAATATGTCATGACTATCTAGCGACAAAAATACAGAACTAATTATATCTATCTATATATATATATATATATATATATATATATATATATATATATATATATATATATATATATATATATATATATATATATATATATATATATATATATATATATATATATTACGTCTTTATGTCCAAGCCAACGATATAATTCTTACACAAGTTTTTGAAAAAACCATTGATAAGCCTGCCACCTGGGGATCGAACTCGGGTCTCTTGACTCGAAATTCCGACCACCCAACCACTCGGCTATCGCTATCGGCTATAATATAATAAATTACTGAACAATCGATTTCTATTAACCATTTTCAAACTACATTTATTTGAGTCTTGTTAACCTGGTGGCGATATGATACATATAAACTATTTTCATACATTTACATTCATCAAAAATATATACCTTCAGTGGGAGGTGGATCGAAAGCACTTAATTGTCTAGAACTCTGTTTACCCCTGTTTTGAGAATGACGTGAAGGTATTTTTTAAATATATTAAGATATATTTAATATCGTCGCTAGCGGAAAAGCCGTAAAGAGGCGATAGCCCAGTGGTTAGGGCGTTCGCTTTAGACTTTGAGTTGGCTAACTTCGGTTCGATCAGACTTCGACATAGCACTGACCTGTCATGGCACCATTAAAATTTTTATTATAAATTTTAAATGCTAAATTTATCACGTGCTTGATGGTGACGGAAACAAATATGTCTATGAATTAATAAGAAAAATATATTTTATGGATGTGTAAACCTCACCAACCCGTTGTGCGGTACCGTAGGCGCAAAAGGCGGACGATCTCCTGCTGTATTGTGTAGAAGTTGTGTACGCATCTGAGCTAGCGGAACTCGTCTTCTCTTCAGATCAAGTAACATATACTATTGTTTTTGCAAGTGGGTTTCTACACCTATACTTTGTAGAACAGTCTCTGCTTGTACTTATAAAATTAAAGTAAATAACAGCCGACAAAAAGAAAAACGGATTTAAAATATAAAAAAATAGAAACAAAAGCAAGTACCAAATGTCTTAAACTGCTCATAGCACCTTCGTTATTGTTATATAAAGTCGAGGCTGGTGCTAAATTATAATGTTTACAAGTTGAATTAGAAGGAAAGAGGAAAAGTTATTCATAACGGGGTAAACGCCAGTTTTTGCGGTCTCCTGCTCCTATATTATGGACAATTACGAGCTTTTATAAATTCAACGCCATTTACCTCCGGGAGATTAAAACGCTGTGTTTTTTCTTTAGAAGTAAAACTTAATTTATCATTTTTTTCCTTAATCTTATTCTATATACATTATGTATATTTTCTTCAAATTCACACTACATACTAAAGCGTAAATTTTAAATTTAATACATCGATCTTTTAAACAACTTTCTAAATTTATTACATTTCTTATTTAATTAATTAAAAAAGGCCTATCAATTGCATGTGATCCATGCGGGATTACTTTAAAAAAATGCTTAATGTTTTAGATGGCGTTTTTGTATTGATGTTTTCATAGCTGTAATGTATGTAAATTAGGTTAAAAATTATGATAATTTCTAGCAGATATTGCCAACGCCCGTAAGTGGCGTATGTGGAGGTAGACTTTAACTGTGTAAGACACGGTGGCTCGGAGGTAACAGCATCGTCCCGTTACGGCGAAGGTCGCTGTGTCACATGATCTTTAAAATTCTCATTCATTATTTAATATCGATAAGCCCTGCTTTCGAAAGATTGCAAAAAAGGAAGTTGCTTTTGCTTGTTTCTTCTCTGTCAGAGGAAACTTAAACAAAAATAAGAAATTGAAAAATTGTTTCATAAGAGAAATATAACATGTTTACTATATCAGAGAATATATATTGTACATGTAAGTTTTTTTAATTGTTTCATTTCAATTCTTCTATCATCAATCGAAAACCATGAGGTTAAATTTTTACATATATATTCTTGGTTGATTTATCCTTCTTGTTGTCATTTAATGAATGAGCATTGTAATTTATATCATTGGCTTAGAAACAAAGACGGCGACGTGTTCACCTCCTGTCACGTTGTCCCGAAAAATGTCCAGGGGACTTAATTGTCTAGACTAGACCTATGTCTGTCCCTGTATTGGGAATGGCGTGAAGATATTATATATAGCATTGTAATTTGGAAAGCGGATCGAACCGCGGCGCATAGCTTGTTTGTAATAAAATTACAATAACTACAATATATAAGAACTTATTTTTAATTAGATTAACGCGCTTCGAATTTATAGACATATACAGACATAGTCGTCAAAGCGCATATTTTAACAACCGCTCCGAAGCACATATTAAATTTTCCTTTGATAGTTTAGAAGTTACGTTTTAACTAGCCTCGCTACAAATTTAGAGGTTACATTCTCTTTGAAGGCTCGTAGGTTACAAATTTCTGTCCTTGTAGTTTGAAATTTGGAAAAATTGTATTCTGGGTAATAATTTCTGGAAAAAATAATATAAAAACTCAAGCACCCAGAAATTCTATGGGTAATAATTCTATACATCGTTTTGTAACTTTAATACATTTACCTTTCTAATATAAAGTGTGAACATAGAAAAAAGGGTTTCTGAATAATCACAATGTCTGATAGTGAAACAATCTTATATAAAGCATTTACAATTTTTTTTTCGAAGTCGTAAACGACATTTGTGGCTGGTATTTTGTAAGTTTTTTTTTCATTAAAATCTTGTCCTGTTACCAAGAAACACATAGAATCAGCCAAATTAATCGACCCAACTCAGTGTTATTTTATCTATCTATCTATACTATTATAAAATAGTAAGATATTTAGGAGAAAATAACTGGAATATTTTATTAGGCTGTATCTGAGACCGTTTTAGCATTCTTGTTTGTTTCTCTGTTTATTCAAGGTTGACGCTAACACCACAGAATGGGTTTTATTTCTGTTTGCATTGTTCAATGTATTTATTATTTTTCAACTTAAAAACTGAATAATTCTTAATTATTGAATTCGGTTCAATAATACAACAGATACTGCTTGAGCTCTGTTTAGTAGGAGTCATCATAGACAAGAAATGTCAAGATAAATTGGAATTTTATAAATAAATATATAGAAAATATCTTCACGCAATTCCCAATACAGGGACCGACCCACCTTCCACCGAAGATATTTTCGGGACAACGTGACAGGTGGTGAGCCTGTCGCCGTCTTTATGTCCAAGCCAACGATGTAATTCGTACATAAGTTTTTGAGAAACCCATTGGTACGAGCTACCTCGGGATCGAATTCGGGTCTATTGACTCGAAATTCCGACCCCCCAACCACTCGGCTATTAGAAACGTTAATTTATCTTTGGAAAAAGTAAAATTTTCCTGTCATGTAATTATGAACAGTGTAAAAGTGAAGCGGGTTTACAGCTAGTATTGAAAATTAATAAAAAAAAGTATATGGCGTTGTCGCAAAATATCATCATTCTTTGCTACAATACGAAAATATTAGAATTTCAGACAAGCTTTTCTCCCCTACGTTTGCTCAGTTTGTGGTAAGCTAATGGATAAACAAAGGGTCGCGACGTCGTTGCAATGTTGATTTTTAGTTACTTCGTCCAACTAACGTTCTTGTATCTTCCTTGATTTGTTTTCACCCGGGGCAATCCCAAGATATAATGATTATTGTTTATTTTGTTTTATTATTTTTTTCTCATAATACGAATTTCATTTTACATTTACTTTAAATATTTTCTTCGAATATTTGTAAAAGAAAAGTTACTTTTTATACTTTTATTTCTTTTTTCAGAGTACTAATTTCAATTAAAAGAATATATTTATTATTTCATAATCAGATAAACGAGCGTGTGAAATAATCAACATATTAAAATTATTTTATTTTACAATAGGTATTAATAATTCAACATCGATATTGAGATAAGATTATATCACAGAAACAATTAATACTAAAAACCTCGATGATCATAAAATCTATTGTGATTAAATTGAGATTTTTCTTTGTTTATTATAATTATGCTTTCTTAGAAAAATCTGCAAACACAGCCTATAATGGAAGGGAAAGAAGATTGAGCATAACGAATTAGGAAGAATTTCATGTGCTATTAGATTTATTTCAACAGTCCCTGACAAAACCTAAAATAATAAATGTCAAACTTGTTAAAATTCCATCGTTAAATTAGCTAGTTAATTATAATTTTACTTTTAACTTCATGTAAGTCGAAGCTACAGAGTATGTTAGCATGTTGAAGGGCCAAAAACAAGAATAGTAAATATTTTAATAGACACACTGCAGCGATATATACAGATACAGAGACAGGCCGCATACAAGTATAAGTATATAAGTACAGAACCTGTATGTTCCTCTTTTCCTAAACCCACTGAAAAGCATTTATCATAATGCCAGCACTTCCACTTAAATCCTTCATAATTTTTTGTTTTATTTTTTTTTTAAGAAGAGTATCTCGACAGTTATCCGTAACACTTATAAATTCAATGGTTTTTCCTTAAATAAGGAAATTGACGAAACGCAGAAAGAAAAAAAGATGAGTAACTTTTTCATGTTTTTTGAGCATTTATTATTTCAAACTAGTAGACTTAATTATCTAAAATCTAACAATCAAATCTAAAACTAACCGATACAAGGAACTGAAACAAATCATTCTGTGAAGTTAAAAGGGCTTAAACGGTGACTTCAACTCCCTATCTCCGTCTTAACTTTTATTCTTCATCAAAAGACTACCAATTAAAAAACAATTAATGTTCTTTGAGCGTCCCCATTAATTAACTCGATTAAGAGCTTTTGTTTTTGTAGTAGTAAAGTATTAGCTTTTCCCTTTGACCACTGCCTCAACATTTTAAATTTATTATATCGATAAATAAATCTTGTAAGTGGCTAGATGCTTTATCATCAAGTAACGTTGTATTATTTTGGATTACTAGAGCATTGACAATCACATCGATGACAGAAACGCCAACGGTTTGGGTCATGGTCACATTTTTAGCACGTCTGTCGACACTGTTTAGCACACACAAATAGTCTTGGCAGACTGTCTCGTCACGGCTCCTTAAAGTAAGTCATTCGATGTGCTCTTATTTATATAAATATTACCTCGATTTTATAGTGTTGTGGAATACGTAGGGAGGATGGAAAAAGACCATGACGGCTTGACTTTTGTTTAGAGAGCAGGAACTTTCTTGTGTGGACCGCTACTTGCGTCGATATATTAGCTGCATCTTCATTCGCTTTGGTTATCAATTTCGATACGGTCGGGGCGGCTTCGGAGACCTCAGAGTCGGATAAGTGACGCAAGTATGGGTCTTTGAAAGAAGACTATATATTATTGTTTTATATTGTATGTATGTGTGCCAAGCCTGCCTAATAAAAATAACAGGTTTAAAAAAATTATTAAAGAAAAACTTTATAAGAAGGGTTATTATAATACCTAGTCAGGTCATAAATTCTGTCACATATTTAACCTAAAATAATTAAAACAAGTTTATTCATTATGTAACTATTTATATACTAAACTTGAACTTATCAAAACATAGATTCTTATGACACTAAAGTTTATTCAAAATGGCCTCCGTCGATTTTGAATACAGGCCTTCAACCTGTGCGGCCAGTCGTCTATCGCAGCACGAACGAGGTCCATGTCAATATCGGCGGCTGCCTTAATCAAGGATGTCTTGAGTGACTCCAAATTGGAATGAGGCTTTGAGCACGCCTTTTCCTTCAAGTGTTGCCATATCTTGTAATCTAACGGATTCAAATCTGGACTGGAGGAGGGCCAGTCTTCGTGCCCGATGAAGTCGATTTCACGCGCCGCAAGCCAGTCTTGTGTTCTCTTCGCTCTTTGAGCTGGCGCCAAATCTTGTTGGAATACCCAGTGCCTGTTATTGAACATTGTATGAGAAATAGGTTCCACAAGGTTCGTCATATTTTGATACACAACTGCATTCGTTTTAAAGTTGTTATTGAAAAAATTACTTCGCAACCCTCCGCATACAAATATAAAAAGGTATATGTTACCTGGTCCGAAGAGAAGAAAAGCACCACCCTCCCTCCCACAGATGCATGCACTAATTCCACTGTTGAAATTACCTGGTTTGAGTGTAGTGGTGGTGGTGGTGCATACAGTGGAATTAGTGCATGCATCTGTGGGAGGGAGGGTGGTGCTCTTTTTCTCTTCGGACCAGGTAACATATACCTTTTTATATTTGTATGCGGAGGGTTGCGAAGTAATTTTTTCAATAACAACTTTACAATGAATTTCCGCAAAGTAACGCCTGAGTCAATTAACTATCTGCATTCGTTTTTACACCTTTCTCGCAAACATGTGCCTCTGTTAAGCCCCAATAAGAAACTCCCAACCATACCATGAGAGAGGATGGAAAATGACCTCGTTGGACACGCGGAATACGGTTGCTCGCTTCTTCACTACTGTGTGCGTACACCTTATCATTTTGTTTGTTGTAGCTCTCTTCTACGGTAAAAAATTTTTCATCCGAAAAAAGAATTTCCCGATATTTTTTTCCCACTTACCGCTTAAATAAAGCGCGGCATCTGTTCAGTCGCAGGTGCATTAGACGAGCATTCAAACAATGTCCTGTTTTTCTTCGATATGCCCGAAGCCCTAAGTCTTCATTTAACACCCTTTTCACCGTGGTTCTGCTTAACCCCATGAAAAGGGCCAACAGTTTCTGCTTACGTTTGGGATTTCTTTGAATTCGAGCCTTCACAGCTTTTATCACTGCTGGAGTCCTAACAGACCGAGGGCGACCACTTCTTGACCTGTCATCTACACTAGAGACTTCATTGTATCGTTTGATGGTACGATAATCGAATCTTTTGGTTATATTCAAATTTTTCAGTATGTCAAAAATTTGAATTAGCGCGTAACCGCAACGATGCAACGCAATAACTGCAACATGACCTTCTTTAAGCGTCCACTCCATATTTAAAAATGAGTAAAATTCTAAAAAGTATGTAGTTTTATTTTCATGAACAATTTGAAATTCGAATTCAATAAACTTTTTTGTGACCAGCAATCTAAAAGAATTTTTTTTACTGTGTGACAATACTTATGACCTGACTGTGTATAAATGAATATATTATAATAACCCCTGGGAATGAGGTGATCGCTCCCAAGCTATTTCTTCAAAATATTACATCACATTTGTATAATACATTATCTTATAAAAAAATATTGACCAAAAAGTTCGTAATGAGGTTCCGCTGTTAGAGGAACCTTTTACGAAAGGTGGTACATTTAAAATGACTATCGATAAACGAATGTATTTTCTTATGTCGATGAATAAATGATTTGATTTGATTTAATTTGTATATTATATATAGGCCCGTGGGTCCTCGCTCGATTCAATTTCTAAAGGGATTGTAACTGCGATTGGTTGTAGCCCCTGATGATAAGAGGGCTGGTTCTTTTGCAATTACTGGCAACACGCACTTGTTTGTATACTTTGCTTTTAATAAATATTTTCAATTCGGACTTCATGAAACGTTTCAGCCGATTAAACGCGTTCCTTTGTCTCGTTATATATTCTTTTCTTTTGCTCGTTATTTCATTTTCAGTGACTGAGCTTTTCTTTTGAGAGCATTTTGTCATTCTTATTAAAAAATTCTTTGAAGACCGAGAGGGATAAATGAAGCATTACTTGTGTATAAACGTGGAAAGATATCGGTTTTTTAAGACAGTCAGACTTATTACAGCTTTATTTAAACCGGATTAATATTTGATGTCCTCTGTGACTGATAGGCGTACACAGTGGTTTCCATGGCGCTAGCTCTAAGATCCCGGGTTCGGTTCCCTATGGGATATGGTATTCTGTGTCTGATTTTCTATGTCTGTTACGTTTTTGTGTGTTTGTTTGTCTCGGGTCGGGTCTGTCAAAAATAGTGCCAGGGTCCTCTTAGTAAGCTTAAAAGAAAACCTGTGTCAGGAATCTCCAAAAGTAGACAAGAAAGTTTTTCTCAGTGGTAGAGCCACGCATCAGCTTTTGTTGTTGCATGAATGGGCCGGCTCGACAGGGGAAGTACCACGACCTCTTGTATATTTGTATATATATATATATATATATATATATATATATATATATATATATATATATATATATATATATATATATATATATATATATATATATATATATATATATATATATATATATATATATATATATATATATATATATATATATATATATATATATATATATATATATATATGTGTGAATGTATGACATGTATGACAAATGAATGTCAGTAACGCAAATGTTAAATTTCATCTTGGTCTCTGTTTAACTTCAAGTCGAAATCCAAAAATATACCAATACAAAAATATGCTTTCAGTTACAGAAATAAAGCTGAAATTTGAAAATAATATAAAACAAGAAGATGTTACAAATTTGTATATTACAATATCACTCATGGTGACATAAACCGTCGGGACGGGCGCTAAAATTTTATTATACTCGTACTTAAGTTGAATTAGAAGAAGTAAGTAAATCAAAATTAGTCATAATTGGTTGAGACTCATTTTACTCTCTTTCCGTTTTCTTATAAATAAAGTATTTTGTAATTTTGGTTTTCTTCATTGAGTCGTCCGCGAATAGAACATTGGACCTCATTGCAGGTAACACCATGGAAACCCGTGCATACGCCACTCGTTTATATAAATAAATGAATATATTATTAAATGTGCTCCTGCACATATGCCACACGTTTAAATAAAAAAATGAATATATTATCAAATATCTCCTAATACAACCTGTAAGAGGCACTGTTGCACTGTTTAAAATTAAAGATCGCATGAAAACGCATGTACTTATTATTTTAAAGTATATCTTATTAGTTTAAAGCAGTATTTCAAAAGTATACAAATAAAATACTGATTTCTTTTATATGTGAAGAATCAGTTCTCCTGCAAAGCTGACTGTACCATACATTGGTTTCAATTTTCAACTGACACTATTTGATTGTACTTGTGTTGTTATTGTTGTAGAGAAAATTGAATTTGTCCACAATCCGGGTATTGTTATACAGTTGGATATATCAACAAAATGTAATCTAGAGCTTTTAAGCTTCTTTTCATTTACAGAACGTCTGGTAGAGAAAGCATTTATTTGAAAGAAAATGATACTTGTGTCTAAAATTATTTTGATGACCCTTTCAAGTTAAGATTTTATACTCACCATCAAGTACGACAGAGGACCTGATATCTTCTTCGTGTCCAGGATAATAAAGATTAATAAAATTTTATGGAAATGTTTATTTCACTTATCACCTAACAAATTGTTTTAAGCTTTTTGGACGTAAGGTTTGGAGTTAATTTCCCTGAAAATCACATTAAATCATTATATGCCTTATGTAATATCTAAAAAGAAACTTTCCGAATGTATTAAGTAGATGCATACTACTTTAAAGAAATTGTCTGAAAAGTTTCTGAACAATTTTGGTTATGGGACGTTTTTAGTTTTTAAATAGTAATAAAAATAAGCTAAGATTTTTGTAACCAAACAAAAAACTCAATTTTTAAAACATAGTGAGACCGCAAATTTGTTTGATCATTAAATTTGCCTACGGTTCCCAAAATTTTTAATCCAGTCGTTAAGTGCAATAATAAAATTAAAGTGCTTTTACAGATTGTCTCGCCACTAGTGGCACTCGAGACGAAATTCATCATCAAATGTTAATAATTACGAAATTTACACAGGAAACGCAGGTGTATATTTATTTGAACATGAATTTATAAGTTTAGTTTAGGAAATAAATTATTTATTGGTAATTTAAATAAAACGCCTATGATAAGTTACTTGTCAAAAGAGCTAGTGTTTTACGAACTATGATATATTCAATCTTCCTTAAGTCCCAGTATGCGGGGGTTTAAAACGTATAGTAACCTTTTTCTTTGGGAATGTTTGCAAGTATTGTAAGCTGCAGCTACATTCAGGTAGAATTTTAATTCGTTTTTCCCTTAAGCCTACAAAAAAATGTAGATCAGATTTTTCCTAAGAATAAGCAAATAAAAAAGAGTACAGATACTTACTTTATTTTTTTAAGAGTTGTTTAAGTTCGTTGAAGAAGAATAATAATTAACGCGTACGAAGTCGTGTGCACAAGCCACCTTGTAGTATTTAACAAGTTATAGTTTCCTAAGAAGGAAGCAATCAAATTGTCACTAAACGCAAACAGTGCAAGAGTACAAGTTGGAAACAATATGGCGTCGCTCTGAACATGTTTCTGCTATATGCAACATTGAGTGCTTTACTTTGGAAACAATTTTCCTAACAGAAGGCGCATGTGTTAATTGTACTCTATGCGAAGACTGTATTCAATATATACATTTCGGGTTTCAGAACTGAAAGCTAATTTACCGTTCATGCATAACCAATGTTATATTACACTAGCGTTCCGCCCTAACTTCCCACGCGTAAGAAAACCAACAGGCTTAAGTAATATTTTGTTGTTTTGTCGAAACAGTCTGTTGCATCGAGTATGTGAGTAGATTAAAATTTAACACGCTTACAATTTTCGTCAAACTTTACCCCTGTCCCTACCCCTCCTCCGTCAGCTCTTTATCTTTGTCTCCTGCAAGGAAAATAAATAAATAAATATCTTTACGTCATTCCCAATACAGGGTTAGACAGAGGTCCAGACACATAAGTACTTCCGACCCACCTTCCACCAAAGATATTTTTTCCTGCTAAATATTCTTTGATTTACAATAATCGCCAAACTTCGGTCCCCGGTACTTGCCACCAGGGACCTCACACCACAGACGTCCCCTTCGTAGGTCTGCTTAATTTTGGGGTGATGGTTTTAATGGTTGCCGCAAGATACGATAAGACTCCTTTTAAAGGAGG
Organism: Sericinus montela; assembly: GCA_029286605.1. Taxonomy (NCBI): domain Eukaryota; kingdom Metazoa; phylum Arthropoda; class Insecta; order Lepidoptera; family Papilionidae; genus Sericinus; species Sericinus montela. The sequence goes on from JAGSMR010000027.1 coordinate 568,753, forward strand.
AAAATATGCACATCCCTCTTGATCTTAGTAGCAATGGCTTGGTCATCTACTGAGAACCGAGAGTAACCCACATGGCCAACTTAACAATCCGGAGATGACCGAGACGAGATACGCTTTAAGTGGGTTTGGTCAACTTACGTCGGATTTCATTTAGGAATGCAGCGTGGACTATGAATAGGTAGGAAAATACTATATATAGGTAATGTTACAAATGTAACTTTTTTGCCTTTATACATTTCTCAAGCAATTTTCATCCCAAAAAATAAAGCAATTACTGTTGTATACTCTATGAGTACGAGCGACTCTTGTATCAAAATATTTTTAGGACTCTTTTTCCAGAACAGCTTCCAACCAACCATCATAGCTCTGCCAGAACCACTACGTTTCTGCAACGTTCCATCTGTAGTACGTTGTATGTTGTATAAGGTGCAACACTTACTAGGTAATATTGTCAAAGAGCCACTGCAACGAAGCACTATCGCCAGCTGGCTCCTTAGAACTTTTGTACATTATTGAGCTCTCTAGAATATCAATGCCCACCATCTTTACAAACTGCTCTCACTCTTTTCTCTAAGAAACCCACAATTTTTTTTTCACTTCTTTTCACATTTAACTTCGCGTTCGCGACAGCCACTTTACACAAAGATCATAATTAATCTTCAGATCTGTATATTCCATCTGTATATTTGAAAAATAATTAAATGATATTCGAAGACAAGAGTTGCGGGTTTAAATCCCGCTAGGTGCAAACATTTAATGAATATGAATATATTATCTATGAAAATAAATACGTATGCAAGATTATTGTTAGTACATACTTGGACACTAAGATGACGATAACCACCTGTCACGTTATCCCTAAGCATCTTGGGTAAAAAGTCGACAGGATATCATAGTCAAGACTTCTGTTTACACAGTATTGGGATAATGCGTGATGATAAGAAAACCACAATTTCTGAATTTCTGTATTAACGACATTCAGCTTATTATTTTATTACAGCACATTACAGCATTATTATTTATTTATTTTACATTCAGCTTCACGTTAGAATTATTAGTGGCCACCACCAGAGATGCGGAGATGATTTTTAGAAGTAAACCAGCTAACGGCTTACGCGATGGTAATTAAACGACGGAATTATGCGAGTATCTAAGACAGAGTCAAAGTTTAACATTATTAATACCATTTGAGTTGCTCGTGTGTTGTCAAGCCGTGTGATTTTTTCAAATAACTCATTTCACTAGAAACAAGTAGCTGCGGTACGGTTTAATATAAAATCCATCATGCAAAATAAACAAAATAAATAATTTCGTTTACTTAGGGAGACGAGTTTGGTGTTTACTTAGTAGTATTAAACATGATACGCGAAGGTTTCGACGGCGATGAACACGTTTTGTTTATAAATATAAACCATTTAAAATATATTTCTCTTAAAACTATCTTCAAAACACAAAGAACGGTCAAAGGTATATAAATTCATTTGAATTTAAATAAGAAGCGAAAGAGGTATGTAAGGATCATGACACATGGCGATCTGTTCTCTCTGGCTACCCCGTCAGGGACTGTGCGTGAAGATAAAAATAAAAATGAACAAAATAAAAATCGTTGACTTGGACATTAAGGCAATCATTGTCTCATTGTCACGTTGTCCTAAAAGATGTCTTCGGTGAAAGGTGCGACGGAAGGACTTAATTTTATGAACCTCTGTCTACCCCAGTATTGGAAATAGCCTGAAGACATTCTTTTAATTTTGATTTGATTTAAAGAGATCGTATCAAATAAGCATTCGATTTGAATTGTGACGTTTCAAAACGTTTCGAGCAGTTCCATTGTATTGTAAACAACCAATCCGTGGATGTGCAAAATTATGTAATATTCATACATACATACATCTTTACAACTTTGAATAGGTATATTTACAAAATGACGACCTCCGTGGACGCTCGTATACACCGGTCTTCAAGGTGTCGCCAGCTCTGAGGTCCGGGGTACGATCCGCGGTCGGGACAATGTAGAAAACATTTTTTCTACATCTTCTCGGCTCTGGGTGTTTGTGGTATCTTCGTTGCTTCTTATTCTATATATAAGTGCATACTTTGGGGTAATGTATGCGATGTTGTCCCTATCTATGTATGATATTATTTTATTTCCAAAATATAGCGAAAGGTATACATTTATATATTATTTTTTCATATAAAGTCGGATTAAGTATTATTTAGGTATATTATTTCGGAAAATGCGATACAACTGGTGAACTCGGTGTCATATCTGGAACCGATAGTGCTAAAAGCGTTAATAATTGGAAGGAATTCGTCATCGTATCTCTATATACAGAACCAAAATTAAGTTGACGAATGACGCGCAAGAGTATTGCGAGATGTCTGCTATATAATCGCCACTATGCAGTGATATGGAATGGTTTATGTAAGGTAGATATAATTATATAAAGAAATATTTAGTTAGTAGTAGTTAAATAATTTGACGACTTCCGTGAACGAGTGCTGTACACAACGGTTTTTCGGTCATCACCGACTTAGAAGTTTCGGGTTCGATGCTCCAACAGGTCAATAAAGACAACCACTTTTTCTACATTATTACCTACTTACTTTGGGATAAGAGCAATGAATGACTAGGTAACATATACCTTTTCTTTTTGAATGCGCAGTGGTTCAATGTAATTGTAACATCTTTATAATAAAAAAAATTTCGCAAAGTAATGCCTGTTAACTAGCAATGAATGTGATTTTGCGCCTATCTATATTTTTATTTATAGTAATATTTTTTATTAGATTGCCGGGCTTACAAGCAGGGTATGTATAGAAATTACGTAAGATATTTGAAGAACACGTTTACAGATTCCATTATTGATTGAAGAAAGTGGGTATCGTTATCCCGCGTAATGAAGAGATAACATACGAGGTAAATTACGCCCTAACCTTTAAATAAATTACATCTTATTGCTTTCAGCGAACTAATCTTGTACGTATTAAACATTTATTTATATATTGCAGTTTCAGAATTTGCTTTAACTAGTTGGTAAACACTATTCTTGTAGATTTTTAAATTTCATAATGCTGGGTCAAGAGAACTCGGATACCTAGACGTGCATGTATGAAGAAGATAATGAATCTGAAAGAAGCGAAAGAGGTATGTAGGGATCATGACACTTGGGCGATCTGTTCTCTCTGGCTACCCCGTCAGGGATTGTGCGTGAAGATAAGTAAGTAAGTAAGTCATAATGCTGGGGTTTTCAGAGGTCCAAATAATTTAGTCCTTTCGAGCCAGATTTTGAATGTGATCTATTTTCAAGTTATCATGATAGTTGTAAATGACTACAGTTCTGAGTAAATTCTTTTTTGAAAAAAATATGTATTGAAATCGCCAATATACCAATGTTTATACAGTCACGACTGTCATGTCAAAAGATCAAAACCGGAATCTTACAAAATTTTATTTATTCTATTTAAAATTATTTCGACCGCATCAATCCAAAAATATTAACCCAAAAAGAGGGTACCTACGGATTTTCTTTCGCATGTTTCTTCTCCGTTAGAGGAACCTCATTACGAAACGGTGATAAATCAAAAAATGACTATCGATAAACGAATGTATTCTATTATCGATATATAAATGAATTGATTTGATATTATTATTACTAATTTAAATTTATTACATAACTTACCTGTTTTTTGCCTTTATTTCATTATAAAATTTTATAATGTAAAAACATTTATAAAAACATGGTCAACAGGGTGTCAGTCATATTTCAAATCACACCTAAAATATAGTGAAATCTAATGATATCATTTCATACATTTAACAAACAGATATATACTGTCGAAAAATATTACCCACCATCGAAACAGGCGGGTGAAAATTCACCTCAATATAATGAAATCGCTGATAAAATTTAAAAATCTACCCGTAAGCACCACATGAGCTTACATGCAGCTAATTTGAAACGTGTTCTATCCTTATTACATCGTCCTAGCATAATTTATTTGAAATTTTGAATATTTAATAATTATGTATTTTAAACTCCTGATATTTATTTTGCTCAAAATTGGTTTTGTGGCTACCATGGCAGGTGTAGTAATTAAAGAATTATCGTAGCTCTTCCCAAATAATCAAATTAACATAATTATATAAGAAATAATGAAAACATTCTTCACTTTCGATTAGCTAACATATATCAATTATTGTTTTATATGCGGAGTGATGCAATTTAATTTTCTGCAAACAACTTTTTAATAACGACTTTCCGCAACGCTTGGGCCTATTAGTTCTCTTAAATAGGCTAGCACAGCCGAACTGCCTAAAAATATCAGATTCATATAAAAATATGTAAAACTTTAGATGAAAAGGTTTCTAAAGTTTTTTCGATTATGTGTGACAGTACAATTTGTTCGTAATTACAAAAATATTTCGAGTAACTTATGTAACAATTTCAGAAACCTTAAGAAATTTCATTTCATTTAAAAGTTATGAAATAGAAGACAAACTATAACACTAAAATGTCACCTAAAATTCAACGTAGAACTTGAGAAGAGCCATCAAAACATTTCAAGTCAATAATTTTCCTTTTACAACTTTTTAGAACTGACTGAAAATCTTTCAGTTCCATTAAATAGGTCTTTTTCATTCGTTTCTGACAATGTAGAGCGTGGTTTTCATTTAGTAGTTCCTTTAGAAATAAAATCACTTGATCGAGCTAATTAACAAGATCGTCAAGCTTTTAAAATTCATTTTTTAACTTCTTTTTCTTGTGAGAAAATTTTTATGAATTAAAATTATTTTTTTGTCATTAGATCAGGAAATCAAACATTAGCTTTAATTTACAATATTTTAATTTAGAACTAAAATTGTGGATTTATTATTGGATACGATTTACTTAACGAACTGTCTTTAGGGGAAATCTTTAGGGGAGGCCTACATCCAGCAGTGGACTTCTTGTGGCTGATATGATGATGATGATGAACGAACTGTAAAAAGTCCTCTGAAGAAATTAAGTAACGCCAGATTAGTCAAATGGATTGGCCACGCAGTACCAGTCACTGATCTGCTTAATTATGGTCTGCGTATTTTTGGTCTGGTGGTTTCAAGGTGGTTATGTCACCATCAATTGGCACCGACATATTAAAGGCTTTTCCTTTAGTACTTTAACGGCGCTCAATGGAGGGAATAAAATAGTAAATTCTTAAGACTCTACAGAACATTTTTTAAGACTGACCTCTGCTTATCCCAGTATATGCGCGATGAAAAAATATATTGCTTGAGTTAAATAAAATCACGACAGTATTTTCTTTCACAAAACTGCGGCGAGTCGCCATGTTTAGCGGCATAAAATGCGTATTTATTTTGCCAAAATAGCCTAACAGCTGGCACTAGTTTCCTTTTGTTATTTATTACTCTCGCATTTAGTCCGAATGAACCCAAGTTTTTGGTTATAACCAATCTTGTAAGATTACGTGGAATATATGGATTATTTAGCGTTCAAAGTTGAAATTATATTAAAATTTATATTTATGTTTTATTATTTATAGCTCTTACACACTTTCGTTGTCTTATATTTTTGAAACTATATTAATTTTATTAAAAAATTAAAAAAATCGAGATAGCCGGGTTGTTGGGTAGATAGGAATTCTGGTCAAGAGACCCGAGTTCGATTGCCACCCAGGTGGGAGGCTCCGGCTGCTGTGGTTTTTTAAAACTTATGTACGGTTTACATTGTCGGCTTGTCATATATACGGTTACAGGTTCACCACCTGTCACGTTGTCCCAAAAATGTCATCGGTTAAAGTTAGGACTTAATTGTCTGGACCTCTGTCCACCCCAGTATTGGAAAAATGTTTTAATTATCCTGAAAAAGTATTTCGTTTTCGTGCGGTCTTGGAGCGATGCAGTTCCTAAAATACTTGTGTTCACGGCTGGTCGTAGCCCATGATGGTCAACGGGTTGATTTTTTTCTCGCTCCAAGGTTTAGTATAATCATTCAACATTCTGGTTCTCATTTTTAGTTTAGTTTTTGAATTAAAATATGAAGTTACCTAAAGGTAACTTTATATTTTAAATATGACATTTGTTAACAATATCTCAATCGTATCTTCGACGGGAGTAAAAACTAAAAGGTACGATAAAAGTTAAGAAAGTTTATCTTTACTCTCAGTTGACGATAAATGGTGGTAGGAAATTACACTCAAGGGAAGGGAAATAAACAAAACCACTCGCTACATAAATGAAAGTAACAACGAGCACGTAGGCAATCATTTCGTTGAGGAAGTATGAGCCGACTTATTTCTCAAGGGTGTTAGAATGAAAGACGGAAGGGAAAAGTATATGCACAAGTCTTGAACTGTGACGTCCTAATCTGGTGTATGTTAAAGTTAAAAAAGTAAATGATAAATGTACATAAATATTAAGCAGTAATCTAGAATGCAGGAGGTAAAGATAATTACTGTTAAATAAAGAATAAATAAAGCAAATTCAATTGATACAGGCGGGATTTGAGCCCGGACCTCTGCCGTACCGTTGCAATGCTCTTGGTTTTTTGGTGCGTGTAGAACCCGGTACCTTCGAGGTACCGGGTTGTACACGCGCCGAAAATGTAAAATTTTATTTACGATTATATTTGTTTTCAGGCGTAGGCGATATTCTCCAGTAGATATTCTGACTTCAGATTCAAAGTCCATAAGTTTACTATGAAGCACTAATTAATGTACATTTATGATTACATTTTATAGCATGTTGTGTTCTGTACTTTCTGTTATCATCGCAACGCATCTGCTATTCTTCTGGTATTGTTGGTGTTTATGGGCGGCAGTAATCACTTACCATTACGTGAGACCCGTTTGCCCCCATATTTTATAAAAAAAAAAACAAAATGGTGTTGCGCGAAATTGGTACAATAATAGTATCAAAAATATAAAAGATAAAACTTAAACATCCCGATGACAGAGATAGGCATTCAAGTATAATGTCCTGCTCCAGTCACCTCTCTGCTGTGTCACTATGTTTGTTCGATAAACTTGAAAACTACTATGTATTTATCTATGTTACAGTATTTACATTTATTTCCATTTAATTATTTAGATTGAAACGTGTAAAACATAATTTCGTATTCAGAGTATAGTTACTTCCAAAATTAAACATTATTTTAGATAACGATGCCGTACATTAATATATAGAACGCAGTGGATATATTATCTTTGTTACTAAATATAGCTTTTCGTGTATTTTGTGTCGTTGTTTAACTGTCACTTTTGGTGGAAATTTATGTTAAAGTAATATATGTTAAAATAAGACTTTAAATAATAATTTTTTACTATTTTAGTTTAATTTTTTTAAATATTTATTAGTTCCATTTTGTACGAAATATTATTTAATGACTAAGTTTAAGAGATTGTACTTCAAAACTCACACTTTGCAAAGTTTCAGATCAAAAGGTGGAATTCGATCCCCAGGTGACAGACTTGTACCGATGGGTTTTTCAAAAACTTATGTACAAATTATATCGTTGGCTTGGACATACAGAGGGCGACAGGCTCACCACCTGTCACGTTGTCCCGAAAATATCTTCAGTTGAATGTGAGTCAAAGGGACTTAATTGTCTAGACCACTGTCCACCCCTGTATTGACAATTGCGAAGATAGTGATGTTCCTTAATTGTTTTATTTATAATTAAAAATATGTATTTATGTTGTAATGATTATGTTTATTTTAGATTAATTCAAGTTTTGTTCTCGTTATATTTTTTGTTAATCTTTAATTATGCTGCGAGTGCTTGTAGACGTTTTATAGCGAAATCTTGTTAAAAATAGTGACTGGTTTAGTTATTCTATTTTAATATCGTTCTCGTGAAGATGTGCACAATATAACGACCACCATGATCCAAACGACACTGGCAGAATGTTAACACTGTTTCCATATGGAGATCCAAACCATAGTAAATAAGATGTATAAAACAATGCAAGTATATTTTTTTAATTTATTCTACTAATAATTTTTTTTGGATTATTTACTTAAATATTTGTTAGTGTTAACTTGTAACTTCAGGAGCGCATAGAAAAAATAAAACAAGCTACGTTGTAGGAGACGGTTGAAGTGAGGCTAACGGTGGCCGCAGAGAGAATGTGCCCTATCATCACTGTAACGGCACGGTGGAGCACTAAGAGGTACTCAGTGACTAGAGAGCAGAAAAGTGTTCAGACATTACAATTTAAATGTCTAAATTGAACCTTCATTTAAATATTATATGCATATTTTGGTGAATTTGAGAACGTTAGCCACGCTGATTTTTTGTTATTAAATAATTTAAATATAATATCTTCCATAGGCTTCGTAAAAAATCCATTGGTATGAGCCATGACAGTCGAACTCGGGTCTTGTGTCTCGAACTCCGATCACCCAACCACTCTGCTATCATGACTATTGTAAATAATTGAGAGATTTAATAAATCAACTGACACGGGAGAGATTCGAAGCCTCGATTCTCCATTATCATGAAATATAATACGGTCATATGGTACTAAAATCAAAAATATAGTAGAAATGATAAAAGTATTCAAGATTCGTTTAAATCCTTTAATAATATGGCATTATTCAATAAAAACCTTCGAATATCTATGTATCCAATGATTCTATGTTCTAAATTCTAAAATGTAAACTTTTACACTTATATCATTGATAGGATAGGAAAAGGGAGAAAAGTCGTGATAACCGAGTGGTTGGGTGGTCGGAATTTCGAGTCAAGAGACCCGAGTTCGATCCCCGAGTGGCAGCTCGAACCAAAGGGTTTTTCAAAAACTTGTGCACGAATAATATCGTTGGCTTGGACATAAAGACGGCGACGGGCTTACCACCTGTCACGTAGTGCCGAAAATATGGTCGATGGAAGGTGGGTCGAAACGACTTAAATGTCTAGACCTCTGAATGGCATGAAGATAATTTTGAGGTGTGTTGGTTACGAAATTGCTGTAACTATTTTATTAAGATGTAAAGGGTCAGTAGACGCCTGTTCAACTGATGCCTCGATCAACAACTAGTGAAAATATTTAAATGTCTAAAAGAGAAGAATAATGTACTCATGTTTAACGTAGCCATTTCTATTACCCTTATTATACTGAAAATTGTAACTTGTATAAATAATTCTTAAGTTATAACAAAACATACAAAGGACGGCTTTTCTAAGAAAGTCGCTCATTTAGAATCAAAAGCTTTACACTATAAATACTGAGAGTAAACTTTATTAGTTAATTTTCTTTATTTCTTTAGTAGTAATAATCTATTATTCTATTTGAATAAAGAAACAATACGAAGCTAACAATTCAAGCTTTATCTTTCTTAAGAATGTTTGAACAAATGTATTAATAAATTATTCAGCAGCATGAATTATATCTTCACTTTCAGCATTAAAAAATTTTAATAGTTTACATTCTAATTTGCATAAAAATAACAGCTGTGCCTTCAACAATGCGTTGAAAGACGGCATACGTATAGGCAACTACGCAGGGCGCAAATACACATCTTCCTTACCACAAGATGAGTTTGCTTCGCGTAATAGATGAGCACAAATCCACCCGTGAAATCAATGAAGGCTTTATGTTACCTGTTTCGCTGTATCTTTCGACATGATTTTCTTGGCATCTGTTGGTAGCCATTGCAATATTCAGGGTTAACTCCCTTAGATGCCTTTTACGACACCCATGGGAGCAACGGAGGTGATATTATTCTTATTCCGTAAAGACACGGTAATGTTTTATTCTATAACTACTTTATTAAATTTATTTATTTGAGATTGAATCATAAACATCGAAGTATTCACAACATAATAAATATGTATAGGAATTTGATCTAATTGCCATCGAGTATTTAGATCAAATTTCTAGTTGATCACTACCAACTAGGGTCAGATTTTCACAGACTTTCCCATTATCCAAATTAAGCTTCGATGAAAAGTGGGTCAACGACCTCTATGGATGTCGGATGTGTGTTGCGGATGATAGGGTCAATGTAGAATAAATTCACTTTTTCTACATTTTCTCAGGTCTGGCTATATGTGGTACCTTCGTTGTTTATGATTCTATAGCATAAGTGTAAAAGCTACTTACTTCGGTATCAGAGCAATGTAAGTGATTTTGCCCCTATCATATGTACCTATATATGTATATACGTATGTATATAGATGTCGAAAGAACGTAAGTGTCTAGTCATACCTATGAATGAATTGGGAAATTTAGTGAAGATAAAAAATAGAGTAATCTATATTGAGGAATCTGTGTAAATATCAGTGTATCAGTAGCTAAATGTTTGAAAAAAAAAAGGTTTAACCTCGATTCCGGAGGGCAATTGAGTGTTCTGTGGATATCCGATACAATGAGTGGAGTGCTTTATCCACATAGCTCCGACTTAGCGCAGACAATATTTGCTAATCGTACCACGTGCAATAGTTCTTCATACTCTGGTCTTTATAATTACGCTACTATAAAGTTATTCTTTATAGTAGCGTAATTATTAAAAATATTAAAAAATCAAATCAAAAAGGAATGATCACTGAAATTTATGGATTGGATGGATTTTTAATAAACAGTCGTTACGTAGGGACCAATCGGTATGAAAATAAAAAAGTTATCTACTCCTAAGTCGAAGCAAGCGTAAAAGTATGTTACATAATTGCGTTAATTTTAACAGAACACGTTACTTTAAGTGTATGTTACTATCCATAATTGCCTATTAGTTAGCAAAGCGGCCAATTAATAGTCCATTAGATGCCAGTCGCCTTAATGGCAATTTCACCGTTAAAAAGGTTGCAGGCGCTTCATTTTGCTAGAGACAGGCTTTTATGAAATTAAATTCTTGAGTGAGATGTAATTATATGGTAATAAAGAAACGTATTGCGGTGTGGTGTCGGCATAAGAATTTTTTCTACATTTTTTTTCAGTCGTCGTATTTTTCAGTGTCGTACGAGGCGACTAAGGTTTTGGAAATTACTTAAAAATGGCGTGATAACAATGTAGAAATATCGTTCTCACCAGCAACGCTTGTAACAATCCACTGCAGGTCAACATGGGTTAGCCATAATCGCCGCGCGATTGGATTGGCGACCGGAGTACCAGTGGTCTTGCACTTTAGACGATGGTTCCCGTCACGCTTTCCCGTAGTCAAACATGGTGATTAAAACTTATGTTCTGAATAAGTAGGGCTTATTTTACATAAATATTAAAATGGCGTGAAAATATTTATACGTAATTTTTAGCATATCTATTTTATATTTGCAAACTAAATATTATATTATTTATATATTTTTTTTATTTACATAAATTGCCTATGAGTAATATTAACGATTTTATTTCTTTAACAAATACTATTGTTGGTAAAATTAACATTGCTGGTATGCTTTTTACTTCTCCAACTAAGCTGCCATGCTTGTTGAATCTGAAGCAGTTCACAACAATAGTCGGGCGGGGGAAATAATTACTCACTACTACCTAAAGACCTTCTATACAAAAATTTATAGATATATATTCAGCGTTCGTATGTGTATGTCATATAATACAAGAATTGTTCTAGGCTTTTCATTATTTTTGAAACGACCACCGTTTCATCATGGGGTTCTCTAACCGTGAACAAATTGGCGAAAGGTAACACTCCGTAGGTATCCCTTTTGTTGGCATCTTTTTCTTTTACCATACTTTACAGTTACAAAACTTTACGATGGCAGTAAATATTAGTCCTACAGACGATCAAAGCATATTTTAAAAAATATAGTGAGAAAGAATAAGAAAATACTAAGGATTGTGGAAGTTTGTGTAGATTGTGTCTATTATGTAGATTTTACAATCCTTACTAATTTTACATTCGGGCCCTCCTCAACCATCGTAAAAGACAGGGAATGATCTGTACATAATAAAAAAAGGGAATTAATCGCTACTTACTTATATAAAAGTTTGTATTATTGGTATTTTGAGTGTATATTCATTGGCAAGTCTTTAATCATAAGTAACATATTTAGATTTTATTACGATAATATTCCGTTACGTTTGGCTGACTTTACTGCTATAGATGCCGCTACTATATTTCGATTTTGGCTCAAATAAAAATAAAAGTACAAAAATTAAAGATTATTGAGATAGTGCTAAGTAACGGTGTAAAATAATTAATTCAAAACAGAGTCATTCATAAACTCCTATCTGTCACATTTTTCGTGTCAATAGTCTACTCCAGGTGAGAAGAGGACAAAAAGAAAACTACAAGAATGTAAAAGTGAGGCTGACGTTGGCCACAGAGAGAATGTGCCCTATCATCACTGCAACGGGGGCGTCGGAGCGTTGAGAGGTGCTTAGTGACTAGAGAGGGGAAAAGTGTTCAGACATCAAATCGAAAATGTTTTATTAGAGCTCCAAAGTATTATGTATTGAATTGTTTCTAATTACTCCATTTACACTAAGTAACCCTGTATGTAGTAAAAGTTTTGCCTGCATTTTTAGGGCATTACTTAAAGGAATTGTACATTGTAACAAAAACAGTGATAACCTGGCTCACGATTCGCATTATATTGTTAATAAAACATAAGTAAAAAACAATAATTGTGTGATATATTTATTAAGGATTTAATACAGTTTCGTTTCGTCGGGTACCGATAGCCCAGGGGCGAGACTCTTGCAAACTTTACATACTGTAAGGTATATTCTATAGTATGTTCTTTTACAGAATTGTTCTAACTTTCCATTGTATTCGTTTCACCTGACTACTGAATAGTCATCTGTAGAAATCGAAAAGAATTTAACGTATATTCTAATTCTACTATCTACTATCATAATTTTATCTACACTAACTAGCTATTAATGTACTTTAAACCTGAAGTGATATTTTACTATAAATTAATATTGTTCAACGATATTTAAAATGATTATTAAATATACTCTTCGCTTTCCTTTTCCTTTGTCCTTAAAAATGCACAATTTTGAAAGTAATTAAAGGGAAAGTTGGATAATTATTTTTTCTTCCAAGTCCTGAGAGTTGTTTGATTGCGCAATCGCCAATCTACTTCCTGAGGGAGATGGGCTTTACGTTAAAGAATTTCTTTAGCTATAATAGATAGCAGTAAATACTTGACGTAACAACAGTGGTTATTAAAATCTTCTCCGCTTATGCAGCTAAATGAAATTGTCAATTAGCTAGCGCAGCTGAGAAATATTAGGCAGTCATTAGTATTAAATTAATTAGGAAGTAATTTTAGCGTTAGTCGGTACCAGTACTTCATCTTGATATAAATTTACTTTAATGTTATTCTTTCATTACATTTTCTACTTAATTGTGTAACTAACATATAATAATTTTATTTATAGTGTTTCAAGTTTATAAGGACATCTTTTATATCTCGAAAATATATTTGTATTTAAAAAAAATATTTTTTCATTATTTTTATAAATTTGCAATTCGAATAAGCATTTTTTTATATAAAATAATACTTATAATACTTAATTAAATGAAATAACACTCAAAATTAAATGAAAGAGAAATTTTTAAAAATTCAACTGATTCGAACCCGTCACCTCTGCCGTACCGTATAATACACGCATCAGTTGAATTCATAAATCTCTCTTTATTTATTTCCGTCTCTTTGTCTGTTTCTTTACAGATACGAACATCAGAACGACTACGACTTCTACATCTTATAAGTACTTAAAAATTTCTATTTAATGTAATCACTCTCTCCTAAGAGTATAGTCACGATAGATAGATAGGTTGGGTTATCGGAATTCGAATCGAAAGACCCGAGTTCGATCCCCAGGTGGCAGGCTCGTACCAATGGCTTTATTCAAAACCTATGTACGATTCATATCGTTGGCTTGGACATAAAGACGGCGTCGGGCTCACCACCTGTCACGTTGTCCCGAAAATATCTTCGGTGGAAGACGGGTCAAGGCGACTTAATTTTCTAGACTAGACATCTGTCTACCCCTCTATTGGGAATTGCGTGAAGATATTTTTTTTTATTTAACGTAATCACAAAAAGTTCAGCATGATTAAGGTGCTGTAAATTAAAAAAAAATGTACTAATAGGTGTTAAGAATGGTTAATTCTATTCAGATTAAGTATTTTACATGAATTTTAATTAGCAGTATAGATGAATCTGTGCGTTAGGAATGAATTTAATTTTCGATTAAATGTTCACTCACTTTTGCACACAATTTTTTTTTGGTTTTTTAGGGAGTAGATAATGTATTCAAAAGTGTGTATACTCTATGGTGGTCTAATTTTTTGTAATGGTGCACTTTTGATAATAGTTTAATTTCTAGTTAATATTCTACAATTTTTCAGTAATAATACTCCTTAATTTTTAGTTATAATTGAAATATTTAAATTGTGGAATTATTAAAATGAATTTGTATTGATTTAACGATGAATTTATGCCAAGAGATCTCAATTATTCATTACAATTTGTAGCTTACATTATGTATACTTATTCTCTAAAAAATATGAGTCATTAGAAATACATTACGTAGTTAAAATCTGGAACAAACTTTGTTTACGGAAACGATAATTTTTCTTTTTTTGTCTATAGGTGCAATAACTTATTCAACCGCACTTAATGTGTATTTATTTCACCGAAACTGTGGAACAGCTGGCTCTAACCTTCACGTTCTTATTTATGTCTTTTGTTCTTGGTTTCTTGGGAATTTGCGAGAACACAAAATTCAGAGAGAAAACAAAAAGAAAAAAAATGTAAAAGAATATAATGTTGGATGATCTCAAAACCAAAGACTGTTATCTATTTTGTAATTAATTGAAATCACTTCATTATTTCTGCGAATTATTTAAGAAGAAATGGAAAAGCAATAAAACAAATAAACCTCTTTTAGGGGTTTATTCGTTTTATTAAGATTGACATTATTCAATAAACATATTTTTATAAACAAGAATTTTTGTACTATTGGTTATTTCAAGTTAAAGTAATAGTTTTTCATTGCATTCATGAGCGTTCATAACATCGTTTAAGGGTGTTTAGTACAATATCATGAGAACCATTTGGGCAAAGCAAGAATCATTAAGAATTAATTGTATCTATGCTGTGAAAGTTTCTAAGCTTAGTTTTATCGATGACAATATTACGGGAATAATATGAAATAAGATGGGGCTCCTAATATTCAATTATGCTTAAAATTGCATAAAAAATAATACGTAACATAATAATTGAATGGTTCTACCCGGTTAACGTCCACAATATAAAAGAAGCTACACGTGTCAATCCATCGCTGCAAGTCGGTCCAGCTGATTTAAATAGTGTCTATCTTTAAAAGATAAATTATATCTATTAAAGATATCTATCGAATGCAGTATTGGTTTCTATGGCAGATATTTCCAAGATCAGCAACATATACATCATTTGAATTCGACACACGTACACAAGGCAACGCGTGCGTACGACGCATAAAGTAATTTTGAAGTGCAAAGTTTTGTAAATGGTAGTTAGTACTTTTGTCGCAGTTGGTTTATTGTTGGTATTGAAATAAGAAAATGGAAAACTGAAGGATAGAAAATTTTGAGCTTAACCAGAAAATATCGTGTCCATACAGGTACATAACCTGTAAGAAAAAAAGAAAGAAAATATTTTATTCGTTATCACAATACACAATTGAAAAAAAATCAAAAATAATACATAACTAATACAAAGACTTTTGCATTGCGGTCATGAAAAGGTGGCCGACTCAGCATGTTGCTACAGCCAAAAAGCCGCAGCGCTGATATTCTGCCGGCACCATTGACAGAAAGTCTTACGGGCAGCTGTCGAGCAGTAATATTTTAGTAAAAAAAAAAGAAAAAAGTGTAGCATTAATATAAAAACTAAGGTATACAACAATAATTAAAAAACTTTATGAAAAAACTGTTAAAATAATAAAAAATTGATGGATGTAAAAACAGTTAAAATAATAAAAAAATTGATCGTAAAATTGGGTTCACTTACCCTAGTAACATAATAAGTTAAAATTTTAATTCTTACAATGTAAACATAGTATTTATGTAGTATTTACTGCTTAGATAACTCTATACATTACCCTCGCCATATGAATTTGACGTAGGGGTGGCGGTAAATTATTCCAGCATTTAGTTGCTAGATACCTAAAATTACCGGAAAATGCAGTTGTGACATGTTTTGGAATAGTTAGAAGAAAATGTGAACCACGTGTATAATGTGTTATGCTCATTAGACAATGTGAGTTTTCTTTATAGATACTCTGGAATTTTGTTTTTAACGACTCCAAATAGTAAGGTGGCAAATTGTAATAATTGTAATATGTCAGGTATGCGCTGCCCTACCACCAAACGGGTTCCCACTTTTTCATGGCGGTGGGGCTTAGTAACCGTGGCTTGGACACCCACGGTGAACCAAGAAGAACCCACATGGCCAGCCTAACTTAGCGGGGTATAACCGAGCCGACATGGCCGCTCGAGTGGTCTTGGACGTCCACTTCGGACGCGTGTTGCTGGGCTGAAGATGGAGTGTTTGCGTTGTTACCTTCGCACCGTTCTTCGTGCTCTCCATAGCCGAGGTGAAGTCATGGTGGAAGAGGAGTTTTGGTGTTGCGTTGCGCCATGCTCACTAACCACCGGGACTGGCGGAAGGACAGGTGCTTGGTAAAGCGCCTGCTTTCCTGAGCCCTATGGCTTCCGGGTGGCGTTGTCCGTGTCGCGAGAGCTCGTCACCCATATGGGTTTGGAGGCCAAGGAGATAGACGCATCCGTGTTCCGTCGCGTCTAGCCTAGTGGGAGTGGGAGAGAATTGAGTCCCGACAGAGTTCAAATATTATAATTATTGATTAGGATATTTGTTTATATCTTCGCAATACAAAATAAGTCCTTCCGACGCACCTTCCATCGAACACATTTTAAAGATGTTTATATGTTCACGTCGGGTTGGGTTTTTATACTTTAAAAAAAATCAAAAATACATACGAAATAAATACCAATACATAAATGGATGAAGAGGAACACAACTAAATGGAAGTTCTGATGGAAGATCTGACCGCCGAGATTGAGGGCAGGGGCAGAAAGATATCGAGCGGTGAAATCGGGGAACACCGCCTTCTGTATTAGAGCTTGGAGCGTTCTATCGCCGTGTCCCAGTCGCCTCAAATGTTCATCGAAGCTGTCTGGCATTTTTGGGAACCTAAAACCTTGCAGAAATGACTAAAGGAATAACTTAGGTAGGAATAAATAATAAAGGAATAACTAGGTATACCACCCACCAGGTCAGCCAGTGTCCAACCATAGCAAGATCTAGATAGCAAGATCTAGGTATTCTTATCTGTTTTGGTTTTCAGGAGGTTCTCGTCATTTGGGATGGTAATGTCCATAAAATATCCTTAGCTCTACCCGATTCATCAACACCATATCAGGCTTGTTTGCCAAAATTGTCCTGTTCGTGAGGCTGGGCCGGTCATGCAAACCAATGGGTTTTCTAAAACTTATGTACAAATTATATCGTTGGCTTGGACATAAAGACGGGGACGGGCTCACCTCCTGTCACGTTGTCCAGAAAATATCTTCGTTGGAAGGTGGGTCGAAGGGACTTAAATGTCTAGACTAGACCTCTGTCTACCACTGTATTGGGAATTGCGTGAAGATATTTATTTATTATTTATAGATATCTCAGATTGGGATTAAAATGTAATCGATTTTATTTGATTATACGCTTCTTTATTAATTATACAAACATTAGTATTGTAATTAAAATAATAATATTGGAAGGTGGGTCGAAGGGACTTAATTTTCTTTTTTTTTTAAATAATTTTTTTATAATTTTTTAAAATAATTGCGTAAATATATTTATTTGGTCATTGGCCGACCGGAGCGATTCGCAAAATGGTAGGTTTGAAAGATGACCTTATCACTAAAATAGATAAGAGAGTGCTTCGATGGTTTGGGCACGTTGAGCGAATGAGTGAAGACCGAATGGTGAAGAAAATATATAGCGCGAAAGTCAATATTAAAGGGAGTCGAGATAGGCCGAGACTAACTTTTGAAGACCATGTGAGCAAATTACTCCAAGAGGGGAGGGTCAAGAGTACTCGGATACCTCGACGTGCATGTATGAAGAAAATGATGATTCTGAAAGAAGCGAAAGGGGTATGTAAGGATCGTGACTTGGCGATCTATTCTCTCTGGCTTTGTCGGGGATCGTGCGTGAAGATAAATAAATAAATAAATAAAATATTTATTTATTTACGTATTAAATTATACAATTTAAATAGCTATAGCATAAATGCAGATGTCAATATCTTAATAATAATAATTGTCAAAATAATAAAAAATCTAATTAAGCCCTTAGTCAAATTATTCAAAATGTTGGTTTGAAAATATTCTATAATTGAGGAAAAACATGTAGTTTTATAATTAGGTATTGCTATATTATTTTAATGCTTCTGCGATTATTATAATTTCTAATACACATCCAATGAGAATTTCTAAAAGACATTTCAGTTCTGGCTGATGGCATTAAAATTTGTCGTGGTACCAAGTATTGAAGTGACATATATCTCCTATTTGCACAAACAAAATCATATGTGGTGTCGTAGCTATATACAAGGTATTGTAAGTAAATTTAAATCTTTAAGTCATAATATCAATAATAGTACGGTCAAGTTCTAAAATGTTGAACTCAGAAAAATATTTCAACAATTGCACATTATACAATAACAACATACAAATTTAAACGAAGCAAATAACATTGTATAAGTTTTACAAAGCCATTAGGCTAATTGGTAGGTTATCTCAGAAGCTAAGAGGTACGGGTTCAGATACTGAATTAAAAAAAAAACTAGTAAAAATTTGAATTTTATGTAATATTTATTTCAGAAAGCTTTTAGAGTAAATTTTTCTAGCGAGACTATCTGCATACATTTTTATTAAGGCTGACATTTTGTTTCAGATAATACCTAATAGAAAATAGACATAACACTAAAGATTTCTTTATATCATAATAAAAAATGCAGATTAAAGGTTGTAATTGTATTTTATTTATTACTATGTTTTTCCTTCGCCTACAATAGCTTACTTACACACATAACGGCCGTAAGGATTTAGACCTGGAAGAGGATGCACGGAATGTTTTTTCTCCGCATGATAACGAAAAAGTTTCTTGCTGCTAACCAGAAGATTTTCTTTATAAAATAAAAATAAAATATAAAATATCTTCACACAATTCCCAATACAGGGGTAGACAGAGGTCTAGTCTAGACATTTAAGTCCCTTCGACCCACCTTCCACCGAAAATATTTTCGGGACAAAGTGACAGGTGGTGAGCCCGTCGCCATCTTTATGGCCAAGCCAACGATATAATTTGTACATAGGTTTTTTAGAAAAACTTTTTTAAAAAAAATAAAAAAAATTGGTACGGCCAGTTGAGGATCGAACTCGGGTCTCTTGAATCTAAATTCATACCACCCAACCACTCGGCTATCGTGACTTATATAAGATTTTATTTGCTTTTGTGGATCTTGAGAAGGCATTTGATAAGGTTATAAGGAAGAAAATGTGGGAACTGTTGCCATGGTATGGTGTGTATGGTCCATTGCTATGGGCTGTGCAGTCACTTTACTGTGACTGTTAAGCCTGTGAGCGGGTAGGGCATGACCTGTCACCC
Source organism: Sericinus montela (assembly GCA_029286605.1). NCBI lineage: Eukaryota > Metazoa > Arthropoda > Insecta > Lepidoptera > Papilionidae > Sericinus > Sericinus montela. The sequence continues at coordinate 588,396 of JAGSMR010000027.1, forward strand.
ATGTTTAGCGTCCAATCGGGCGTAAAACAGGGGTGGTCTTTCATACTGTATCTCAACAGCTGTTTAGTTTGTGCAAGATAGTCGTTTGGGTGTGAAATTGAGTGACATGAAAGTAAATTATCTGCTGTATACTGATGATGCAGTGCTGAGTACACCATCAGAGGCAGAACTGTAGGCATTAGTTACGTATTGACAGAAGAATGTGAAATTAAAAGTCTCCATTTGAATGCTAATAAAACTATGGTTCTGGTAAGGGATGTAGGGAGAAGATATGGGTAAATAAGGAATGTCTAGAACAGGTGAATGCAATTGTATAGTTGGAGAGTGCTTTTAGCCGGCATGGAAGATGTGATATAGATGTGGTCAGGCGTGTAGCTGCCTGCTTTGTTCCGTCAACGGTGCCCTGACTGCGTTAGTCAAAAGGCAAGACGCTTTGCAATACATAACGCAGTGTTGGTACCGGCTATGTTATATGGCAGCGAAACCTGGGTATGCCAGAAAGAGCGTAAAAGCAAGTTGAATACAGTGGAGACGCGATATCTTCGTAAAATGTCCGGCATCGCCTTGGACGATGGAATACGAAACGAAGAGATTCGCAGTATGGCATGTTTGAAAGATGACCTTATCACAAAAATTGATAAGAGTGTGCTTCGATAGTTTGGGCACAATGAGTGATGACCGCATTCGGTAATATTTTCTGCACCATTGTTAAGAAAATATTTGGAGAGAAAGTTTATATTAAAATGTGTCGAGGTAGGCCGAGACTTACTTTCGAAGACCATGTAACCAAATTGCTCGAAGAGTAGAGGGTAAAGAGTACTCGAATACCTAGACGTGCCTGCATGACGAAGATGATGAATCTGTAAGAAGCGAAAGAGGTATGTAAGGATCGTGACACTTGGCGATCTGTTCCATTCACTTAATTAAATTTATCAATTTATTTATTGACATTAGAAGCATAAATTCAATTTTAAATCAACTTTTTTTAAATTAACCTCTTTTTTGTAATGAGGTTTCTATCAAAAAGAATAGGTAAATACAGAGTTCTTTTCACCAATTATTCCTCTTTATTAGAGAATTAATTGAGACGACCCGTTGTACCCTCAGACAAAGGTACAAAAAGGTGTTTTTTCAATACAGCCAGATACAATATGTTTTTTTCCAGAATATTTCATTATATTTATATAACCAGTGAAAAAGATGTTAGATGAATAAAAATATATTATTTCTTTATGAAGTTAATAATAAGCTACTTTGAGAGCTTTTCACATTCTTATTTTTGAAATAAAAAAAAATATTTATGGACCCTTGTCCAGAATTGTCAATGGAGACTTAAACTTATAAAATAATTCTACAGTAGTCTTAAAGTTGATCAGGTTGTTTTATGTTGTTAATTTAAACACTGACGTACGAAATATGGTTGTCAAGGTGATGAGCCTGTCGCCGTCTAAAAGACGGCGACAGGCTCACCACCTGTCGCGTTGTCCCAAAAATTTCTTCTGTGGAAGGTGGGTCGAAAGGACATAATCGTCAAGACCTCTGTCTACCCCTGTATAAGGATTGGCGAGAAGATATTTTTATTAGTATCTTAACTTTCTCAAGAACTTTGTTAAGAAAATTATGGATGTGTTTTCAATCGTGTTATATGGTAATAATTAATTAATAAACGTAATATGTGTTATAAACTTTTGATAAAGCCATAAAGGTGAAACCGGCGAGGCATTTAATGGAAAATAATTCAATTATGGAATTAGTAAAACTGAATATGAATTGATTTAATCATGAAGTTCTATCAAGTGACCTCTAGCGTGAGTATTCAATATAACAAGTTTGCTTCTAACTAAATAACTAAACTACAAGTGTGTCTTCTGATGCTATTTTGTCCCAGTAGTCCCCTGAAATACATGATACCATTATAAATTGTTATTTTTATCCTACTTGACCAACTACAAAGTTATCATATTATTTTTGCCAATCTAGATGGAGTGCCTGTCACGCTAGGATTAACTATTATTTACTTAATAGCACATATTTATGAACACTCGTCTTACCGTCCCCTATTCAATGTGAATCTATCACATTGAATGGAATGTTGTATGGGAATGTGGTAATATTGGATGGAACTATAACAATACATATATGTTTATTTTACAATTAAAACAATATAGACATAATAACATAAATATTCTAATTTCAAATTTGCTAATATTAAATATTTTTAACTTTTACTGCGTTATCCACCGCGACAAAAAAAACACTCCATTTTTTAACAATAATTAATTTGAAAAATATTTCGTGTGTATTACCTCATCTCCAAAAACAAAATCAAAAATTGTTTATAGAAATTTATGGAAATTTTCCTATTTTACCTATTCAATTTTCCTATTCAATGTACGATCATAAGAGTATGTCTTTGTTATGGCTAGGTCTCCCTAGGCAAGGTAAATAATGAATGTAATATACACATGTTAAGTAAACTAAATTAGGTTTATATAAGCGTCGGGTATTTGCATTACGCAACTAAGTAAGTAGTGGTAACTACTTACGTGAAGACAATATAAAACGTGAAGTCGTATAATTACCGTGAAAATATTCTCTCGCATAAGTAGTACTGGTATATTTTTGGACGTATTTGCGTTTGCAAAGCTTAAAAGCAAGTTTAATATCCTTCCAGTTTTATATTTAGTAACACGATTTTATTTTTTATAGATCACATTATAATTTATTGAAAACTCGTCCTATTTTAATCCAGAAATCCATCCAGAATCTGTGATGCATTTTTGTGTAACCGATCAGTTGTAACGACATCTGATCGGTTAGATGAAAAGGGATAAGCCCCGTTTTTTCTGTCAGACAAAATTAGTGTTGACAAGGTGTAGCAGAATAGCTAATACAATTATGGTAACGTTATAAATCTACTTGTAAATTATCAGAGTAATATAAATAATGTAACAATTGTTCTTTAGTTCTAAATTGTGCTTTAGTTTACTGTAAAATTAGCTTGTGTGTGTTACGATAGCCGAGTAGTTGTGTGGAGTTGGCTGGTAGTCAGAATTCGAGTCCATAGAACCGAGTTCGATGCTCAGGTGACAGCCTCATACCAATGGGTTTTTTTTAAACTTATGTATGATTTATAGCGTAGGCTTGGATATAAAGATGGCGACGAGATAACCACCTAGCACAAAAATATCTTCGGTGGAAGGCGTGTCGAAAGGACTTAATTGTATAAATGGAATAGTTGACTTCTGTCTACTCTAGTTTTGGGATTGGTGTGAGGATTTTTTTGATATTACTCTTAACATTTATGTCATCAACCTAAAGAATAAAAATTTAAAATTTTGAATTTTATTAAGAAAGGAAAGCACTTATACTTAAGCACAAATATCTTAACTGACGCTTGTAGCAAGAAAATGATCAATCTTATAGAAACGAATGAGGTATGTAAATTGTGTCGTGACATGTGGTGGACCACTCCTTTTGATGCCTTATGTAAATTATGCTCTATATAAATACTGGTTATGGTAGAAACAACATTTTTCTTTGTAAGATTAAATCATTTCGTAGATAAATAAATAAATTTCCGAGTGATTACGGCGTAACTATTTACCCCCCTTATTCTTCGTAAGAAGCAACTACGGGAAAAGTCCTGCAAATCGCAATAGCATCGACAGATAGCGATCATAGCAAAAATATACAAAACTAAGTTGACCAGTGATGGGTAGCAGAGGCTATGCTGCGAGGTGTCTGGTACTGCGATCGTCAGTTGATATGTATGGCTAATATGGCAAACCCTCCGGTGCGGGAGAGGCCGATATCCTGCGGTGAACTTTAACAGACTGTTATTATGATTATGATATTAGTTATTAGTTATATCTTTGTGCCATTTCCAATACTGTGGTGGACAGAGGTCTAGACAATTAAGTCCTTTCGACCCACTTTTCACTGAAGACCTTTTTTGGACAACATGACAGGTGGTGAATCTGTAAGCGTCTTCACCACCTTGTTGTCCCTCAGACCCGAGTCTCTTGACCATTATTCCAATCACCCAACCATTTGGCAATCGTGACTATAATAATAATAATGTCAAATATTTACAATTCAGAAAATTCATTTCCGATTATAAACTGAAATAATAGCCGAACTTATTATTTAATGATCATTACACATCTACAGCTTAAGGCAGTTTGAAGGCTGTTCTAAGCTAGGAGTGGCTCTATAATCTTATTTTAGTTTAGATACAAGTTATAGCAACAATTTCTTGTGTAATTTGCTATGCAAGAAGACGACGTCTTATCCACAGATATACTATTATTTCGCAAAGGCTTCGTATTTTCTGTAAGATACGGACCTGATGCTCGTTTCTCCTATGGGTGTCGCAAGAGGCCTACCTTACAAATAATAATGTCTACCCACAAATGGCAAGATCATAATTATCATCACCATAACTGCCTATCATAAGTCCACTGCTGAACATAGGCTTCCCACAAAGATTGCCACATAGAACGGTCCTGTGCCATCTGCATCCATCGATAACTGCAACATTGTGGAGGTAGTCTTTCCATGTTGTTGGGTGGTCGTCCTACACGCACACACACTACACATCTCATAAATACCCGAAATATAACTGAGTAGACCGGTTACAGGTAGCGAGTTAAACTGCGAGTGAGTGACGGTGCTAGATTCGAGTGAAATGTAGTGACGCTTTTTTTATCTACGGACCAGATAACAGAGGACAATTTTTTATTTCCGCGTGCGGGAACAATGCAATATAAATTTATGCGGATATCTAAATATCTCTTTTATGTTTTCAAAATGATCTTGCAGTTTCCCGAAACATAATTCAAAATTATTTAACAAACAATATATGTTTTAATGTAATAGGTTGAGTACTGTATATACAACAGGGCCTTAAAATTTTACTGCAGAACCTGAGTTTGCCACACAAATTAGCGATCGCAGTGAAGATACTGCACACTTTCGACGCTATTGTTTCTCATCGGAATTATTAATATTGATCGTGATGGTTATCCTGCTATCTGCCCATTGCTTTTACGGTATTCAAAGTCTTTTCTCATTGCCGTATCTTACACCACCCAAGAGAAGACACAACTATTTATAATTTACAAGCGGTTCCGACAGGCGTACTCCTGCTTACCTAAACTACTCTATCTGACTTACATCTAGGCACCCCAGCAAAACAAACATTAAAAAAAAAAAAAGTGATAATCGGTTCTATACTTTCGGAGTGATCATTTGCTTTGCATTATCGTTTGTTTCTAATGTTGTCTTTATGTTTTGAATGTACACACTTCTGTTGTATACTATTCAATGACTTGCACCATCTAGTTCACTTGTATCTTTGTTCAACGTAAGATGCTCTGATTTAATATGCTGTGGAGGTGTCCAGAGGATCAATATTTTAAATGAAGTTTGAACTTGGAATACTAAGTTAACTTTAATTAGTTGGTCGTATAATCCTTGTAGTGATAGCGTGCTGGATAAGGATCTAGTTTCGGTATACTTAAGGCAAAATATCTCGAAATCCTGAGCCCCAAATTACTGTATTTATTGTTCTTTTTTCTTAACTTTTACACAGCACATCAAAAGCCTACAGCGGGGCATAGAATCCTAACATCTTGAATGAAACTGGACGTAATTTTTTTGAAAAATAAATTTAATGTGGTGGCACTACGGCTCCATTTTAACGAAAACTTTAATCGGAATTCAGATAAAAATTTCTTCACGCATTCCCAATACAAGGGTAGACAGAGGTCTAATCTAGACAATTAAGTCCCTTTGACCCACCTTCCACTGAAAATATTTTCGGGACAGCATGACAGGCGATGAGCCAGTCGCCGTCTTTATGTCCTAGCCTACGATATAATTCATAAATAAGTTTTGAAAAACCCAATGGTACGAGCCTGCCACCTAGGGATCGAATTCGGGTCTCTTGACTTGAAATTCCGACCACCCAACTTGGCTATCGTGAATTCAGATCACTTTACTATTCTGTTATCGTAACTTCAATTAAAAAAAACAGGAAGCAAAATTGAGCATATCGGTGATGGGTTACAGTGTCTTTTAAGAGCGTTAATCAAGTTTTTGATCGTCAATCAAGTTGCCAATGGCGAATTTGGCAAACTAGCGTAACTTAAAATAATATTAAATGTACGATCACGGATAAAACTTACCAAGTTTATATCCGTTAAATATTGATTTTAAAACCAAATGAATAAGTGAGGTCTTTAGATAATACCTATCCGGTAACTTGGCGTAAAACTTTGTAAGAACAGTTGGATTTTCTTATCAGAAAAAAGAAAATTCTACTGTTCTACATTTAGCATGAAAAAGTTTTCTATAATCTATGAAAATAATGGCTTCATTTAAATACATAGTTTTAAAATTTTAAGATAACATGGGATGTTTTCAATTAATCAGAAAAAGTGATAGATGTTTGTTTTTGGAAACATTATCCTGAGATATTCTTTTCTTTCTCCTTAAAGTACTACCATTTTATCTAATAATGAAAAGACCTTAAGGGGCAATTCTAATAAAGTACTTATGAGTTAAAATATAAAAAATGACGTGGTAGCTTAGTGGTTAAGATGCTCGCGTTGGAGCGCGAAAGATCGAAGTTCAAATACCGGGTCAGCATATACCATGTGCAATAAAGGAAAGCGAACTGTGTTAATTTTAGTATCTGAGAAATATTAAAAAATGGAAAAAGTATTTGGTGGACGTGTAAATTTCGCCAAGCAGCACTAGAGTCGCGTGGTGGAGTTTTACCAGCTTTTCATTTCATGAATTTAAAAGAAGGCATGGCAGTGCGATTTTACGGGGTCGTCACTTTTACCTTAATAAGAAATGACAATAATTTAAAATAAAGATTTTATACCCGTGAAGTATCAGCGTAAGACTCCGTTTTTTGCTACGGGAGTCGTAAAAGGATACGAAGAGAAAGCCGATAGAAGCTAGAGGCTGATACATGGCGGTTTAACCATTAAAAAAAGGAATTATGTGTTAAAGGGGAGTTTTATAGTCAAAGAATTTTAATTAAACGATTATATATGGAATTTGTCGTATTTTATAAATAATATTTCGCCCACCTTTTGTTGAACGCCAACTCATAACAAATTTTTATTTGGATATAAATACTTTTAATTTTTAGTGGTATATACTTACATACATAAATATTCATATATAGATAATATTCATATATAGATATAGATATCCATGACTCCAGTCTAAACAATTATATTCATCACACAAACGTTTGTCCCTATAAGGATCGGACTCCGGAACTCAGGATCGGAAGGCAGGGCAGCTGCCAACTGGGCTATCGGGTTGTAAAATATGTTACTTTCAGTAATATCTTTGAAAGAATACGGTGGACCTTATAATTAAATTAAAGTTCTTGTATATTAGTGCAATTATCATGTTACAACCATAATGTTACACTTATAAATAAAATAAATATCTTCACGTAATTCCCAACACAGGGGTAGACAAAGGTCTATGCGACTTTCCTCCGAAGATATTTTCGGGACTACATGACAGGTGGTGAGCCCAATGCCGTCTTTATATCCAAGTTAATGTAATTCGTAAATAAGTTTTTGAATAACCCATCAGTATGAGCCTGCCATCTGGGGATCGAACTCGGGTCTCTTGACTCGAAATTCCGACCACCCAACCACTCGCCTATCGTGACTTCAAATAACTTAAATTTAATTTACTTAAATGTTTCAGACTGTTAATAGTTACATATAAATGTTACTTAAGTACTTTTACCTTTAACTGAACATCGATAGGTTTTTAAATTGAAAGAAGTTCAGAAATAAAACAAATCCATTTAACTCGATATCGTGTTAGTTTAGTACTCGTATCTTAAAACAAGATGTTCAATATTTCAAACGATCTTTCCTTGTTACTTTCCTCTCTGCAATTAAGAAAAGAGCAATCCAGACATTTCCCATTTACTACACATAGTGATGGGCAATACGTGTAAATATATTGCAATGATTATAAAGTGTAACTGTTTCTAAGAAATAGTAAATATAAATAGTAGTAAATTAAAAAGTCACGATAGCCGAGTGGTTGGGTGGTCGGAATTTTGAGTCAAGAGACCCGAGGTGGATCCCCAGGTGGCAGGCATGTACCAATGGGTTTCTCAAAAAAAAAAAAAAAACTTATGTACGCATTATTTCGTTGGCTTGGACATAAAGACAGCGTCGGACTCACCACCGGTCACAGTATCCCGAAAATATCTTCGGTGGAAGGTGGGTCGAAAGGACTTAATTCTAGACTCGACCTCTGTTGACAGAGGTCGAGTCTAGACAATTGTATTGAGAATTGCGTGAAGATATTTATTTATTTAATAAATAGTAGTATTAAGAAATAATAATCAAGGTTATATTCCTAAATTATTTTACCATGTAATTTTACAGATATAATCCGACAACTTTGTCAAAGACCCCTGTGTGTAACCATTATTCACCTGTCGAGTAAAATAGTGCCTATTATAAAAATGTTTCTCTTCAGGAGTCAACTTTTTGTATGAATTTTGGATTGAAAAAAAAAATGTATGTTGTAGTCACTATAGATCTCTCGTATTGCGTTTTTGTCAAGCTGAAATATTCTCAATTTAAACGTTTATTAATTGCTTGTTATTTATTGTAATAAATAATTGTTTATTAATTGATAATGTTTTACATGACTTGGTTATTAAAATTGCAATTATTAAATTTTGAACGTATCCTTAGATACATTATGCAGTTACTTTTGCACCTTCTTGAATGAAATTAATGAATTTGACTTGCATGTACTATTTGCTCCTTGTATTTCTATATGTTGATAGGTCAGCGACTAACTGTTGATTTCATAAATTAGTAATACCATTAAAAATGCAAATGCATTAAAATGATCCCTAGTTGTGCGAATTATATCGTTGGCTTGGACATACATACGGCGACGGGGTCACCACCTGTCACATTGTTCTGAAAATATCTTGGGTGAAAGGTGGGTCGAAGGGACTTAATTGTCTAGACTAGACCTCTCTCTACCCCTGTATTGGGAATAATTGAAGATTTATTTATTAAAAATGCATTGTGGGGAATTGAATTTATATGTTATAGAATTTATGTGATGATATTATTTTTTTATAGAAAAGGGAGGCAAACGAGCAGGTGACTCACGTGATTGTCGTGGTCGTGGTCGTGGTACTTCCCCGGTCAAGCCGGCCCATTCATGCAAAAACAAAAGCTGATGCGTAGCCACGCATTACCACTGTTATTCTATTAACAGAATTTAATTTAGTTATAATTACATCAGTCAGAATATAATTACAGAGAAATATTTTTTTTATCGATACCGTCACTACTCAACACTAATCCTATCGAAGTGAGCGTATCCGAAAACACAAACTGTTTGCGCTATCAATTCTACTGATTAAGACGTTAAGTGTTATCGAGTTGTTTTTTTTTTTTTAAGTTTTCTTGTAGGTACATACATACATACATATCATCACGCCTCTTTCCCGTAGGGGTAGGCAGAGACCACTTCTTTCCACTTGCTACGATCCTTACATACTTGTTTCGCTTCGTCCACTTTCATTATTCCTTCATACATTCTCTTCGATTCAGGGTACTCTTGACCTGGCCTTTTTCAGGACGTCCCTGATTTGGTCTTGAAACGTCCGCCTAGGTCTTCCCCTTCCTACACTTCCATTCACACTCGCCTTATATGCTTTTTCGTCAATCGTTCTTCATTCATTCTCTCGACATGGCCAAACCATCTCAGCATACCTTTCTCAATTTTAGTCACTACATCTTCTTTCAGACCACAACGTTTCCTTATTTCACCATTCCTTATCCTGTCGCTCAGTTTAACTCCTAACATACTTCTTAATGCTCTCATCTCAACTGCATTTACTCTGCTTTCATGTTTCTTCTGCCATACCCAACTTTCACTTCCGTACATAAGTGTCGGAACCAAAACTCCCCTATGCACAGCCAAACGAGCCTTGTTAGACACCATCCGACTGCTCATAAAGGAGTGCAAAGCTCCATTCACCATGTTTCCTGCATTCACTCTTCTTTCAATATCACTCTCACACTTTCCATCTCTTGTGAACTTTGAACCCAGATACACAAACTCATTCACCTGTTCAATTTGTTCATCTCCAATCACTATATTGCAGTCTGTCATGACCTCATCTCTTTCAAACACCATTACTTTCGTCTTCTTTACATTCATCTTCATCCCCTTCCTAACAAAATCTTCACTCATAGCAGTTACCATCTCCTGCATCTCCTCGGCTGAAGACGCAAGTAATACTTGATCATCAGCATAGAGAAAACATTTGACGAGTAACTCATTCATTCTCAACCCACTTTCATTCTCTTTTAAATCTGTCAAGCAATTGTCCATAAACAGATTAAACAGCCACGGTGACGCTACACATCCCTGTCTAACACCTTTTCGATATTAAACCATTCAGTGTACGCCCGTTTATCCTTACACAAGCACAGGAATCCCTATAAAGAGATTGCAATGCTCGTATGAGGATACTGCTGACACCTTTCACGGACAATGCTGACCACAATTCATTCCTCACCACTCTATCATAGGCCTTTTCTAAATCCACGAACGTGCAATAGACCTTCTGGTTTTAGCCAGACACTTTTCGGCTATGCACCGCAAGGAAAAGACCTGATCCGTACACCCATTCCTTTCTAAATCCCGCTTGTGCATCCCATACTTTTCGTCCGTTTCATTCACAACCCTTTCAATCAACACTTTCGCATACAATTTACCGACGACGCTGAGAAGGCTTATACCGCGGTAATTTACGCAGTCCTGCCGTGACCCCTTTCCCTTATATAATGGCACGATTACGGCTTTGCACCAGTCTCCCGGTACTTGCCCATTTTGCCAGCACATATGGAAAAGGCGGTACAGCTGACTAGCCACTAAGCCCTGTCCAGTCCTCAGCATCTCGACGGTAATCCTATCATATCCGGCAGCCTTACCAAATCTCATACTTTTCAACGCTTTTACTATTTCATCCACGCTTATCTCACTGTCATCAACATTTATATTAACCATGGAAGGTGCCGGGTGTTGTACCTGCACTTCCTCTCTTTCAAATAAACATTCAAAATACTCTTTCCATCTCTTTAACACATATTCTTCTCCTTTTATAATGCTCCCATCTTGACTCCTGATTGTATTCAGCTCCGAGGTAGAGGTTTTCCTCTGGCTGTATTGACGGATTTCCAGAAAAACTTGATGTTTGACTGGAAATCTTCAGTGAGCCTCCTATCAAAATCATCCTTTTGTTCTTCTTTCTTTCTAGTCACAACATCTTTCGCAGCTGATTTGAATCTTTTATACTTCTTTCTCGCTTCCTTTATCTCGTCATTCGTCGCCTTTTGAAGTTTTTGGTTAGCTTTTGTTGCTAACCAATCCAACTCCACCTTTCTTCTTTTCTTGCACAGCCTTTTGTACATCTTTATCCATCCACACATTATACTTCTTTCTTCCTTTCCTCCGTTTAGCTACTCCGCATACCTCAACAGCAACATTCACGACTCCTTTCTTAAATGTCTCCCACAAATCTTCAATCACACATATCTCTTCTATGCCTTTAAAACTTTCTATCAGTTTCTCTACATACTCGTCTTTCTTATCTTTTTCTTGTAGAATTTCCACTTTTATTCTGTCCAAAACACTCGTAGGCTCGGCTCCTCGGTGTCGCCACCGTTTAAAGATGCCATGTATTCGGGCTATGACCAGGAAGTGGTCTGTGTCAAGGCCTACACCGCGGTATGCTCGAGTGTCTAGCAGGTTCTTCCTCAATCTTTGATCCACAATAACAAAATCAATTATACTTCTAGACTCACCCTCAATTCTTGTATACAAATGGATCTTTTGTGATCAAACATTGTATTGGCCACGCACAGATTCCATTCAAGCATACTTCAAGTAGGCTTCTCCCATTTTCGTTCACTCTCTCGTCCCCAAATGTACCCAGTACTCCTTCATACCCATCACGCTTTACTCCAACCCACCCATTAAAGTCCCCTAACATCACGATCCGTTCATTTCTCCGCATTTATTCAAGACCTCTCTCATGCTATCCCAAAATTCCTCTCTCTCTTTTGGGCTTTTAATGACCCACCCTCGCAGATCCGTCGGTGCATAAACCCCAAGGATAAACAAGCGGGTGAGTCCAACTTTAACCTAACCCAGAGGAGTCTTGGGCTTACACATTCATGCTCTATCACACATTCAACTATTCGAGAGGAAAGAATCACACCAACTCCTGACAGCCTCGGCTGGTTTGGGGACTCCCGACCAGTATGCCGTGTAGGGACCATGAACCGTGGTGTCACATCCTTTCCTCTTGGTTTCGTTCACGCACAGGATATCTATACATCGTTCGTCCATCATCTGACATACTTCATCTACCTTACCATCCATTCCTCCTCTTACATTCAACGTAGCGAAGCGGCTCTCCATGGGCCGCTTTTCGCCCCCGCGAGAAACGAGACGTGATGGGTGGCGAACCACATCGCCGCCATTTTGGTAAGTAAAATTCACCATTGCGTTCCCACGAGTAGCAAGGGAAAGGTTTGTCCACCCCAGCAGAGCCCCGCATGCCAGGGTAAGGCTAGCCTAATTCTGGGTCGCCCGGTCCCAGGGCAGTGTGGCACGCTAACGACTAGGCTTGCCCCTAGCCATGCATCCATCCGCACGGCAGACGTTGGATTGGCGGAGAGAATAGGAGTAAGGAAAGGGAAGTATAGGTTGTGAGAAAAGGAAGATTAAGTTAAGGTGGGAATTAGGAAAGGTAGGATATTACCGCCCAGGAAGGCAAGGGATAGGACAGTAATAGCTAGGGAAGCCGGGGTCGCATACCCGTATACCATACCACAACTACCGGACAGGTAAGTTGGGATGAGTATCCTGACCGGTGACTACTTACTTATAAGAGTTCTACATAGAGTTTCAGTATTCTTAATTCAGCCTACATAACACAATCTTACCTATCTACATGCGGGGCTCTGCTGGGGTGGACAAACCTTTCCCTTGCTACTCGTGGGAACGCAATGGTGAATTTTACTTACCAAAATGGCGGCGATGTGGTTCGCCACCCATCACGTCTCGTTTCTCGCGGGGCGAAAAGCGGCCCATGGAGAGCCGCTTCGCTACGTTGAATGTAAGAGGAGGAATGGATGGTAAGGTAGATGAAGTATGTCAGATAAGTAAGATCTTACCTATTTTCTTGTAGGTGTTAGATGAAATTCTAGACGTTTTATAAACAAACGAGTAGACTTAAAACTTTATGGACCATGTATTTTATGTAAATGAAGCGAAGAATTACTTTAATAAAATCTTGGTCGAAGTACATTCTACTTTGACTATTTCTTTCGGGTATAGACTTTTACAACGTGTGTGGTGTTCCCAATTATGACCAGCAGCGGTCTTGAAATTAGCTATGATTTTCATCTTGTACATGTTAGTCTGGATACTTTCTTATTAGGAGACACTGTTCAGGGCATTGAACACATTGTTAAGTTTCTTCAACCTGCTTAAAACCTGCTAAAAGAAATATGATATGAATATGAGACTGATGTATTTACAATTAACCATGATACGGTATCATGGTTAATTGTAAATTATTTTTAGTTTAGTTTTTGGGAGACTTCTTAATACAACGGTAAAGAGTTTTTAAATATCCCTCAGGAGATACATCTTTGCTCTCTTTGCGTAAGAGTTCCAAATTCCTTTTCTACATATACTTTGTAGGGATAGGGAGATAGGGACAACATCACGTATATTACTCTGATTCCAAAGTAAAGCGATAAAGTACTTGGGTGATGTAATCGGAAACAATAAAGGGACCACAAACATAGAAAAAGTGTTTTGTACATTGACCTGTCTGGGAATCAAACCAGGGTCTTCAGAGCTGGTGACACCATGTAAACCGGTGTATGTTAATCGTTCATGCAGGTCGTAAAATTCTATACTCGGAACCATATCGTAGCGCCAGTTCACCGAAAGCTTATAAGTGTTTAGTTCTGTCTACGATTAATCGTAACTTTCATCTATCGAGCAAGGATGCTCTGCTAATTACTAGCAAGATAGGTAAGATTGTGTTATGTAGGCTGAATTAAGAATACTGAAACTCTATGTAGAACTCTTATAAGTAAGTAGTCACCGGTCAGGGTTGGCACCGGTTCTAACGCGTCTTTTCCGGTACTCCTACTCTCTAGGCGTCGACCCGAAGGCATGGAAGACAGCTTTGGTGCACCCGATCCCTAAGTAAGGCGACCGCTCAGATCCGAACAACTACAGACCGATCGCCATCACCTCCTTGTTCTCCAAAATAAAAAGTTAATCAAAATAATGGAATCCATTATAAACTGCCAGCTCTTGAGAGGAGCACCAGTTGATTAGTGACCGCCAGTACGGCTTCCGTCGGGTTCGCTCAGCTAATGATCTTCTTGTGTACCTCACTCACCGATGGGCGAAGGCATAGGCCCTGGCAGTTACTTTGGACATAGCGAAAGCCTTCGATCGGGTATGGCACAAAGCGCTTCTCTCGAAGCTTTCGTCATTTGGGCTTCCCGAGAAATTTTGCAATTGGGTCACGAGGTTTTTTACAGACGGGAGCATTAAGTTCGTTGTTGACGGTGCATGCTAGGACTCCAAGTCTGTGCAGGCTGGTGTCCCACAAGGCTGTGTGCTATCGCCAACCCTGTTTTTTCTGCACATCAATGATTTGTTACAAATTTGTAATATTCATTGATGCCTTATACACCGGCCGTGCCAATATTTCTCGGGAACACGTCGACGAGTATCGGAACAAACTTGTGTCTGATGTCGAGATTTTGTTAGACAAAATCTCAGACTAGGGCCGACTAAATTTAGTCCAATTCAACCCTAAAAATACACAAGTTTGGGCGTTTACCGCTAAAAGAAACCCTTCGTCGTGTCACCTCATTTTGAGGGTACTCCCCTACTTGCCTCAGCAAGTATCGGAATCCTTGGCGTTGACATATCGAGCAACGTTCAGTTCTGCCGCACATAGAGAACTGTTCGCATCTCTAGGCGGGGGCACCACAGTGTTAGCTCCTTTATTTGACCGTATCCAACGAAGAGCAGCTCGAATCAATAACGGCCATGATCTATCTGATCGGCTGGCATTGCGAAGAGACGTTGCATTTCTTTGAATTTTTACAACATTTACTACGTGGAATGCTCCGAGGAATTGTTCGGATTAATCCCAGCCGCTGAATTTCCCCAACATAAGGTACGTTGGCATAGTCAAAAATTCCATCAACACCATCTGGATGCTGGGCATTCCAACACAGTACGTTTTTCGCGGAATTTTCTGCCACGCAGCACACACGCGCACCTGCACTTTATGGAATGCTGCCATGCCGTCAGTGGTTTTTCCGGACCAATACGACTTAGGGACCTTCAAGAAAAGAGCCTATACCTTTCTCAAAGGCTGGCAACGCATCTGCTATTTCTCCGGTATTGCAGATGTTCGAGGGCGGCGGTAATCACTTACAATCACGTATGCTACCAGCTCGTTTGCCGCCCTTTTCTATAAAAAAAAATCTTTACGCATAGTGTCTGACAGGGTAGCAAGAAAGAAACAGATTTCCAAGTGTCACGGTCCTTTCATTCTCCATTCACTTCTTTGAAATTTATCATGTTCTTAATACACGCACGTCTAGGTATCCTTCGAGCAATTTGCTCACATGGTCTTCGTAATTTAGTCTCGGTCTTCCTGATCCCCTTTTAATGTAAAATTTCGCGCTATATATTTTCTTCAGCTATCTATACCATAGTGTACTCTAGCATATTTTGTGAAGTAAATATTGGAGGTATAATGTCACAAATAATATTTTTTTCATCAACAAATCAAAAATAAATAAAAATACAGCAATCATTAATATTCTCTAAGTAAAAAATTATGTTAACAAGGTAAGACATTAATGCGCCGGCAAATTGTTTTTTTTTTTGACGGCGTAATAATTTACAAATAAAAAAACCTTAATTAAATCAAATTATGCCTCAGCAACAACACTCAATCCTATTAAGTCCGGTCTAAGAAATCTTGTAACTTTTTGCTCTTTGCTAAGAAAAATTCAGTGACTTTAAATTTAGCCCCCAAAATAAGTTCCCGCGGGCGCGTTGTGATTTACATAAAACTTGTTTAAATGGTAATATTTGGAGATGTCATCCGCCGCAAGCGGGACCGGAGCTCTTAACCAAATCTATCCTAATAATATTGATATGTAGTCTATATAATTGTTTTCTATACTGATTTACGCTCTGCAAAAGTATTATTTTTTTATTCATAGATTTTATGTTCTGTGGCTGAATAAGGAAAATTATATCAGTTTTTTCATGATTTTAGATTTTTATTTAAACGTTTTTGTTTTCATGATGTCAGATGGCGCCTATTATGAAAATGAAAATGTTACGTTTCGTCTGAAGGATCACGATTTTCTTATTTCGAATCAGTTACGGACCCGATGTTTGATTTGAAATTCGCGATTTGATATATAATGTAATAAAATTTTATTCGACATTTCATTTTTCTTTTATTAATTTATGCGAGTTATGTTAGTAAATTTGAGTTCTTTGATAGATTTTATGATTTTCAATACTTGTGATTAGATGGAAGCTATATTATTTTACATACATACAATCACGCCTCTTTCCCGTAGGGGTAGACAGAGTCCACTTTTTTCCTCTTGCTACGATCCTTACATACTTGTTTCGCTTCGTCCCCTTTCATTCTTCCCTTCATACATTCTCTTCGATTTAGGGTACTCTTGACCTGGCCTTTTTTACATGTTTGTATTATTTTACATTAGCTATATTATTAGCTACATTAATTCTATTCATATAATATAAATAATTAAAAGTAGTTTATCTATGAGACTGTCGGTTTTGAATACTGATTTGTGTGATGATCTACATCTTTAATTTTATTTATGATTTTAAATTCATTTTATGATACAACATGTCAAATTTTGTAGAAAATCTATTTTTTTTAATAAATAATTAATAAAACAAATTCGTTATTTTTTCTGATATTGCCGTTTCGTGTTTTCGTATAGGTACGAGTTTCGTCACACATAGCAGGTGATATTATCAACGCTCGTGAATAAGGTACCGCAAATGAACGCATAGTGTAATTTTGGTTTGATGGCTTCCTTTGTAGAAAATTTGGTCACAATGACATCATGGCCGACAGGACACGGAAGTCGATAACGATAAATTGAAAGCCATAGTGGTAGTAGATTGCTCTCAAACCTCGTCGGAACTTGAAGCAGTCTTCAACGTAAATAATAAATCAACGCTTATTCGAGCTCAAGAATGCGAAGCGTATGAACTTTCTAAAAATAACAACAAAATTACTTCGAATCTTGTCTTTATTTATTGAATGGGTACATAAATAATTAGATTCTAAAACGAATGGTCACTTGTGATAAAAAGCAGATACGGTGTGACAACCAAAAGTGTCCGTCGCTTGCCTTGGACAAAGAGAAGGCAGGTAAACCAAATCCAAATGTAAAGAAAACGGTTTTTGAATGCTTGTGAATATGCTTTGACACTGGACCTATGCCAGCATTATAGATATAAGCAATATTACCTATTACCTATCTTCTTCTTCTTCATTACATCCTATCAAGAGTCCGCTGCTGAACATAGGCTTCACTAGAATTTGCCAAAAAGAACGGTCCTCAGCCACCTGCAAGAAACTGCGGCTTCCAATATTTTCGCCAAGCGTGGCAAATATGGCTAACCCTCTATGACGAAATAAATATTATGAAATGGATAGACATTACTATTTACAGGCAGGAAGTGGAGTAAGGAGCCAATTATGTTGTAAAATATATAAATATATATCTTCACGCAATTCCCAATACAGGGGTAGACAGAAGTCTAGTCTAGAAAATTAAGTCTCTTTGACCCACTTTCCACCGAAGATATTTTCGGCACAACGTGACAGGTGATGAGCCCGTCGCCGTCTTTATGTCCAAGCCAACGATGTAATTGCACAACGATGTGAGAATATTATTAACATTTAAAAACGACATTAAAGAAAGCAAATTGAAATTCCTTATCTACCTAAATTACGAAAAAAAAAACAATTCTTATGTAACTGAGCGGTACAATTTAAATAACTAATAGGCTACAATTTACAATTAACACCAATGTAAATAGAGCTTTTGTTTAATGAATTACCGATTTCCCTTTAGACGCCGTCGGAATTCCGAGAAGTAAAGAAATTTAATTAGTGCTTGTTGTGATAATTTACTGCTCCCTCAATAGGCTTATTTAAGATATTTTGCGTAAAATGGATACACACTGCGCTGTCGAAAGTTTAGAAACAAAATTTGCTGGACCTTCATAAATTTAAAATAACAAAACACAAATGATTTGATATTGTTACTTATCGGTATATAAGGATATATATAAGGGCTATAAACGACCTCCTCTATTCCCGTGGGTGATGTGTGAGGCGACTTAGAGAAAGTCTTCCAAATGCAATTGATCAAAATTCAGAAAACAGGTGACGGACAGCAGCTTTTAAGGTACTGAGATCGCCAATCCGCTTGTCAATTGTGGCGATTATGGATAAACTTCAGTGGACTCTGATTATGATTCAGTTATCATATGTAAGGCCTATTTCTGTCGAACACGCTTGCCTATTTCGGTCGACCAATAGCAGTGTAATAAGTGTTGTATTTTTGGGGTTTTTCATTGTGAGCCAGTGTTATTACGGACCGTGACGATGCAATTGTAACCTTTTTTATCTTCACGTAATTTTTCTTATCATATGCATACCGATATGCATGCAGAGGTCTAGGCACAGACAGAGACATGGTAGAACATGTGAACATGGTGGTGAGCTTGACGCAGATTTAGTATCCAAAGTAACAGTAAAATACATTTATTTACAATTTTTTTCATAGATACATATCTATATATACATATAAACAATACATATAGATATATATTTATCACACAAACTACATTCAAACCCGCAACCCTCAACCGCAACCCTTCAATGGCAGGGTCAGTACCAATTCGGCTATCGGGTCGTTTTTACAGGTTGCTTACTTTAATATTACTCGTATATCAATATTGTATCCAAAATATATACTAATATTATAATTCGGAATAAAAAGTCGAAACGATAGCCGAGTGGTTGGGTGGTCGGAATTTCGAGTTAAGAGACCCGTGTTCGATCCCAAGGTGGCAGACTCGTACCAAAGGGTTTATCAAACACTTATGTACGAAATACGTCGTTGGATTGGATATAAAGGCGGTGACGGGCTCGCCACCTGTTACGTTGCCCCAAAAATCTCTTCGGTGGAAGGAGGGTCAAAGGGACTTAATTGTCTAGATTAGACCTCATCTACCCGTGTATTGGGAATTGCGTGAAGATATTTATATATACATAATTCTGAATGTAACTCTGTCCATGTGTTACGCCTTAATAGCTTAACCACTGAACCGATTTCGATGAAATTTGGAATTCGTTCGGTTGGAAAAACAAATTTTGCACAATAGGGGCTTTCTTTTAAGGCGTACGAAGCACTGGGCAGAAGCTATAATGAAATAGAAAAAACATGATATTAATTTAATTTTTTTTGGTTAATGTTAATATTACTATGAACAATTTTATCGTCTCGTCTGTGTGTCTCCTTAAATTCTCAACAAATCTTAATACAATTACCAAACTGTTTATACAGATAAGGAATAAAGGATAAGGAGTGGGGACACAACGTCTCGGCTTTGTTATAAATTATTCAATAGTTTCATAAGATACGTTATTATCTTTAGTTATACGAATTAAGAACTTTTTGTATCTTCACGTACATTTTACCGGAGTTTATTTGGGTTAACATGACTTGTGGTGTCTTGTCGCAGGCACAGAGTCAAAGCCATGGATATAAATCGCATAAAAATTTAGAAAAAACTCGCTAGTACTAGCCTCGTTTCTGGGGAACCAAAAAGAATTTGTTGAATCGAATTCCGACCACCCAACCATTCGGTTATCGTTGCATAAACAAAATAATCAATTACAAAAAAATGTTTTAGGTAATTGATGACTTTTCGCGCAATCTATTACTGCTAAGCGTAAGTTGGTTATTCACGTAATACAATAGTATACATGTCCAATCGTTATGAAAATAGTAGACAGAGTTTTATCGAAAAAAGCATAATAACATCCCGAGAGAGCGTAACGTAGCAAATGAGATTTTCAAAAGTTAAATTTAAAAAGGATATCTTCATTCTGAGACTTGGGTACGGAATAGTAATCAATATGACGCAAGCATCGTCGAGATGAAGTTAAAACAGACTTCCCTTTATATTGGGGAAGGTCGAGAGCCCTACAACGTGTAGACGACTCTTACACGGACGACGGATAGCTTGCACGTTCATATAACGAGTAATTTTGGAGCTTTGGAAATGTTTATATTACATAGTCATTGTCACTTTATATAGTTTTATTATTTCTAAATATTGAAAAAAAAATATTATAGCGGTTGAAAACCTTTTGAAAAACGTTACGGTGGATTAATCATAAAAATACAAAGGTTACCAACATATGGTGGGAAAATACCAGATCAAAATTCATAAGATCGATGACGTGTCTATGTCAATATGTCTAGTAATGTGATGGCCGACCTGACCCGTCACGTGTCTAAAGGAAAGTAATTTTCAATTGCGCAGATAGTAAAAGTAAATTTGAATTTATTTAGCCATGAAGTTCCACAATACTTGGTCACCGAAACTAAATCACCGAAGACATTTTTTTGGGACAACCTAAGTATGTCGCCATTTTTATGTTTAAACCAACGATATAAATTACATTTTGGTTTAGAAAAAACTCATTGTTATGGGCCTACCACTTTGGATCGAATTCTCTTGGCTCGAAATCGATTTAATTTTTTTATTTTGTTGCGAAGTTCCATTAAGAGATCACAATCGTGAGTATTGACAGACATTCAAAAAATTCACAAAGTGTACAGTAATATATAACACATAATATATAACATTACGAGTTTTATGATTTATCTAATAATATTTTTTTATTATGTACCTTGCATAGGTACCCGAGTCTGTACACACTGAACATTGTCTGCTGACGAAGACCTCTTGCCAAACTCAAGCCAAGAGCCGGATGTCACGGCTTTGTCGAACTTGATGTTGCACGTACAAAGACCTGATTTTGTTGTATACATATAATGTTATCCAAGTTTGATTTGATATTTTTATTAACAAAAGTTATTTTTATTCTACTACCTTCCTCCTCTCATATAGGAATTTTAACTGATCATAAACTCGAAATAATGAAATACTCAAATACTTATTTGCGAAGAAAATCAACATCCAATTGTGAATAAATTTTATATATACTTGTACAATCCATCTATAATTTGTAGTATATAATATTTATATAGAATAAAGTATGACATAATACTCCTATCTTATATATAAACATTCGTAAGGAGAAACAGAGGAAAAAAAATATTGATTTATTGAAATTATAATTATTTATGACTAAAAATTGCCAGCCAGATACAACAGACGGTGGTAGCATGTATGTTGAAGAAGGTTCCAGACTTTCTTTGGGGCCCAACCCATTTCTCATTCATTCATTTATTTCTCCGACTAAGCTTCGCGGTGCTGGTCCTCAAGGCTCGAGTGCTAAAATATAAACAAATTATTACAAAATTATCAGTCTGTAAACACTGACTACTGAGCAAAGGCCGTCTCTTAAATATTTGAGACAGATAATGACAGAGAAATGTCTGCCACGCTACTCTGGTGTTGGACAACATGTACCACACATACTCGCGTATTGGAGCAAGCTGCCTGATCTCTAAGATATCTTGGCTCTAAACTTGATTATAGTTTACACTTGTAGTATTTTCATTTTAATACATTACAAACATAAACAAACATAATGAAGTCACGATAGCCCAGTGGTTGGATGGTCGGAATTTCGAGTCGAGAGACCCGAGTTCGATCCCCAGGTGGCAGGCTCATACCAATGGCGTTTTCAAAAAACTTATGTACGGATTATATCGTTGGCTTGGACATAAAGACGGCGACGTGCTCAACACCTGTCACGTTGTCCCGAAAATATATTCGGTGGAAGGTGGGTCTTAGGGACTTAATTGTCTAGACTAGACCTCTGTCTACCCCTGTATTGGGAATTGCGTGAAGATATTTATTATTATTTATTTACAAACATTAATGCAATTGTATATTCGTATGCAGGTGTCGTTTGCGGGATTAGTACTATTTAAAAACTCATACTCATAGTTCGGATAAAACATTCCAATTTTTTGACAGAATATTAGCAATTACAAATAACATTGCTAGTATTCCTCATAACTATTCTAACTAACCAGGTGTATGGAAAGTGAACGACAATAGTCGAGTGGCGGGCTTGAACCTGCGACTTAATGTGACAGTCAGCACCCTAAACCTAATACCTAGGCTATTGACGCTTACTGTACTGAATCAATTATACATACATTTGTAATCAAACATTGCAAATCATCTTATTTTCACTGTTCTCAAGTCACAACTTATATTAATAACGACCAACAATTTGTTTCACACGTTTTTTATATATTCATTTATTTAGCCATTACTGGGATAGACAGAGGACTAGACAAATAGTTATTGGACTAATCATTTCGACACACCTTTCGCCGAACCCTGTTTGAGACAAAGTGACGAGTGATGAGCTTATCGTCGTCATAGTGTCCACGCTAACGGTGTAATATAATTTTGATACACTCATAAATATTTTAATAGATCTATTCATATATACGAGTACATATTAACATCTATGACTCGAATATCAACATTCTTATTTATCACACAAGTGTTTGCCTGTGTGGGACTAGAACCTGGTGGGAAATGGTGGCACCATTTGCTTCGAAGGAAGGCTTCACTAGGCCGTTTAGGGTCATTTTCATATTTTTATCTCCAATTCTAATTGAGCTACACGGTTCGCTTTCTAAGAACACTCGAGCGAGATTTTTTATTTTTGCTTTTGCCCACTTACATCGGTTGAGTTGGAGGGAAGCTAGTAGTGAACATTCATCTTGAAATTCTATGTTGCAGAGCAGTATAGGTTCTCTACAACTATTAGAATTAAGACCTTCATAACCATATACTTTAATATTAGTAGGTTAATATGATTATTTATTATATTAATTTAAGTGGTTGAAAAATGTTAACGTTACTTTGAACGCAAATAAAGTCCATAAATATTTTCATTACATTTAATGGTAAATAAGTAAAACAATTATCATTAATTATAGTCTTCTCGTCTTTTCGCAGAGCTTAGTCGAGTATTTAAGAGCCGCTCGTAACTCCTTAAGTACTGATTTAATTAACTTGCTCAGTATTTCTTATTTAACTTATTATTAAAGTATATATTAATTTTGAGTTGACTGCAATAACCTTAGTTAGTGACAATCTTTTTACAAGTCATGATAGTCGAGTGGTAGGTTGATCAACATGTGAGTCAAGAAACCCGAGTTTGATTCCCAAGGCTCGTACCAATGGTTTTTTTTAAATCTTATGTACGATTTACATCGTTGGCTTGGACATAAAGACGGCGACGGACTCAACACCTGTCACGCTATCCCAAACACTGACTTCGATCGAAGGTGGGTCGAAAGGACTTAATTGTCTAGACTTCTGTCTACCCCTGTCTTGGGCATGGCGTGAGGATATGTTTTATTTTTATTAATAAGGTACAAACAAAAGATACTTAAACGTGCGTAAGTACGAAAACGTACTTATGAGTGATAATTACATTTAATGTTAAAATTCAGACTCGCACTATTAGTTTTTCCAAATTTCCGACAATCCATTTGATTTAACAAAACATTTTTACTTTATTCGTACAAGTTATATTTATATTGGATACTAATAAATTAATTTTCAATTACTACGAATACGTTTATTTTTTAACAATGCTACAGCTGTCCCTGATACCTGAAAACAATTTCAAAAGAAGAACAATTTCAAAACAATACAAAAGTGTACATCCCCGAGGGCTAAAATGGAATTCCTCATAGTCTGTGATTACCTCTCCCTCCACCTCAATACCAAACCAGAACACAAAAGTTGTTCCATTACCATTTTGTGGTGGAAATTGGTAAGAGAGTGGTACATATACATACATGATTTGTGTTAATTCTCGCGTAAGGAGGCTTTTCGCATTTTGCATTTACATGGTATAGCAAAAGTTACATTAAAACGTTCAGCAACTTTGTACGTTTAAGGTTTTTCTTCCAAGTCTAATAAAAAAGCAATAAATATCCTTCTGGTAAATATTAAACTAAATATCATTTAATTTGTCAAGGTATTTATTTTCACGTAATGTTATTTCATACAAGTCGTTTACAAGATTTATATAAAATATTCACAACTTTTTAAAGAATACTCATGAATACGAGCTTTTATTAAAAATCCTCGCACGCTTCTTAAAGACGATATATGCAAAGTCGAGTCAAAATGTTTAATATAAAACGAAAAAGAAAAAATATATCTTTGAGGACTCTTAAACTTTCCTTGCAAAGAGTCTGTTTGCTTGCATTTACATACAAATTTTTTTCTGTTGTGTGTCAGCGTAAGAAGCCTTTAAACGCTCCTGCACACTTTCTTTGAGAACGCGAATATACTTAGGAAGAGCCGGATGATAGAATGCAGTGAGAAAACTACACCCAAGAACATTAGAATGTTACTTACTCTTTATACAAGTACATCCGTATTATTAAGATTTTGTACAAATTATGTTGGCTAAGCCGTTAATTTTTAAAGTGAAACTTTTTTAATTTGGTATTTTCCATTTCACGACGTCGTAAAAGATTTTACGCGTCAAGCTTGTAAGATTTTTTGCAATTGCCATGTCTTAGAAACTGTAAGCATAAAAGTTACTGTTAAAGATGAAATGCAAATAATTTATTCAAGCGTATAATTAAGCAAATGAGTGAAGACCGAATGGTGAAAAAAATATATAGCACGAAAGTTAACATTAAAAGGGGTCGAAGAAGGCCTTGTAATGTGCATGTGTAAGATGTGTAAGACGTATGCAATTGTTGTGAAGCTTGGCAATCTAGGGCAGATTCTCTTACTATCTGGTCTGGGACTATGTGTGTTGATTTATTTTATAAAATCACCAACGATACATAATATATATATATATATATATATATATATATATATATATATATATATATATATATATATATATATATATATATATATATATATATATATATATATATATTCAAACAGTTGAAATTTTCTACATTTGTTTCTGTTTTTTTTAAACAATAGAAATCAATTGCGTCGAAGAGGTTTTGAGTCTTGGAAAGGTGAAGTTTCTCGACGGAAAAAATTAAACTTGACCTTTCCACATTTTAGTCCCAGATTTTATTAAAAGACGCTTGGAAATAGTGATACTTTAAAATATATACCATTTTCTTTTATCCTCACATTATTGGCTCGTGTACACGGGTTAGATTTGCAATGATAAGACTTTTTCCGAATAGACAGGAATGTTAATTTTGTAACTATTGAAAACTTCAGATATTTAAAATAAAACGATTATTTATGGATTTCACGATAGCCGAGTGGGTGGGCGGTTGGAGTTTCGAGTCGAGGGACCCGAGTTCGATCCCCAGGTCGCAGGCTCGTACCAATAGGTTTTTCAAGAAACTTATGTACGAATTATATCGTTGGCTTTGACATAAAGACGGCGACGGGCTTACCACCTGTCACGTTGTCCCGAAAATATCTTCGGTGGAAGGTGAGTTTAAGGGACTTAATTGTCTAGACTAGACCTCTGTCTACCCCTGTATTGAGAATGGCGTGAAGATATTTTTTTTATTTTTATTTATGGATTTCATCACGTTTTCACTTAGTTTTTAAAAACTTTTTTAACTTCCAGATGTTTCGGGTGCTTTACAACATCCGTGGTCACTGGGGGAATGAGGTCTTGAACGCCCCGCTGTCATTGTTAGCTTCAACTACTGTAACCTGTTATTTATTAATTTAAATCCGATTTACGCAGAAGGCATTTACTGTGTTTTGAGGTCTTGCAGTGGTTTTTCCTGTTAAGTTTATTTGCATTTCTTTTATTTTATTTTAGAATATTAATGTGTTTTCTTTTCTTTTCACTTTTTATTTTATCGTGTTGTGTATTTCTCTTAAATGTGTATTTTTAAATAGTTTTTGTGTTCCATACTTATCCAGTTGGATGTCATCTCTAAGATATTTATAAATTTATTCAAAATTTCAAAATAAATAATGTTATTGATTAAAATTTTTTAGAATAACATATATTATATTTCATTTAGGTATAATTTCTGAAATTAATGTTATTTGCTCAAGTTTAATAAATTACTAGATATCCCGTGCAGAATAGCAGAATAGCAGCATTAACAATCTAACTATTTATTTAACTTATTTAGAAAAGGAGATATAGAGGAAGATAAATAAATAATAAATAAATATCTTCACGCAATTCCTAATACAGGAGTAGACAGAGGTCTAGTCTATACAATTAAGTCTTTTTGACCCACCTTCCACCGAAGATATTTTCGAGACAACGTGACAAGTGGTGAGCCCGTCGCCGTAGTATAGAGGAAGAACTTATGAAAATATAAGATGCATGAATAAATTGTGTTTGAGTTTAACTTGAGAAGGGTGAAAGTAAATACTTTCCTCAACATTCGTTCTTCACTCCTCCACTCAACGTGCTCAAAGTATTAAAGCACCCTCTTATGACAAGAGTTAGTGAGAAGATAATCTTTCGAAATTTTTTTGTATACACCAAATGTGATATAAATTTAAATGAAAAGCATCACATGCTCAGCAAAAAAAAAAAATACACTGCGCAGCACTTTTGAAATTAAGACAGTACTAAAACACTACCATTAGTATATCCGGTGCATTACAACGCGGGAGGCGAGTCTGTCTCGCTGGTTCATTATCTACGCCGATTCCTTTTCTACGAAAAAAAAAAATCTTCCCGTAGCCGTTCCTGGCACACGTCGTCGAGGCCTCTCAAAAATTCATCGCCCGTCTGCGAACACTGAATAGGTTTTGGCGTATGCCTCCTCGTCTTACTTCGCCTTACTTCGCAGTAATCTGCTTAATAAGTAATCTTATAGCTTCGATAACAAAATTGGAATATTTTCCACTCATTGTTAAATGGATTAAACGGAATATTTAATAAAGTACTATTTGGTAATATAAAGTGGTTGTATTTTCTTTGTTAAAAAAATCCTTAAGTATTTGTCAGTTATATATTAAAATATATTGCGTAGCTTCAATGCACAATGCTATCTAGTTTGAATTTTAATGTATTAGTTTTGTTTTCAGTGATTATATATATTAACAAATAGGTGCCTTTTTATGTTTTAATTACTTGGCGGTTTCATTTACATGGAAAATTATGGTAAAGATTTTTGTTAAAATTCAATACAAATAAAGACTTGATTTGTAGCAATGAATAAACATGTTTCTTTCTTTCTTTCATGAATTTCCTGGAACCATTTTTTTTAAATTGCATAATATATCTTTTTATCTTATAGTATATCTTTTTATCTCAATATTTCTTTATCTTGATGCATTTTCCCATACTGGTCAAAGGTAATAGTCAAAGGTCTGGAGAATTTAGTCCTTTCGATTCATATTTTACCGAAAGTTATTTGCATTAACATGACTGGTGATGAGCCCGTCGCCGTCTTAATATCAAAGTTTCTCCAATATTGCTTGTGTGTATATCGTTTGTACCCTTTGTCGTTTAATATAAATAATACGCCTTACATAGGCTTTTCTAATTTAAATTTTGACAATCACCAAGGGCTCTTCATGCTTCGTAACTTTATATAAAATTTCCTTTCAACATAAAAAATAAAATCATGTATGATTTGTGTAGATTTTTAAAAGCGATGTACGTGCTTGTAGTAGTTTCATAGGTCATATTTTCCTCGAACCGACTGAAACTAGCTATTTTGTAATCCACACTTTAAAAAATAGGCCCTATAATATTGTGCAACAAATAATTTTATTGTAGAATCAAGCACTGATCTAAAAAAACCTTTAAAAATTAAAATTTAACGAAAGCCTAGCATATCATGTTGTTCAGCAATATATTTCTATATAACTGCACTGAAAGAAAGTAATATTCCAAGATAAATTCCTAAAAACGAAGAAATAAAAGTATGTACGTTACAGCGGCGCGTAGGTATGTTTTCGGCTAGCGAGTTCGCTTAGTCTCCAGACACTGATGAATAATTTACTTCATTATGACAGTCTGGCCTACGTTTACTTGTGTAAAATTAAATATGATGACGCGACCTCCAAAGAAAATGAAATCTCTCGTGCATTAAAATTTCTCTTGTTCTGATATTAAAAACGATTTTTATACTTGTTACCTCGAATGTGGTGTTTAATTATTTAAGTTGCAGATGCTTTCTGTTTATCGTAAGTATAAACGTATACTTTCTCTACAAAAAGTTATCGTTAAAGTTACAGTTCACATATGCTATTTATATCGGGGCGAGCACGTTTGTGTTATGTTTAATAAAATTATTATTAATCCGTATTTGTTACGATTGCCTCCATTTATTTTTCAATTACTCTATCCATATCATTGATAAGACTATTCTTTTGTCAACCACTTTTCGGTGGCAGTTGCTGACTGTCACTGTGTCTACATTTCAGCCTCTCCCATAAGAAAAATTTGACATAATCGTCCCTAATCTTTGCTCCGAAACAGGTCTAAGCTCTGAAGCTGGATACACTCGAATGACTGGTGCTTATATCCTATTTTAACAATCAGCAGTAATTAGTCCACCAAGACATATATTGTATTTGCGTTACATTAGGAGTTTTTTTAGGTAGGTGTAAAATAAGTTATTGGGTCATCTCATGGTCTCTACTCTAGATGCTCATGTACACTCGTAACACAAGGAGGCCAAAAAAGAAGGGGATTTTGAAGATTTTTCAGTTACCTTCTACATCTACCATGGCGAGTAAGGCGATAGCAACCGCTAACGTCGAATCTTGTCTTATTCTCGTTAGTTTAAAGAAAGAAAGAAAGAAAGAAAAAATTTGATGTTACTTTTTAATTACGAAGCATAACATGGTACAAGTAATCTTGATATTACTAAAATATATTAATATTACTAGAATATTCATGAGAGCCGAGTATTTGGGTGATCGGAATTCGATTCAAGAGACCCGAGTTCGATCTCCGGTGGTAGGCTCGTACCCAGGGGTTTTTACAAAAATCTTATGTACGATTTATATCGAGAGCTTGAGCATAAAGACGTCGATTACCTCATCACCTGTCACGTTATCTCAAAAATATCTTTGGTAGAAGGTTTGTCGAAAGGACTTAATTGTCTGCACCTCTGTCTGCCCCTGTATGGGGAATGGCGTCACGATATTACTAGAAGGTTCAATTTGAGTTTGATTTGAATTCCGTATAAGTTTCTCAAAAAAAGAATTACCCCTTTTTTTGGACGAACTAAAGATTATAAATGTAATTGAGCGTAGTCAGCGTCTCGGGCACCCTTTTCTCTTACGTTTCTAGACTAAAAGCCTTCCGGTTTGGTTTAAGTTAAACGCGCACTGTTAGTCTAAACTTAAACTATTTCACTCGATGCATAAACTGAAAAACATCATGGTAATAGATAATAAGCTAAAACGTTTTCATTTTGTAGTAATTGTAAAGTATTTATAGATTATTTATTTTACAAAGTAGCGTTTTATGTTAATGTACGCATTAAGCGGCACAACAAACTTTGATGATGAATGTTACAAAGTAGATGAATTATGAAGAATTTACTTATGAAGAAGCTACATTCGCCAGCGCGTATTCCTTGTGTAAGGTTTGAAAGGTGGAGGCGTACGTAAATTTCATTTACCGCTGGAAAGTGCCGAGCAACGGGCTCCAACGTAAACTCCACTTAATTACGCACATAAATTGAAGTGCTCTTCCCTATACGATAGATGTAGCCACATTTAAACTCATAAAATATCGTTACTAATTATTACATACTCAAAATAAAACTCTCCATGCAAATAGTTTTTTAAATAGATTTTTTAAATTCCATCAGGAATTTAAACGCGACTCATGATATAAGAGAAGCAATATTTTTATATATATAAAATATTTTCCGAAAGTATTTATTTTAATCAAGTTTTACGTACCATGTGTAACGCTAGGGACGAATAGTTTTTTCCCTTTTAAACATAACCTTGTGCATAGTTCAGTTGTTAATTAATGTAATATACATTAGTTAAAATAAAAACTTACTAAAAATCAATGTAATACGAATGGCTTAAATTTTACGTTATTTTTTTTAAGTTTTAATTTCTTATCTTTTAGAGTTTTGCTTTCTATGTTTATTTAAATATATTTAATCTCAAGAATATCATACGGAAAAAATACAACCATTGGTTCAATCAAGACTGATTAATATTATATAACGTCATAGCGCCATCAATTTATCACTTTACAAAACTTGATTTCCTAGATACCGTACATTATTATTTTGGATATTAAATTGCTTTATATTATTAATGATTTTATTACACATTTTTAAGCTTTTGTTAGGTATAACGACTTTCATCTTTTTTTGTAAAGAACAGAACATGGTTAGAGTTCGCAGACGTCGAAAACTTTGGAACTTTAAATGAAATTCCGAGTGCCCTTTGAATGTTAAAATAATTTACAAAGAAAATTACATGAAAATTAAAAAGAAATGCAATGAGTTAAATCTTGGTAACTTTTGACTTTTGCATGGTTTTTATGTAGTGATTCTTTCACCATGAGGGTTAGAAGAGTTGCTGGTGGAGTGAGTTCAAAAGTTAAACATTAAAAAGTAAAAAAATTAACGCGTGCAGCCCGTAGCCATTGAGAGTGCGTGGAGGATGTTTTCAATTCTAGTTTCTCTTAAAAATTTATACTTGGGAGTCGCTATTTTTCCAGCAGTGGGCTATGGTGGTGGTTACCTTTACCACAGTCCAGTGCTGGAAAAATTTTACTTTAATTTTACTTTATTTAACCCTTACGCCTAAAAATTTCTTCCTACGTACTTGCCTTGTATAGTAATTACTATAAGTGGATACAAAGTAACGTGCTAATAGCGCGTTGTTACATTGCCTAAATCTAATCTCTATTACTTTTATTGATTTGCGTAATGAAAGTCAATCAAAAGAGTACAAACTTTAAGAGAAACGTAAAGTAAACCATACAATTCCCTAATGGCTTCCTTCGTCTATCAAATCCATTACTTCTTTCAAAGTTTCCAATAAAAATGCAAGTGGACTGTCTACACGTCGTTCGCGAATTGACTTAGAAAATAGTTTATTTTGTGGAAATTCACAGAGACATTTACTAAGTACTTAGAATACTTCTTGAGTTTTATGTTTTAAATTTCTTTAAGTTCGTATAAATAGATATTTTAAAATGATTTAACAACTAATACGTCATAATTAGCCGGGAAAAACTTTTTTCTTATTTTATATATTATGCAAAGAAAGCGACCGAAAAAGCCATACAACTTTGCCCAAGTACATGTGAGAGGTACATGTGCAGCAAATTTTAGACGATATATTAAGAATTTCGATGACGGTTATAAAAACAAATTATAAACGGCAGTAATATTGCTTCACAGAGTACAAAAGGACAAATATTTCACAAAATCAAATGATTTGTGAAAAACATTAATGTCGTCTTCTGATAAACAAAGCTTAAAGATTTAAATATTTTTATCTACATGCATTTTTCCAATTACGTATTAGGTAGGCAAAGCTTTAGACAATATAGTCCTTTTTACCTACTTTTCATGGACATTTATTTGGGACAACGTGACAGGTGGTGAGCCTATCGCCATGTATCTTACGGTATAATAGACTAATATGTACATATAAAATTCACGACTCGAGAACAAAAATTCATATTGATCACACAAATGCAGGGAACACTTAGCGGGATTCAAACTCGCAACTCTACAACGCAAACTAAGTTAAGCCATTAAGTTAGAAACTAATTCATTTTATATCTTATCCTTTTTACTCAGTTACTCGAATTAGATGGCTAAAAGGTGATCATATATACAAAACGGCCTGAACCTTATGTACAAAACAGACTGTATCATACATACATAATAGCCAGGACGCAGGCCTCTGAGAGGTTTTCTTTAATCACGATTGGGACGCAGATTAACTATCAAATTAGCAGACAACTTGCTTCGTATACGCTACGGTCTGTCACCGGTCTGCTTAGTTTTGATATGGTAATATCCGAGATGTCTCCCGCTTTTTGTCGGTGGGCAAAGAAATTTGCAAGGTAAAGCCTTAGTTTCCTCTTACAACACTCACGAATAAAAAGATAGTGGTATATTAAAAAATTTCATCAACACCATCTTGATGCTAGACATTCCACTACCGTGCGTTATTCGCGGAATATTCTGCCACACACTTATACTTTATGGAATATGCTGCCGTCAGCGGTTTTTCCGGACCGATACGACTTAGGGACCTTTCTCAAAGGCCGGCAACGCATCTGCTATTCCTCCGGTATTGCAGGTGTTCATGGGGAGGTAATCACTTACCATCACGTGAGCTGAGCGTTACTTGTTTGCTCCCTATTCTTTATAAAAAAATTCTTACGCCGGAACTACACTGCAATAGTTTACGATTTGATCACGTTTAATTTATTATATATCCGCACATCTTCATCTGCGCAACTTTTATTTATCCGATTTACTTAATACTGATCGGAACATTATGGTCATATAACACAAAATCTTTATAAATTGTAGTCTATGTCTTATGACGTGTATATGATGTGTAAGCTATAGTTTTTGCTAACTTTCGACCAAATCGGTTTCGTAGTTTTTACGTGAAAGAGTAACAAACATCCATACATCTTCAAAAACTTTCGCATTTATAACATTAAAGTTAGCAGTAGAATATAAAATCGCTTTATATTATTTTATGAAAATTTTATATAGATCTATGACAAAACGCAGATTTACTGATGTTACACGAAATAAGACT
Organism: Sericinus montela; assembly: GCA_029286605.1. Lineage (NCBI taxonomy): Eukaryota > Metazoa > Arthropoda > Insecta > Lepidoptera > Papilionidae > Sericinus > Sericinus montela. The sequence goes on from JAGSMR010000027.1 coordinate 621,558, forward strand.
AAAACAGGGATATTAAGATAAGAGCTACCTTTGAAGGATATCGCAGCCGAAAAGAGTAGACGATGACACTCCACAGTGACGTGTAGCTCGGCGCTTTGTATTGTTCGTCTCTTGTCGTATGTACTGCACTTGCATTTGAGTTTGCTACAGAATGGGAAAGTACGAGGTTTTCGACAGAAAAGCTTATGGAGGAAGTGAAATGTAAAAATGCACTTCCGTATTTTCATGTTTGTGTATAATGCATAAAAATTTACAAATGGTTATTCAAATGGAATTGAATTTGATTTGTGCTTTGTGCTATATTGGAATGTTTGTAAAATTTTAAAGGAACTTCAGTTAATAGGTAGTGGTTCCAATTTATTCTAGTATAATGTTGCCATTTGAACGCTTTATCAAACATGATTTTTGAAAATAATTTTTGCTCAAGATACATACACGAATCTAAGTTCAAACAGCTATTTATGTTAACCACGAGGATTGATGTTGCATATTCTCAGTTCTAGTTACGGGTTGATTAGATTTAGATCAGATTTTTAGACAAATAATTTTTTTTTCAAGAGTTGATAATAAAAATGTCTTTACATGATATGTCTGGATCATTAAGTTTTTGATTTAACAAAAGAATTTACTAGCTTTCACAATACTTACACCTACATTGAATTATAATAAATGATGATGTAAAAGTGATAATAAATCATGATACATATTCATACACCCACTAGTACGACACTTTGTATGAAACGAAGTAATTTCTTATCTTAGAAATTAGAAAATTTATTATGTATGTATGTATTTTTGAAATTGCAAATATGGACCTTAGTAATTACCCCATAGGTTATAGGTTTCTGATAATCATAAAAAAAGAATACCATTTACACTAGTTCACTTAAGCGATAACATAGGAGGAAAGCTAGTAAATACTTTTTTATAATCCGTTTGTAGGTCCCTGCTTAACTTTTTTTAAATGTCTACGAAACGGAAAAGGTTGTAATGGGATGAAATTACGTTCATGTCTATTGAAGAAGATGTCGTTTGAAGTAATCCTCTAGTGTGTTTGATATCGTGTCTCAGTTCCTTTATATTGTAATACGATCCTCTAACGAATAGAAATAGAAATGAGATCTGTGACATAAGAATCATTTTGAATTTTTGTAATTTGGATCTGATGGTGGAATCCCAAGAATATCAACACAATCTCTTTTGTGATAGAATTAAGTTCTTTGTGTCTATGAGTCATCATGTAAGGATGCTGATTGATGATAGTAACCACTGCAGTCCTCAACGGTTAGGAGTTAAGTATTACTATACGAAGAAGTGCATATACATTAGAAACATTTGTCACGTTGTCGGTGGAGGTAAGTCACATGGTTTGGAGTGTAGTGGTGGTGGTGGTGCATCCAGTAGAATAAGTGTATGTATCTGTTGGAGTGAGGGTATGAACTTCTTCTCTTCGAACTAGTTAACATATATCTTTTATTTTTTTTACTGATAAGAAAATTTACATTAGAATTAGAATTTTTCATTATTAATTTAAATGTAACTAGTTGTTTTGAATGAGAAACTATAAAACTTGAAGTATAAAGTAATTTTGTGTATTTTATCTTATTAATCTATTAAAATTTAAAAAATAATCAAAGACATTGTCAGTAGGGAAAAAAGAATTTTAATAGTGACAAAAATTTAATAATATGAAAAAAAAAACTTTTAATTTTAGTGACTTGACCAAACTTTGTTGCTCTTTTAAATTTCTGAACATAAGACCGCTGCGTCTTTGCCTAAATCCGTCATGGTCTGTTAGTGATTTAGACAGTATGTAAAAATGTAGGATAGAACTTAGCAAGCGTAAGCACTTTTCAACCTTTAAAGGACTACATAAAGAGCTTGCATTTAGTGAATGGACATTCACAATTGTGGACTTCAAGCTGCAGGCACACATTCTGTACTTTTGGCAAATGCAAGTCGTTTTGATGTTCAAATATTTAAAATGACATTTGAAGAAAAGACTTAGGCACAGTTCGTATTCATATTTCACTTTTCGTTCCTATTTTAGGAAGTAAAAATTTAACAAAAGACTTGTTTTAGAAAAAAAAGGACTACACAACGGAGATTTGAATGCCTGAGAACTTGATGAACAGTAACTGAAAAGTAAAACTTATTCCGAGTACTTTCATTTAGAAAAGCTTAGTTCAAATATAAATAAATTAATTTTCAAACAAAATGAGAGAGTTTCAAGTAGGATTATAATTATCTGATTTATACTTTCTTAATAACAGTTAAAAAGAGTCACGCTAGCCGAGTAGTTGGGTGGTCCGAGTTTCGTATCAAGAGACCCGAGTTCGATCGCCAGGTGGCAGGCTCGTACCATTTATTACGAATTATATCGTTGCTTGGACTTATAGACGGCGACGGGCTCACCACCTGTCACGTTGTCCCGAAAATATCTTCGCTGGAAGGTGGGTCGAAGGGTCTTAATTGTTTAGACTAAACCTCTGTCTACCCCTGTATTGGGAATTGCGTGAAGATATTTATACATTTATATTATTAAAGAATGTATAAAATCTACACTCTAATCTATTAAGATAAGATACGGGTAAAAGCCTTTAAAATAGCGAGGCTATCGACAGATGGCGGGATTGACCTCCAGTAGACTTTTACAGGCCGATATATGTAGGTAAACGTAAGATATCAACTCTTTAAACTGAATTCAGTTTTAAGCTTCAAATTCATTTATACTCGAAGTATAAATACAGTTGTATGGCATTATGTCGTATACAACTACATACTCGTATTGTATACGGCACAATCCCATTGTTTTTCTGGCGAAAGCACCGCTCGTGAACTGTTCGCAATTTGAGTGCGTGAATTTTAACTTTGCCCGCCTTTGTTGCGTTGTCCACGCGCCAACTGTCAACTGCGCGCCGTGCGCAAATCGCGCGAGAGCCGCAGGTGTGCACTTAGCGCTGCGCGTACTTCTTGCCCCCCGTTCACAAACTCAGTTTCTTCGTTATTGCCGAAGCCTAAATACGTATTATCATGGAGCGGACAGAAGGAAATTGTTTGAAAGTTTACAACTAAGACAATCTGTATAGAAGCGGACGCAAGTTGACGCTTCCGGATTTTTCAGGAACTACACGCTTGCAGCGCGCGAGCAATTCGCGAGCAAGGCTTGAGCAGCGCATTCAACAGTTTGGGTACACCCTTAAAATAATAAAAAAATTGTCCTTTGACACAAGTCATGTGAGAAGCCCAGAGTTACTTTTGAACATCATGTACAAAAATTGTTCGAAAATGGGGTAGAGGTCGAGGTTTGGGTAGTCCGAAAAGTGCGTATGAAGAAAATAATTAATTTGATAGAAACACTGATGTGTATGAAGACTCTTAAAGATCGTTGGATACCCCAGTAGAAATGAAGCGTAAAGAGCAACGTGAAGGTATGCATTATCCATGCATACCTTCACGTTGCTCTTTTATTACATTCCTTTTTATATATTAACAACTTTAACAAGTCAACTAGATGACGCTAATGCGGCGATAGCCACGTTGTTCAAATGACCAACTTTGAAAATTAGTTCATAGTCAAGATCTTTGCCGACCCCAGACTTGGAAAGTCCGTATAGGTAAATAAAAGCATTACCAAGTCTTGTTTTAGAATTGTATAGAATATGATCTATAAGCTTTCGAAATTTCATCTACGCTTCAGAATAATTGACCAGTTGCAATATCTTTTCGAATAGTTTTTATGGATGTTGTTCTTCTTAAATAATTGTTAAAGACCGTATAAAGGGGATTAAGTATCAACACACATAGTTAAAAGTTATGTGTTTGCAGTACCGTTTCATTTTATTTTATAAGGTGTTACGTACACAATTAATAAACTTTATTGCTCTCATATCCGTAAAGCAGAGCAATAAAATTTAAGTGCTAAAATAAAACGCAGATAATATGTTATTTCTTACGGTATTAACGAAAGCTTACAATTAAGATATACATACATTCAGAACCGCTGGTTTTTAATATAAAATGCCGCAGCGTTACGTAGTAATCTTTTATAATTTAGAAATTGTTTATTATTTATTTATTTATTTATCTTCACGCACAATCCCTGACGGGGTAGCCAGAGAGAACAGATCGCCAAGTGTCACGATCCCTACATACTTCTTTCAGATTCATCATCTTCTTCATACATGCACGTCTAGGTATCCGAGTACTCTTGACCCTCCTCTCTTCGAGCAATTTGCTCACATGGTCTTCGAAAGTTAATCTCGGTCTACCTCGACACCTTTTAATATTAACTTTCGCGCTATATATTTTCTTCACCATTCGGTCTTCACTCATTCGCTCAACGTGCCCAAACCATCGAAGCACGCCCTTATCCATTTTTGAGACAAGGTCATCTTTCAAACCTGCCATATTGCGAATCTCTTCGTTTCGCTTTCGGTCGGCCATGGTAATGCCGCACATTTTACGAAGAGATCGCATCTCCACTGCATTCAACCTGCTTTTATGCTTCTTCTGGCATACCCAGGTTTCGCTACCATATAACAAAGTCGGTACCAACACTGCGTTATGTATTGCAAGGCGTGCACTTTTCACAACGCCTTGCCTTTTGAGTAACGCAGTCAGGGCACCATTGACTTTGTTCCCGGCAGCGACACGCTTGTCCACATCTAAATCACATCTTCCATCCAGGCTAAACGCACTCCCCAAGTATACAATTTCATTCACCTGTTCTAGACATTCCTGATTTACCCAAATTTCACACTTCGTTCTTTCTTCGTCCCTTTCAAATACCAGAACCTTAGTTTTATTAGCATTCAAACGGAGACCATTAATTTCACATTCTTCTTTCATACACGTGACTAATGTCTGCAGTTCTGCCTCTGATGGTGCTATAAGCACTGCATCATCAGCATAAAGCAGACAATTTATTTTATGTCACACAATTTCACACCCAAACAGCTATCTTTCAGCTTCTGTAAACAGCTGTCGAGATACAGTATGCATAGCCAGGAAGACATGACACAACCCTGTTTTACGCCCGTTTGGACGCTAAACATGGGTGACAGGTCATGCCCTACCCGCACACAGGCTTTACAGTCACAGTATTTGACTGCACAGCCCTTAGCAATCGACCATCCACACCATACCCCGGCAACAGTTCCCACATTTTCTTCCTTACAACCTTATATTATGCTTTCTCAAGATCCACAAAAGCACAGAAAATCTTCTGGTTAGCAGCCAGAAGCTTCTCCGTGATCATGCGGAGAGAAAACATTTGATCCGTGCATCCTCTTCCAGGTCTAAATCCGCATTGTGCCTCCCATAGAAATCTTTCCGATTTATCTTGCATCCTACGTGTCAAAACCTTCGAGTAAACTTTACTTGCTAAACTGGTCAAGCTGATCGCCCGATAGCACCCGCAGCCATAATGTGAACCTTTACCTTTATATAAAGGCACAATGACCGCGGATCGCCAATCATCCGGAACAACCCCCGTTCGCCAGCACAAATTGCACAGCAGATGAAAGCTGTCCCAGACGCGTGGCCCACCATACTTGACCATTTCAGCAGTAACTCTGTCTAGTCCCGCAGCCTTACCACATTTCAAACTTCTAATCGCACATTCAATCTCTTTCATACTGATGACCTCAGTGTCATCGAGGTCCGAGTCTGGCCTACCAGTCACGGCGTCACCTCCGGATCCCTCACTAAGATCATCACACGCATACATCTCTCTATAAAATTCGCTCCATCGCTGCATGACGTCCGATTTTTCTGAGAGGACGTCATTGGTTCCCGAAAGCACTTTATTCATTCTTAAGGCTCTTAAGACTCGCACCACTCCGGATCCTTCCAACCTCTTTCCAGAAGAGTTTGGAGTTCTCCTTGAAGTTGTGCGACAACCTTTCATCCGCTTCCATTCTACTCCTTTCACGCACTTCCTCAATCAATGCTTTCGTGTGAACTTTCTGGAGCTTATATCTTTCTTTCCTCTTCTCTCTCATATCCTTATCATTACTAGAGGCCAAGTAGTCTAACCATGCTTTCTTCTTCTTATTTACAGCTTCTTTCACTTCGTCATTCCACCATGCATCACCCTTTTTACTACTACCTATTTTCACAGTTCCACACACGTCTTCCGCTGCACTAACCATTCCATCTCTAAGGCTCTCCCATATTTCTTCCACACATTCTTTCCTAACACCAATGCTGTCCAGCTTTTCGGCTACCCTTGCTTGATATTTATTCCTAGTGTCCGCTTCCTGAAGCTTCCAGCTTCGGATGCTACCGACCGACTGTGGTTCTGGTATCGCCGTCCGGTGGCGCCAACCCGCGTACAGACCCCTAAATCTAGTAATCACTAGATAGTGATCCGTTCCCAGGTCAGCACCTCGGAACACTCGCGTATCCATCACCTGTTTTCGCAGTCGGTCATCCACCAGGAATAAATCGATCATACTTCTCTCATTCTCTCTTGTTCTAGTATACATATGGATTTTCTTGTGACTAAACATAGTGTTTGTCACAAGAAGACCCTTTTCCTTGCATACAGCCAGTATAAGCTTGCCAGCATCGTTAACCCTTTTATCGCCAAACATTCCAAGCACCGACTCGTACCCTGGCCGAGCGGTACCAACCCATCCATTCAAATCACCACATACAACAATTCTTTCGTTTCCTCTAACCAAGTCTAGAACTTCTCTTACATTCTCCCAAAACTCCTCCAGCTCAGCTCTGGACGACGAAGCCACCGGCGCATAAACAGCCAAAAGGAATAACTTCGTCAGTCCCAATTTAAAGCGAACCCAGAGAAGTCTCGAGTTCACAACCTTATATTCAGTTATAACATCGACCAACCGAGACGACAGCAGCACCCCCACTCCCTGGCAGGCGCTCTCGCTCTCCGGGACTCCGGACCATAGAGCTAACGTCCCGCCAGGGAGCTCTTCAGTACCACTGCCCTTCCGCATGGTCTCCGACAAACACACGACATCTAATTCTCTTTCTTTCATTATTTCGATCAACTCATTCTTCTTATCTCTCATGCCTCCTCTAACATTCCACGTGCCAACTCTGCACTCCGTCCTCCACCTTCCGCCGTGTCGGGCTGTGCGTGACGGGTGGCGGTCTCCATCGCCGCTTTACGCGCTGCATTTCACACCAACGGGGACGAACAGGTGTGCGTCGCCTTGGGGGGACGCCCTAACCCTCGTTGGCATGGGTGCGCAGCTGTGTAGAATTGCAGCCCTGAAAAGGGCTGGCAGGGGTCGCGACAAGCACGCTTCTACAATGACCCCCAATTGAATGAATGAAGAAATTGTTTAAATCCCAAAATATTTATATTAATAAATATTCCCTAAATGATGATCAGGGCAGATCCTCCTGTACGGGTGAGGTTTATGTCGTTTAGGCAGTGGACTTTCACAGGCCGTTTTGATAACAATGATGATAGTAATATATATTTTCTTATAGCATATACTAAAACAAAGAAAGCAAAGAATTATATTTCCAATGCTATTTTAATATAATCAATGTCAAACTTCTAACATTAGTCATATAATAGTTGAGCATCGGATTGTCCGAGTTTGCCGTTTTAATGTGAGAACTTCCCGTAGAAAGTTTTTAACGTTCATTTTCAGTAATATTTAATTTTCATTAGTGTCACCTCTAACTCTATTAGTCCATTGCAGGTCTCTCCTATATTCTTAGTGGCCATCCTTTGTTTGTTGAAAATTTTTAGTTATAACATTATTCCAAAAATATGATTTAGTTTTGTTTTACATTTAAACAATAATAATATTCTATTTATTCTACAATAACTTGTAAACCACATATATGTCATGGATATAGCGATATATTCCACCTTTATCATTTATTGAATAAATTATGGGAGTTGAAATATAAACTAAGATTAATGGACAGTAATCTGATTTTTAGTATAGGAGAGAGTTTAGAACAAACAGCAACTTGTAATGGTAATTAATGAATACAACTTATATAATGTGGCTTGTCGTAAGGCGCGGTTCGGAAGCGGATATTAATCACACTTCTCTCGGCTGTCCTTTTTTATTATAAACGGATAGCTACACTAGATAGATGAGAACAACGAAAACATACAACGCCAAAAACAGTCAAAAATAAAGAAAGAGATTTAAAATTTCAACTGATGCGTGTAAGACACGGTGGCTCAGTGGTAAGAGCATTGTCACGGTTCGGCAAAGGTCGCGGGTTCAAATCCCGCCCATGTCGGTAGAAATTTTAAAAACATCTTTTCCCCTTTAATTTAATTACAAAAAGTTCAGCATAGCTAAATCAATAAAAAAATGCGTAAAACATAAATTTATTAACATTTAAGGATCTTTGGGAGCTAATATTTAAATGATTCACACAAAATATATCTCATATTATATATTTATCCATACTAGAGATAGAAGCAAGTATAAATACAATTATGATGTATAAATACAAATGCTCCATTTATATAAATAAGTAATATTAAAGTGCAAAACTTAATGAAAAGAAATGAAACACGCATCAAATAACTTTTAATTTCCAAATGGACATAATTTCTACAGCCCAGTTGTATTATTATCATAATACGCTCTAATTTCTTTTTAAATATTTCTTTCAACGAGTTCATGCTTTTGTGAGTCAACAATTTCATAATATTTTCATTATGCTAACTTTTAACTTTTTTTAAGATCAAACATGCAATAAAAATATGGTGTTTTTATTTGTGTAAGTGTAAATAACAGTAGAAAAATAGAAAAAAAAATATTTTTTTAATGGTGTAGTAATTAAATTTTATGTTAACGTAATAGTGGTCAGAATTTCGAGTCGAGAGACCCGAGTTCGATCCTCAGGTGGCAGGCACTAAAGGTTTTTTATTTTCAAAACTTATCTACGAATTATATCGTTGGCTTGGACATTGAGACGGCGACGGGCTTACCACCTGTCACGTTGTCCCGGAAATATCTTCGGTGAGAGGTGGGACGAGGGGACTTAATTGTCTAGACAAGACCTTTGTCTACCCGTAATGGGAATGGCGTGAGGATATACAACGTAATAGTAACGATTAAGAAAACATTAAACGATCTACTAACACAATGGGATTGTGTAATCTCCTTAAACATCGTCTTATCAGAAGTGCGCATCGGCCACAATGCACGTGTTCACGCTTGAATGAACATTGAGGATGCAGCAACTCACTTCAATTACAATGAAGACGCTGCTTGTGAACTTGCGGTGTATGCAATTATGACTGAATATCCGCAACGCGTCTCACTTCATCTCCGTTTCAGCGGCAGTGCACTAGTACCGCAAATGTACTTCGCTAAAATTGATCTTCGACAATGAAAAAAAAAATAATTAAAATGTATGACTATGAGATGAGGGTGAAGGAGAATAAGGTTGTGTGAGAACAACAATTTTTTTACTTTTAATTCCGACATAATCTGTATTTGGTGATTACTTTCTTTAAATATTTATTATTGGTAAATGGTAAAATGGCCATTAACCGTTGCACGTTTGTGCACAGTGACCTAAGGCTTATGACGGATTATTATCGCCTTGGAAATAACAATCGCATCTAATAGACATATCCTAAAAATAACTGACTAAAATGTCATGTAATAGGTTAAAATGAAACAGATTCGGGCAGCACCTTCATGTTAAGGTGTCTGGTACTGCGATTGCCAAATAGCAATGAATATACTATTTCTATATAAGCACATGCAATGAAAATAGTAATTATGATATTAATTTGGAATAGATTTCCTAAAATATTTGTGAATACATTAAGTTGCGGTAGCGATTTATGTTGCTCTACATTTTGGCAAAGTTTTATATTGTTCTTTGTTGCAAACTTTTCGGCGAGGGTGTTCAGAAGTTCACACTTTTGATAGGCTCTAAAGAAGAAGAAGAAATGTGAACTATGTTTTCATGATTACAGGTTGTACCCCTTTAATTTAATTAGTAAGAAACATTCTTTATTATTCGCGCCGAATTTCTTTACGCTATTTTTAAGACCCGTCCCGAAAATATCTTCGGTGGAAGGGACTTAATTGTCTAGACTAGACCTCTGTCTACTCCTGTATTGGGTATTGCGTGAAGATATTTATTTCATTTTTTAATAATTTTTAAACTTCTTCGCCTTTAAAGATACACCATGATACGGAAGGGTGTGATGACTTCTTTCGCCCATAACATACTACAATATTCATTGACTGCTATTTTACTTAGTTTTATTTATTAGAAATCATGTTGGTTGAGTTGGTAAATATGTTTTTATACTATTGTATTAGAGTTAACAAAGGAAACACGTGAAAAATTATCGCTTATAATAACCCACGAGGCAAACGATACATTCTTTGCAATATTTAAGTGTTATCTCTGTCATCGTTTATATTATCCATACCAAGATATTATACTTTGTCAGATTCTTACAGCTACAAACTCAAAATACAAAAATAAATTATCCTCAATTTCAATAATCACTCAAAAATTTTTCGATTTTATACAACTTTTAAAAAATATTGTAAGATGTTTTTCAATACTTACTTCAATCTAGTAAAGTATTTTCCACCCCCATTTTCTATTGCTGGCCGATTCACGTTTTAGTTTCTAAAATCTAATTTTTACAACAGCGGAATTCCCTTTTTGAAGAATATTGCGACGTCGATTTCGTTGCCGTATTGCCAATTTGACTGAACGTCCCAATTCACACCTTTTGTTCTGAAGCAAAACCAATATACTCATAGCTATTGATACATACAGGTGACTACTATAAATTACATTTTATATATCTTTCACGTATAGTTCCTGGTGTATAGCCAGAGAGAACAGATCACCAAGTGTCACAATCCTTGTATAAATCTTTCGCTTCTTTCAAATGCATAATTTTCTTCATCCATGCACTGCTAAGTATCCGAGTAGTCTTGACGCTTCCCTCTTTGAGTATATTGCTCATATGGTCTCCCAAAGTAAGTCCCGGCCTAACTCAACCATTTTTACTTTTAATTCCGACATAATCTGTATTTGGTGATTACTTTCTTTAAATATTTATTATTGGTAAATGGTAAAATGGCCATTAACCGTTGCACGTTTGTGCACAGTGACCTAAGGCTTATGACGGATTATTATCGCCTTGGAAATAACAATCGCATCTAATAGACATATCCTAAAAATAACTGACTAAAATGTCATGTAATAGGTTAAAATGAAACAGATTCGGGCAGCACCTTCATGTTAAGGTGTCTGGTACTGCGATTGCCAAATAGCAATGAATATACTATTTCTATATAAGCACATGCAATGAAAATAGTAATTATGATATTAATTTGGAATAGATTTCCTAAAATATTTGTGAATACATTAAGTTGCGGTAGCGATTTATGTTGCTCTACATTTTGGCAAAGTTTTATATTGTTCTTTGTTGCAAACTTTTCGGCGAGGGTGTTCAGAAGTTCACACTTTTGATAGGCTCTAAAGAAGAAGAAGAAATGTGAACTATGTTTTCATGATTACAGGTTGTACCCCTTTAATTTAATTAGTAAGAAACATTCTTTATTATTCGCGCCGAATTTCTTTACGCTATTTTTAAGACCCGTCCCGAAAATATCTTCGGTGGAAGGGACTTAATTGTCTAGACTAGACCTCTGTCTACTCCTGTATTGGGTATTGCGTGAAGATATTTATTTCATTTTTTAATAATTTTTAAACTTCTTCGCCTTTAAAGATACACCATGATACGGAAGGGTGTGATGACTTCTTTCGCCCATAACATACTACAATATTCATTGACTGCTATTTTACTTAGTTTTATTTATTAGAAATCATGTTGGTTGAGTTGGTAAATATGTTTTTATACTATTGTATTAGAGTTAACAAAGGAAACACGTGAAAAATTATCGCTTATAATAACCCACGAGGCAAACGATACATTCTTTGCAATATTTAAGTGTTATCTCTGTCATCGTTTATATTATCCATACCAAGATATTATACTTTGTCAGATTCTTACAGCTACAAACTCAAAATACAAAAATAAATTATCCTCAATTTCAATAATCACTCAAAAATTTTTCGATTTTATACAACTTTTAAAAAATATTGTAAGATGTTTTTCAATACTTACTTCAATCTAGTAAAGTATTTTCCACCCCCATTTTCTATTGCTGGCCGATTCACGTTTTAGTTTCTAAAATCTAATTTTTACAACAGCGGAATTCCCTTTTTGAAGAATATTGCGACGTCGATTTCGTTGCCGTATTGCCAATTTGACTGAACGTCCCAATTCACACCTTTTGTTCTGAAGCAAAACCAATATACTCATAGCTATTGATACATACAGGTGACTACTATAAATTACATTTTATATATCTTTCACGTATAGTTCCTGGTGTATAGCCAGAGAGAACAGATCACCAAGTGTCACAATCCTTGTATAAATCTTTCGCTTCTTTCAAATGCATAATTTTCTTCATCCATGCACTGCTAAGTATCCGAGTAGTCTTGACGCTTCCCTCTTTGAGTATATTGCTCATATGGTCTCCCAAAGTAAGTCCCGGCCTAACTCAACCATTTTTATAGTTAACTTAAAATATTCTATTATTAAAATTTAGATAGTGGTTGTATATTAACTAAGCATGTAACTGCAATGGTGTGCATGTAACTGTGTGTGAATGGGATGTGGGTGTTTGTCTTTGTACAATCTATGTAAGTATGTCTTCATGATAAAGAAAAAAGTCTAGCGATATAGGTATAACTATAATAAACAATATAAATATATAACACTGTAATAAGCTTTAGTTAGACAAAAAGTAGAGGCACGTTTGCTTAGTTTTTTAAATTTAAGTCAAACAGTACTTTTAAATGAACAACTGTTTGCCTTTAAATTTTATACCGACTATTTCTTATTCCTATATGTGCGTTAATACTTATGGATATTTATATCATAAATATTTTTAACTAACAGAAATAGGAATAAATATAGAAAAATTATTACCTGATTTATCGAAAAAGAAAAGTTTTATGATTTCATTTGGTTTAAATGAGCCATTTTTATAAATGTAAAAATGCTAAAAATATTGCAGAAATAAATGTTATCTTAATCTTTTACTGGTGAACGCCAACTTTTTAAGCTTTAAGGAAAGGTATACACATCAAAAACCGTTACAGTAAAAGTCACGATAGCCGAGTGGTTGGGTGGTCGGAATTTCGAGTCAATAGACCCGAGTTCGTGGCAGTACCAATAAGTTTTTCAAGAACTTTTGGACGAATTTCATCGATGGCTTGGACATTAAGACGGCGACGGGCTCACCACCTGTCACGTTGTCCCGAAAATATCTTCGGTGGAAGGTGGGTCTAGACTAGACTTCTGCCTACCCCTGTATTGGGAATTGCGTGAAGAAATTTATTTATTATTATATAGTAAAACCAATACCTTTGTTCAAATTTAAGTACTGCTATTATTGAAACACTTATATTTAAGTCTACTACTAAGTCATGATAGCCGAGTGGTTGGATGGTCGGAATTTCGAGTCATGAGACCCGAGTTCGATCCTCAAGTGGCCGTACCAATGGGTTTTTCTAAAAGCCTATGTACAAATTATATCGTTGGCTTGGACATAAAAACGGCGACGTGCTCACCACCTGTCACGTTGTCCCGAAAATATCTTCGGTGGAAAGTGGGTCGAAGGGACTTAAATGTCTAGACTAGACCTAGTTCTACCCCTGTATTGGGAATTGCGTGAAGATATTTAATTTTTTTTTTGCTTATATTTAAGAAAAACCAATAGCTTTTTTTTCACCGTTGAGGAAAAGAATTTATATCACCCGTCTCCAGTGTGAGAAATTTCAGAAGGAGCTCACCGCATACCGTCTAATAATCTTCATGATCTCTGCTGTTGAACCTGTAGCCTTTATAGCATTACCAGCGAGATCAAAGACCCGCAGGCAAATATAAGAGATAGAATAGTAGAAAATAGTATAGCTGTCGGAGTGTGCCAGTCCTGGCTCACTCCGACCCCTATAAACTAAAGAAAAAAAAACTCTTATAATACTATAAGTGTTTATATACTTGTACTTATACTTAAAGTAGATTAAAGATTACAAGGGATCTAAATTTATTGCGTTTGATACTATTCTGCTTAAATTAAATCTCTCAACATTTTTACGAAATAAATTATTTGCTCCATGTAGGACGAGGTAAATGCTTAACGCTTTTAGGTAGATTTATGTTCCTATTACATGCTTTAGGTGTATTTAGCAAGTAAATTTATAACTTTAATTTACAAGTAGAATTTTGTATTATTTTGCCCAAATTTGGTTACATTCTAAATTACCTTTTCCGCATTATCTAATTTTCAACTTTTTGGTATTTGCGGTTTGGTAATTGGACCTGAATAAAAATAAAATAAATTCAGACATCTTTAAAATTTCCATAGTCAAACTTAGAAATGGCATATAACTAAAGTAAAAACCGCTTTCCTTGGCTTTGGTTATCATAGATGGTAGCCACCTGAAGATTAATTTCGCACAAAAACAATGCAATCTAAAAATTGTTTCTAAGAAAAAAAAAAGATCAGCGTGACTTACTTGTTAAAATTCATGCTTTAATGTATAATATTTTCATATCAATTTAAATTATTACGTAAAAATGATTACTATATATAGAAATCTTTTTATTCTTCTTTACTATCCATCAAGAGTCCACTGCTGCATAGGCTTGCCCAGAATTCACCATAAAAAAGATCCTCAGCCAAATATAGATTTAGCCACATATAGATGGAAATCATTTGCACAAATTTCCGAATATATTCGTGTAAAAATATCAAACATACCACATTTTTTGTAAACGAGTAGGCTAATTAATGTAACTTTTGGAGAAGTAACCAAACATACGACAAATTTTAAAATTGCTGTACGTACTTTTTGACTACTTTAATTAAATTAATTAAGCTAAGTATCAAAATTCGAGGGTGTTGGGGCCTATGCGGGTTTTTGGAAAAATATTTTTTGTTTTGAGTCCTTTAGAACTGAAATAGCATGGTTACATGGTATTTTTAATTAGCGTAAGTTTGTTATGAAATTTTATTCTTATTTTTACAAACCTATAAAAACTATTCTATTTGTAATTCAAATAAATGAATGGAATAGGATTCCTAGTATTGGATGAGAAGGCATGTAATTTAATTTTAAGATTGCCATGGTAACCAAAGAAAATATGAATAGGAATTTTTGTTCTTCTCACAAGTGATAATCTTCAACGTTTTTGAAAAACCCATTGGTACGAGCATGCAACCATAATTATTATATTATGAAAAATATATACAAGATATTTTACATCTTGTACATTGTCATCATAAAATATTTTATAATTTAGTATATTTTATTTATTCATTACTTTAAATTATAAAATATCCCGTAAAATATAAACTTATTAAATATCAGTAGAAAAGCTCTCTAAAGTCGCGAAAAGATAAAAACACACGACTTCAGTCTGCATTCTTCAACTTCGAAATACATTCACTAAATACAGGTTTTCTATATCCTCTCATAATTTGGAGAGATGTACAGCTCGTCCTTCTAAGACCCTTTTTCGTTTTGTTATCATTAACTTTTCTCCGACGCCGTCTGGGAAGATTTTGTGAATGGTAGGGACCAAGACTGTTTCTTTTAAGAAAATGTTTTGAGACGTTGCATTCTGATGTATTTCGAAGGCTCGTACATGATTATACTCGTACGTCTGCATCTACTTGTTTCTATTGCTGTTTTATAGTGTTTTTAGTGTTTCAGGACTAAAGAAATTAAATTTTATAAAGAGAAAAGAAAAAAAATATTTTTACGCAATTCCCAATACTCGTCAGAGGTCTAAACAATAAGTCCTTTCGACGAAGTCATGTTTTGGACAACGTGACAGGTGAGCCTGTCGACCACGTCAAAGTTGATTGAAACAACAAGCTGGATGTATAAAAGTTCTGTATGATGTATTTTGTATGAAAGTTTTGAATTCTAATCAAGGGTATGCTAATATAATTTTTAATCTTCACATATCCTCAATATTTGGGTAGTACGAGAGCTAAACATATTTGTAACAAGAACAGACTTCTTAAAGCTTTTATGTTGGAACTACATAATAGGTCCGTCACCGTCTTGCCAACGATGCGACTGGTGCATAAGATTTAAAATTACTCATTCGTACGAGTCTTCCTCCAGAAGGCCGAACTCGATTGTACTAATTTGAATTCCGATGAACCTACGCAACATCGGTATTCGAATCGTCATATAGTTAATCGAATAAAACATCGATGACTAAATAGGATTGAAAAACAACGTTGACGGTGTAAAAAGCTAATACTCTGCATAACGAGTTTTATATTTTTCAAGTGATAAACCCTAATACTCGTTTGTGTTTCACTCTGTCCAGGCATCACGTTTCAATTTAGCAAATCCAATTTTATACTCAAAAGGAATTCCCTTTTTGAATAATATTGGGATGCCGCGTTCAGGGCAGTATTGCCAGTTGTGCTGAATGCTCCAATTCGTACCTTTTTGTTCTTTAAGCTTTATCTTCCACGATACAAAATTATTGTAATATGTTGAGTGATTTTCATCAATGTTTCGAAGAACATAATTTTTTATGATATCTGAATTGATAATTTTATTGATTTCAATAAATTTTGTTTCTTTGTCGGTTACTACATTGACGAAAACCTAGGACGGTCAATAGTAGTAATAATATCTTGTGTAAACATTTTTTAAATAAATTTTCCACAATAACCTTTTTTTGAAATAACTCCCAGTAGACCATCTGTATCCACATCGAGTGCCTGTACAATGGTGCGCGAAAAAAAATGTAGTAAAAAAATGGCCAGTAATCAAATTGATTATTAAAATTTTTAATGGAAATTAGGTTTTAAATCTTTAAATAATAATACTTACCGCAGATTGATACAGACATAACATAAAATAAAAAAATACGAAGATTGAATACATGTTTTACATATGTACAAGTTATTATTCACTTTTGCCGCTTAATAAAACCTAAGTCATAGGCCAGATCTATTGACAAGATATTTTTATTACCATCTCGCAATCATTAACTTTTTCCGGACGGACTCTTAGGGCCGTCTGGAATTTCATGAATTGCATGGCTTGTAATCATTTTAAGCCTGAGCAAAAGAAAAGTAATTTTTTATGAATTCAAGCAAAATTGAACCTAACGTACTTGTATTATTTAACTGACTTGATTACAGCAGGATTTTTTTTAAAATCCAGTCTGTTATACACACAAATGTATATACTGTTATTTTTGAATAGAGCTTGATTAGGAAAATAACTTATGTGAATTGGGCACAAAAGTTTAAATAAAAGCTTAAAAATATTTTTATTAAATCGGCATCATCAGGGTATTGATACACTGATGATGCCGATTTAATAAAAGGCGATCGGGCGATCGCCCGTAAGGCGTAACCCGTTGGTTAATTAATAATTAATTAAATAAAGTGAATTGTGTACAAGTGTTCAACAATGAATTTTAATGCAAAGCAATTTCACCAAGTGACAATAATCGCAAGTATAAATTAAAAAAAATGTTTTGTTAATTATAAAACATTCTATCCACCAGCAAATATTCATCTCTAATTAATTTTTGTATTGTTGGCCTATCTATAAAATTTTAACCTTTGTGTTAGTGAACTAGATAATACATATATACATTAATTTATAGTACTGAAACTGCGCAAATTCAACACGAATCATTGTTAATATTATATGTATATAATATTATAAATGTGTGCATATACATATAATATTAACAACTTAGAAGTCAAAACAGTCAAAAGTAAAGAACTACAGTAAATTTATCAAGTTTTTCACTAATTAGTATAATTTTTTTAAACCCTTGCTGATATTTGAAAATTATCTTAATATAAATTATTCTTGCATTTTCTCTTAACAAAGTTTACCGTTTCTTAGTTCATTAAATAACAAATAAAACAGTTAAGATTTTGTTAAATGGACTGTTAACGCTTGACGGGGATGGCCATTAAATTTACCGGTAAGGAACTTTGTGCGAAAAGATAATAGATTTTTTTCTTTGCTTTGATCGCACTCAGAATCATTAAGAAACGCATTTTTTATGGATTTTCAATTTTTTTTTGTCTTCACGTAATATCCTAAACAGTTTTTGACTAAGCAGTGAAGTCCTTTCGAGCCATTTTCCATCAAAGCTTATTTGGAATTACGTGACCGGTGGTGAACTAATCGCCGTGTTAATATTCAAGGTAATGGTAAATGGTACATATATATTTACAAAGATAAATATTCTTATAAACGTTCATAACTCGAGTACAAACATTCATTACTAAAATGTTCATACCTAGCGGGAAGCGAATCTGCAACCCTTGTCTTTGAAGGCAGGGTCACTACCAACTAGGCTGTCTACACGTTTTTTTATAAAAGAAGGTGAAAAAATTGTATGGTGGGTAGTTTATACTGAAGCCTAAAACTCCAGCAAATAATTTAAATTAAGACATTTTTAAGACAACTTAAGTTTCTTTCGACCATATTACATATTTCACCAAGGACAATTTTTGGGATAACGTGATAGGTGGTGAGGCTATCGCCTTCTTTATATCCAAGCCAAGATATAAATAGTACGAGAAAAAACCTATTGGTACGAGCCTACCACCGGGGGTCGAACTCGGATCTCTTGACTTGAATTCCGATCACACAACCTCGGCTATCGTGATTGTTTTTATAATATTAGTAGGATGAATAGGTTGTATTTCTAATGTCTGTTAAAGTATAAACTACAAACTTAGATACATATATAGATAGGGACAACATCATATACATTGTTCCGATCCCAAAGTAAGATGCTAAAGCACTTGAGGTATGGGACTGGAAACAACGAAGGCACCACAAACACCTGGACTCGGAAAACCTGGAAACACATTGACCCGACCGGGAATCGAACCCGGGACCTCGAGATGGCGACCCCTTGAAAACCCCTTGAACGCCACTCGTCCACGGAGGTCGACCAGTTTAGCTTATTAGTTTAATATTGCACGGTAAGATCTGATTTTTTAAAAGCCAAACTCAATTCTTTTAACTTTATAAGGTACTTTAAAGCTAAACGAGTACATGTACAAGTTAAAGTTAACTTAAACATGCACTAGAACCAGTTCAGTGGTTGCACTTTGAAATAATTCAGCTGATTGGATGTAATCTTGCGGAGAAAATACACGAGGGTGTGCTTACGTGCTGTGTTCGCTACTATCACTATGAGCACTTCAATGTTCACTTAGGAAATGAGATTTCTTGAGTTTATCGCATTTTTAAATATTGTGTGTTAGTTTAAAAGTTTAGAATGCCGAACAACATTCGCCTTTCGTAATTTTTGTTTCAGTCACTTTAATAAGTCACGATAGCCGAGTGGTTGAGTGGTCGGAATTTCGAGTCAAGAGACCCGAGTTCGATCCTCAAGTGGCCGTACCAATGGGTTTTTCTAAAATCCTATGTACAAATTATATCGTTGGCTTGGACATAAAGACGGCGACGGGCTCACCACCTGTCACGTTGTCCCGAAAATATCTTCGGTGGAAGGTGGGTCGAAGAGACTTAAATGTCTAGACTAGACCTCTGTCTACCTCTGTATTGGGAATTGCGTGAAGTCACTTTAATTAATATTTAGTGTCATAATTTTATCATTGGCATCAACATAAGTTTTATCATTGGCTTGGACAGAAAGCATTCACTGGGCATGTTATCAAAATTGCGTATGTACCCATAGATAAATTTACTCATTGGAATAAATGTTAAAATTAAATCATCGGTTACTTTTCGAGTTTAACTGTCATAAATATGCCGATGTATTTTTTACACATTAATAACTATTATATTATCATATCTTTTATTAATATGAATTAATAATTTTAGAATGTTACACGCGTAGACATATATTTATACTATGCCTGTGGTTACACGTGTTACCCTCGCAGAACTTTCCAGACTACGCCAAATTTGATCAGCATATGCGGTAAGCCTTGTACTGAAGAAACCAAGACCTAAAAGGACTTTATTCCCTGCTCTTATTTAAAGATAATATTTTTTAATAAATACGCGATAATTCGTAAAAGTGTTGCTATTATACTAAAAAGAAACAAAAAAAAACAACAAGCGGAATATTCGAATATAGGTTTGTTAGTTACTTTACCATTTTTGTTCCACTGTACATTATTTTTGTGAATTAGTGGTCATATAAGCTGTGCTTGGCCTTTCATTAGTAAATAAACGAGAAGTTAAAAAAAAAAAACAACCACGGGGAGGATTCATCGAGAAAAAATTAAAATAGATGTTCCTTGTCCGTTTTGTAAGGACTTGGCACTATAGCGTATATTAAATAAGCTGACAAAGAGAAAAAAACTGCATGTCAAGTTAATTTAAGACTAATATTATACAAAAATATTTCTTCGAATCGTAGAAGGCTATACTTAAACAGACTTTCTTATTTCAATAATCTTTTCTTTTTACCAAAAAAATAAAGCAGGGAATTATATCGTTAACCTCAGAATTTTCTATACTGTATGTACATTTTTGTGTCAAGATCAAGTCAATATTTCATAAATTTAATGTTAAAGCCTTAATATTCATTACAAATACAATGTTTACGTCTTCTTCTTCTTCTTCAAGTGCCTCTTCAATCCTGAAGGTTGGCCGTCCGCTTCTTGTACTCTGTCTTATCAACCGCGAGTCGGAACAGTTCTTCGACTGAAATAGTGCCGGTCCACTCCCTGATGTTTCGCGGCCACCATTTTCTTTTGCGTCCAGCGCGCCTCTTCCCCTCTATCTTGCCCATCATAATTACTTGTAGTAGTGAGTTTCTATCGTGTCGGAGCACGTGACCAAGATATTCTATTTTACGTTTTTTGACGGTTTGCAATAGTTTTCGGGGCATTTGAACGCGCTGGAGGACGGTTTCATTCCTGACTTTTTGGGTCCAGCTTATGCGCAGCTTACGACGATAGCACCACATTTCTAATGCCTGCAGGCGTCGTGTAGTGTCGTCTTTCAGAGTCTATGCTTCGCAACCGTACATGACGACAGGCCATATGTAGCACAACAGTAACCTGACTCGGAGCTTAATGTGAAGTTTACGACAGCACAGAACTTTCCTCATTTTGTTAAAAGCGGCTCGGGCAATTTCTATCCGGGTCTTAATTTCCTGGTCGGGATCCCATGCTTCATTTACCCAAGCATCGAGGTACTTGTACTGCCGTACCCGCTCTAGCTGCTTCCCTGACACCGATATGCTAGGATGTAAGTTTGGGTTTCTAGAAACCACCATAAACTTGGTCTTGCTAATGTTCATTGACAGACCGGCCTTCTCGCTGCACTCGTTGACCTTATTTACGATGGTTTGCAGGTCATGTTCAGAAGATGCAATCAGAACAGTGTCATCCGCGTACCGTAAGTTATTTGCGATCGTTCCGTTGATTTTTACTCCGGCCTCCAGACCTTCAAGAGCCCCAGACATCACTGCCTCGGAATATATATTGAAGAGCAGCGGAGACATCACACAGCCTTGTCGAACTCCACGACAGATCTTGATTTCCTCGGTCTCCTCATTTTCAACTCTGACTGTTGCTGCTTGGTTCTCGTACAGATTACGGATGATCCTGACGTCCTTGTCATCGAGTCCAATATCCGTTAATAGACGCAGAAGATGTTGGTGCTTGACTCGATCGAATGCTTTTTCGTAATCTATGAAGCACAACAGTACGTCGGTTTGCATGTCCATGCATTTCTGTACAAGAACGTTGAGGGCAAAAAGAGCTTCACGAGTACCGACCCCCGAGCGAAATCCGAATTGACTGTCACCTAGTTGTTCGTCAAATTTCGGTCTTACTCTGTTCTGTATGATGTTCAAGAACATTTTGAGGACGTGGCTCATTAAGCTAATCATACGGTACTCTTCACATTTCCTGGCATTTTGTTTTTTGGGTATTGTGATGAACATAGACTTTAACCAATCGATTGGAATGTTACCGGTATCATAGATGTAATTGAAGAGCTCTGTCAGTACGTCAAGTTGATCCTCTTCCAGTAGCTTGAGAATTTCAATGGGTATGTTATCGGGTCCCGGCGATTTACCTGTTTTAGCAGCCTTCAAGGCGCGTAAAACCTAAGATTTTAAAATGGGAGGACCTTCGTTTCCACTGGGCATTGAAATATTCCTTGAAGTGTCAGCAAACATCTCCGAGACGTACCCACACCACTGTTTCTTTTTATCATCGATATCCAGGATCAGATACCCTCCGTCATCGACCAAGGTACTGTTGACTTTACGTTTTGACCTTCCATTTCATTAATGTGTTTATGCGCATTAAAACTGTCATGCTTGCGAAAGAGATCTTCCAAATGTGCGCATTTATTATCGTAATAGGTGTTCCTAGCTTTCGCTATCTCTAATTGAATGGTGTCATCGATCTGTTTGTACCTGTCTGGATTTGTGCTCTTGTACAGTCGTCGCTCTTCCATTAATTGATGGATTGTGTCCGTCATCCAATCCTGCTTCTTAACCAGTGGCGGTGGTTGTAGATATTTGTTGCAGATATCATACACGTTTTCCTTGAGACTGGTCCATGTGTCGAGATCGGGAGTACTAGCCCTGGTGCGATGATCGGTGGCCCATTGGTTAATAGCATTGTACACCTTGATTCGCGTATCGGTCTCAGCAAGTTTGCGCACATTTGGCCTTCTATCCAGTCTTTTTGGCTGTACCTTCTTAAGTCTGCATTTCAAGTCCACCACCACTGGGTTGTGGTCTGATCTTATGTCCGCTCCGGGGTAAGTTTGTGCTTTCTTGACGCAGTTGCGGTACCGTTTATTAATCATCACGTAATCTATCTGGTTCCTCACAATGTGATCTGCTGTGTGCATTGGTGATGTCCATGTGTATAAACGGCGTGGTGGTAGTTTGAAGAAGGTGTTAATAATTACAAGCTCGCTATTTTGACAAAATTCTACCAACATATCACCCCTGTCATTTCGGATGCCAAGTCCATAAGCACCAGCAACACCAGGAACAGTGGTCGAACCCACCTTTGCGTTCATGTCTCCCATAACGATAACCACCTCGTGTTTTTTGGTGATTTTCAATAGTGTGTCAACATCTTTGTACAGTTCTTCTATTTCAGTTACAGGTTTGTCTCCGGTGGGTGCATACAGTTGTGTTGTTGATGTTATATGGTTTGGCCTCTAGTCTGATTAACATTGCTCGGTTGGACAAAGGAATGAAGTTTGTAACCGCTTTAGACATTTCTTTTGCAAGAAGAATTCCCACACCATATCTTTCTGTTGGTTGGTCGCTTCCTGAGTAGTAGAGAACATGGTCATCTGGTGTGAAGTGCTTGCCTTGTCCTGGCCACTTAGTGTCGCTGATTCCAAGAATGTCCACCCGCAGGCGTTTTATTTCCTTTACAACATTGGGGAGTTTTCCATCTTGTTTTAGACTTGTCAGGTTCCAAGTTCCTATTCTTAGTGTTTTCCGCCCGGGGATTCTTAGCACCCCTGTCCCATTTAAGAGACGCCGGGCACTCGGGGCCGTGGCTATATCTGACTTTTCCATAAAGCTAACTTCTAGGGAATATAGTGCAGTGGTTTCCCGTTTCCTTCTGCACCGCAGTGATGGCATGTGTAATCGTAGCGCCCTGTTGCCAACGCACGATATCCGGACTGAGTGACTTTATGATCCGGACCCCCTTCTCCCATGCTGCTTGTCGACCTACATCTCCAAAGGGGTTGGTTACCACAATCTCGATGGTAGGTTGCTCGACGTAACAGGGTTCACCGCGGGTAGGTAGGGAGTGGAGTTAGTGGAGAGAGGCTAAGTCACTTTTCTTGACCCAGAGTCTGTATTGCGCGTCATCCATCCTTGAACGTTTTGTACGTTGTTTGTGTTTTTACGTCTTAAAAAACACAAACATTTATATGTCCTTAAAAAAGCCGTAAAATTCTTTACATTTCAGTGCTAAAGTACTAAATTATAAATATTTAGTTGTGTAATCCAGACATGCGTAGCACACATACCTTATTCCAAATTGCGCTTACTTCAGAGACAATTTCAAGAAACATAAAAAAGTTGTTAAAAATGTAAAAGATCATTAAAAGAGTACCGCAAAATTGCTAGTGTCGGGGACCTACCCTGGAGGTACTCCAAATGTGCTGACTGTATGTTATTATTTATGAAGTAAACCAAGTGTGAGTGTAAGTTTTTTAATAATTAATAAATAAATACGCAGATAGCGACAGCATCATATAAATTGCTGTGGCCCCCAAGTCTGAAGTTAAAGCACTTAAGTGGGAAACAACGAAAGAAACACAAACACCTAGACCCGAGACAATGTAGAAAAAGTGTAACTTGTGAGTCCAGGTTGGCAGGTATGTCAATTATTATTGAGGAGCCCTTATTTAGCACTGGTACTACCTTGATAGAAAAGTCATAGTTTCCTATGACTGCTAATAACTGCTGTATCATATGTATTGTGTATACTACACTCCAATATGTAACTGCAATGTTACATCATTAAATGTAACATTGTACGTAGAAAAGTTAATATTTATAAAAATATATTCACGCTATTCTCAATACTGGGGTAGACAAAGGCCCAGACAGTTAAAACCTTTCGATCTTTCACCGAAGACAATTTTTGGGACAACGTGATAGTTGGTTCACCTGCCACCGTCTTTATCTCCAAGCCAATGAGTATTTTAAAAACAAATGTATAAAACGTACTCATTGTCACGCTGCTACGATTTGGGGATCGAACTCGGGTCTCTTGACTTGAATTCGGATGACCGAACCACTCGGCTATTGTGACACCTTCTTATTTGAGATAGTTAATTGACTCAGGCGTTACTTTGCGGAAATTCATTGTAAAGTTGTTATTGAGACAGAGACTACTTCGGTCTGCGGTCTTGACTCTGCGGTCGCTCATCGTAGAGTCTACTCGCTTGAGGATGCCTTGTTTTGAGGCGAAACACGTGTCGCGTTTTCGGTGGTGGTATATGTTACCTGGTTTGAGTGTAGTGGTGGTGGTGCATACAGTGGAATTAGTGCACACATCTGTGGAATTAGTGCACGCATCTGTGGGAGGGAGGGTGGTGCTCTTCTTCTCTTCGGACCAGGTAACATATACCTTTTTATATTTTCATGCCCCCCGCATGAAAATATAAAAAGGTAAAAGGTTGCTAAGTAAATTTTTTCAATAACATCCTTCTTATTTTTTTATAGAAAAGGCAGGCAAACGAGCAGGTGGCTCTCGTGATGAAAAGTGATTACCGCCGCCCATAAACACCCGCAATACCAGAGGCATAGCAGATGCGTTGCCTTCCTTAGAGTGCCCCCCCCCCCCCAGAATAGGGGAGGGCGGTATGTAGGCCTCCGGTTACCTGTACTCACCAGACGAAACGCAGAAGTTTGTTAGACTTCTACTTCACGCCGGTATTCTGAGAGGTCGTGGTACTTCCCCAGTCGAGCCGGCCCATTCATGCAACAAAAAATGCTGATGCGTGGGGCTACCACTCTAAAGTTCTTATATTTTATTGTAACGCTATCTATATAGTAAATCGTAAATCTATCTTCCCGTGGGTGTCATTAGAGACGACTAAGGATAAAGCCTTGAAAATGAATGTATGCACAAAACCACGTGCATTGCTCTCACCCCAATGTAAGTAAAAAGCTATGGAATCGGAAACAACTAAGTTAACACAAAAATCCATATCCAATGAAAAAGAATTAGTTTTTATATATAGAAAATAATCCGGGACAACAGGGATGTTGACACTAACGATTATCATCATCCACGATCCGAGTACGGTAGTCGTGACGGTTACGGATGGCGGGTTGGCGGGAATTTCGGACTAAAGAAGGAGAACGAACTCTTACGAAAGAGGAGAACAACCTCGGCAAAGTATAGCAGACGGATAGCAACGTGTAACGGTAAGGTTTCTGGTACTGCGATCGCCATTCTGCTGGCCGGGCGTGATGATTACGGCAAATCTTCCTCATGAGAGATTCCTATCTCTTGCAGTAAACTCGTACAGACAGTTATGTATGTATAAAAATATTACATGGATACAAAGTGTACACACACATGCATGTGTGAAAAATGATTTCAGAGTCAAGTCTCAGTGACATTTCTTATAATTAAAAATTGTTGTACTTAAAAATTAAATCCCTCTTAGTGAAGCCAAAACTATCTTTAGGTCCTTAATTAATATGAATATCTCATTTTACGGCACATGTGTTACCAGACTTTGTGTAATCTCGTAAATGTATATCTAGGAAACAGGGTAACAAGAGAAAACATACGACTCTAAATTACATATTTTCGGTTTGATATTTTTTGAGGTTGTGGCAATCTATCGGCAGCTATTTTCATTTTTCGAGTCTTTTTTAGTCCCCTCTTATGACTGGAAAAAGGGGGTAGTAAACTCCTACTATATACGCAACACAGAAAACTTTCTTCTTTTACACGAATGAAATATTTATCCATTCATTAATTTTTCATGAACTTATATAATTTTACATTTATATTGTAATTACTTAACTATAGGATAGTTTAATGATCAGAAATCGAATCGGGAGACTCGAGTTCAAACCCCGGGATATTCGACTGAGTTTTAAAACTTTTATTCGATCTGTATCCTTATCATAGATGCTAAGCCGGCGACAAGATCACCACTTTTCAAGTTCTCCCAAGTTAACTTCCGTGAAATATAGATAAAAAGAAGTTAAAAACTGTCTATACCTATTGGGAGTACAATCCACAGCTAGTCATCGAAAGGTACACGGCATAAAGTAATTTTATTGATTATTATAATTCACTCACTTCCAGATTTTTAAATATTTTTTGTTATCATATTTTTATTATATTTATTAAATTTAGTTAATTAAAAAAAATGAATCATTGGTATCCATCTAAATTCCGTATGTTTCCTGTTTTATAGTGATACACATTCCGTTTAGAGTCACATTTTGCGACAATAACGTGGAACAACGCCCTAATTTGTAACTTTAATATTACTTTAAAATTACCAAAACGTAATGACTTATATATATTATCATTATGTTATCTTACTTGTACCATCGACATTTTAACTTTTTTATACAATTTCATACAAATACTCAAACTTGTCATGATCGCCATAGTAAACGGATTGGCGGTTACTATATCAGAAAGTTTACCCTGATGCTTTAGCACGTCACTGGTGTTTTAAACTTGTTTAGCTAATTATGAGATTTTTATCGAAAGTAAAGCCATTTTTAGGAAGTTTTCTCAGTCTATTCTTACGATTAGTAAAATTATAATACTAAATTAATTTTATTGTTTGTAAGAATTTTTACATTCACTGCCATTGAATATAATGGAAGTTTATAGTTCAAATGAGCTATAAACTTCATAGAAAAACAATAACATATATGAAAATTAACATTAGTGAAGTTAGTGCAAAATTGTAAAATATTCATATTACTGATAGAAACAGCTAGTTTCTTAATTTCATTATTTTTTGTTTTGTTTTTAATTAAAGTTATTTAAGGCAGGTCAATACTACAAATTCACAAAGAGAACTTAGAAAAATAATAACTTTCATCACCATCATAACGGCTTGTTAAAGTCCACTGACATAGACTTCTCCCGTAAGGATTTCCCATAATCGTCAAGCTTGGCAAGCGGATTAGCGGTCGGAAAACTGAACACTAAACGCTGCTGCTCGACACCTGTCAATTTCCATGTGGTATTTTTCGAGTTATTCCGCCATTAGCCGGTAGCTTTTGTATTTTCAAGTTGTTTACCTTAGTCTACACTTCGACCTTGCCACATACCAGACCCCTTAGAGAACGTGGTACATTCTTACTACTTTCATTATTAATATTAAAATTTTTATGGCTTAGTGAATTGCGGTTGAACGCAACCACGTACAAAAAGTAAACACGAACGTAGTAACTACGGTCACCTATCTAAGAAACCGTAAAATTCTTTCCGCTTTCACGTTACAGAATCGGTAAGTATCATAAATATGTATACCGAGAATCAGGCATGCGTCGCGTATAAAACGCTACCGAAAATGCGATCTCGTGGGAGACGAGTACTATTACAAAGATATAGAAACGTTCTGAAAGCGATTTGCCTATATTTTCAATATAATTTGCCTTAACGCATTTTTCTAATACTGGAGTAGAAAGAGTTTGTAGAACAGCGTAACTGGTGATGAGCCTATCGTCGTCTTAATGTTGACGGCAACGGTAGAAAATACTTTCATAAACTAATATTTGGATAGATAAATATCAACTTATGTATTAATGGTGATATTGTATTGACAACTTCATAGTTACATATATAGGGCCAAAATTACATTCATCTCTCCGATCCCAATATAAGATGCTAAAGCACTTGAGATACCGGAATCGGAAACAATGAACGAACCTGGGAGCATGTAAAAAAAGTGGTTTTTCTAAATTGACCCGACCGGGAATTGAACCCGGGACTTGAGATTGCAACACCTTGAAAACCATTGTTTACGCCACTCGTCCACGGAGGTCACCAAATATATATTGATTCGAAAGTTGTATAATATCTGATAGATGTCTGAGTAGAGTATGAAAGAGATTTCAAATGATGCACATGGTGCGACGGAGGTAAGAGCATCGCCGCCATCGTGGAGGGTGCGGGTTCAAAACCGAAAGCTCATCATTACTTGTTTAATTATAATTATCACGTGTTTTAAAAAAATCAGAAAATTTTTCCAGAGAGGAAATATTTTATCCAGGGTGTGTTTACTCCGCCAAATCGCACTTGACCAGCATGGTAGATGTCGAAACGGCTTAACCGATTAGAGTAAAATTAGGAAAGAGGATGGCTTGTCTCAAAACATTAGGTGAAATCACAGGAGTTAATGAAGAATGTTTCCTAATATAGATAAAAGTAAGGTAAAAAAGCTAAGTTAGGCTGAACAAGTATTATATTTAAACTTCGACAGTAATGATTATAATAGAGAATTATGCCTAAGTACTTACTAAGTACAGAATTATACATAGTAAGTTTAACTTGCATGATTTTAAGAACTATACTGTGTGTCACTTCCATTTATTCATACCGTGGTCTCGCACTCGGTTTATTTGCCCATATTTGCATGGAAACGTTTTTTGTGGGTGTCCTTGTTTGTATAGTGGATAGGTGGAGAAAGCTTTCGCGAATGTTGGAGGAAAGGTGGAGAGTCTGTCGTTTCTGCGAGATTTGTTTCAATTGAATGTTGTGAATTTATACAGACTTTACTTACTTTGTTTGCTTAAAAGCTATTTCCCCAAATTCAAGCAATATATTTGAAAAATCTTAATATTATCAATAACAATAAATAAATAAATATTTTCACGCAATTGCCAATACAGAGGTAGACAGAGATCTAGTCTAGACAATTAAGTCCGTTGACCCATGTTCCACCGAGGATATTTTCGGGCGGGATAACGTGGCAGGTGGTGAGTCCGTCGATGCCTTAATGTCCAAGCCAAAGATATATCAAAATCAATATTTTCAAAATTGAAGAAGAATTAATATTATCATAGAATTGAGAATTAATATTATCAAAATTTAAATGTAGGTTATAAATATTGCATAATAATTTTATAAATATTATGTACATAGTAAATATAATGCGATATGTGGCATGTTCACATACCACATTGTATTTAATACACACACAAACAGCAGACGTAGTACCAGAGTACTGTGTCAGTGACAGTGTGTCGGCCACGTAGTTTGCAGTGGCAGAGAGACGACTTGGAAGAAAGATTTAAAAAAAGAAAGATATGAAAATTTTTGAAATTGAACAATGTTGCAGGGAGTTAATTGATGCACGTGACTTAGGTTCCGTTCTCTGTGGCAATCTTTAAGGGAAGAAGAGGAGTTATGTAAAAAGCATAACATAGCGATTTGGCCTGTTACGGTGCTTCGCGAGTGCCGTATGGTCCTTTGAGATCTGAAAAATATTGGTTATTTATTTAGTCCATCAGGGAAGGATCTTGGAAATAATGTATCACCGTATTGGTAGTTTCATAAAGCGAATAAATTATTAAATTCCAAAAATCTTATTATAAATAAATATCTTTACGCAATTCAATTGACGGGTGGAGAGCCCTTCGCCGTCTTTATGTCCAAGCCAACAATATAATTCGTAGACAAGTTACGCAATTTTATTGATTTTAAAGCATATTCATTATGCTGAACTTTTATGTGATTAAATGAAAGAGAAAAAATGTTTTAAAAATCGTACTGATGTAAGACAAGGTGACTCGGACGTAAGAGCGTTGCCACGGATCGGCAGAGGTCGCGAGTTCGTATCCCGCCCGTGTCAGTTGAAATTTTAAAAACATTGTTTCTTTTTAATTTAATCGTTCATAAGTTTTTGAAAAACCCATTGGTACGAGCCTGCCCCTGTGGATCGAACTCGGGTCTCTTGACTCGAAATTCCGACCACCCAACTACTCGGCTATCGTGACTTATCTTATTAATTATTAATTAAAATCTCATTAATTGCTTAGGATGTTTTCCTATGCTCTAAATTTGAACATTTATTAGATAATAGGAGTCTAGCATTTATCAGAACCTAGACACCCAAGCGATACTTCATTTTGTTGGTCTTCCGAATTAAATATTCAGTTCTTAACCTAGTTCTCTTTTAGCTTAAATGATGGTTTATTTTCAGATGTAATTTTTTTAATTCAACCTAATAAAAAATTTTAATACCTTACTCAATCTGATCAACATTACAGTTCAGTGTACATGTGGCGAGTTAACCTGAAAATCCTTGAGCTATAAAAATCTGTCTAAATTATTTAAAACTACAAAGTATCATCATTGGAATTTACATGTTACCAAATTTTTAAAGTTATTTAAAACAAAAGACGAGATGAGACCCTGATAGTGACCCTGGCTTGCTTGCAAAGCTAAGGATTGCGGGTTCGAATCCCGCTAGGGGAAAATATTTGTGTGATTGAATTTGTTGCAATTACACAGCAAAGAAATCAAATAGTACAGAGTTAAGTAATTGAAGAATATAAAAATATTTTCATTATTCAATATACACTTAAAATAAAAAAGTGGATTGAAAGAAAGCCATTGTCCAATGAAATTTTGAATGTAAAAAAACGAACACCTTATTTATAATATAGGTTGTCTGGAATAAATAGCTTTTAGCAATAAAACCGCTATTTGTGTCGTCATAGCCATGTCTGTCTTATTAAATATATATTCTATATTATATAAGTCACGATAGCCGAGTTGTTGG
Source organism: Sericinus montela (assembly GCA_029286605.1). Lineage (NCBI taxonomy): Eukaryota > Metazoa > Arthropoda > Insecta > Lepidoptera > Papilionidae > Sericinus > Sericinus montela. The sequence goes on from JAGSMR010000027.1 coordinate 652,911, forward strand.
GTGGTCGGAATATCGAGTCGAGAGACCCGAGTTCGATCCCCAGGTGGCAGTACCAATGAGTTTTTCAAAACTTATGTACGAATTTCATCGTTGGCTTGGACATAAAGACGGCGACGGGCTCACCACCTGTCACGTTGTCACGAAAATATCTTCGGTGGAAGGCACTTAATTGTCTAGACTTGACCTCTGTCTACCCGTGTATTGGGTATTGCGTGAAGATATTTATGTTTATTATTTATATTCCATATTAATTGTGTTGGTATGCAATAAAGAGTACTACCTACCTGTCTACCTTATTTATATCATCCGTAACGACTAAGCTCCGCCCGGTTAATTTGACAAACTATGCGTACATTACATCCGCTTGTAGCACTAGCTAACCAATTAACTACTTCCAATCTTTACATGTAATTAGTTTTATGTACTAAGTTATACAAGTCAAATAAACCTTAGTTAAAAAAGTATCGACCCGATTGGAAAAATGGGTGAAGCTAAAATGAGATATAAAAAATAATACTTAAATAATATTTTTAACGTATTTTTTCATCAACCATTTTAGTAAATTTCAAACTAAAACATTATTAATCAAAATTCTCTGTAATATTAAAAAAAATAATTACTATTAGATGAATAATAAAATAGATTACGTGACTTTAATAATACATAATAAAAACGACTTTAAGCGAAGAACTATTTTACTATTTTAGAAAGCTTTAAACTTTTTAGCGGTAGGCTCTGTTGGACTTTAGCAAACGACAATTTATGCCAACGCTTTAATTACCCTTGAAGCCTAATAGAATATCCTCCTTGCACCTGGGAACAGGATGTAATCAGACTATGGGGATGTTCAAGTACCAAGAAGGGCGTACTATTTAAGAAAAAGTAATTTCACATAATTGCTTATTGTTTCTTGCGTTTAAAAAATAAAATAAAAATGTAATTTACTATGCCACAGTATGGTAAATTATTCATTGTAATTTAAATAATTTAAAATTCACTCGAATGATTGAAGACTGAAAGGTGAAGAAAATATATAGCGCAAAAGTTAATGTTGAAAGGTGTCACGGTAGACCAAGACTAACTTTCTAAAACATGTAAGCAAAAGAAGAGAGGAAGGTCAAAAGTACGTATGGATACGTAAACGTGCGTGCGTGAAGAAAATGATGTATCTGCAAGAAACGAAAGGGATCTGTTCTCTCTGGCTACCGCGTCAGGGACTATGCGTAAAGGAAAAATCAGAGCCGGCGACACCATGAAAACCGGCGTGAACGTCTACGTATCCGCCGTGATCGTTAGACAATTAACATTTATTCTTGTAATCTATTTAATTGCACCAGTTCCACAACTTTCCATATTGTTCTAGCTATCCGACTGTTTTTGCATTTGGCAAATTAAAGCACCACATTAAAATAAATTGCTTGAATAGTGTGTTAAAATATCTAATCAAGATCAGAACTAGCTATCCAGAGGCAAGCGTTTTGCTATATCGGATAAAATTCAATTTTCCTGGTGAGGATTGGAAAACGTCCGAAATAACGAGTTAAAATGGCGGCGCGTCCGAGACTGAATGAAAACATAACAATAGGATAACAGAAGTTACGCTATCGGAAGCGATTTCAGTTAACATGACCAATCGATACATCTATTTTTATTTGCAGTCACGCAGGGAAACAATTAGTTTGTAAAAGTCTCTTGTCGGTATTGTTAGTCCTTTGATCTAGAGTTGATATGAACAATGTAGAGAATGCTGTAAATAGTTCAGCGTTGTTTATCATGGCCTGGTAACATAATTTATTACTTCTCACACGTTGGCCACAGCAGATAAAAAATATCTTCACGCCATTCCCAATGCAGGGGTTGACAGACGTCTAGACAATTAAATCCTTCGGACTCGCCTTCCACCGAAGACATTTTTTTGGGACAACGTGACAGGTGGTGAGCCTAAACAAGGCTAAAGAGTATTTTATAAGACAGAGGTTCAGACTGTTAATACCTACCGACCTTTCGCCGATGACAATTTTTGGGTTAACGTGATAGTTGGTTAACCTGTCGTCATCTTCATGGCCAAGCCAACGATATAATTCGTACTTAAGTTTTTGAAAAACCCTATTGGTCCTGGCCTGCCACCTGGAGATCGAACTTGGGTCTCTTGACTCCAATCCGGACCACCCAACCAATCGGCTATCGTGACATTTCAACAGACAGATCAAGTGAAAAATCGATATGAAACTGGTAAATAGTTATATTAATGTCAGCGTTTGAATGCAATTAAAGGTTACACATGAATTATAGATGTCCATTATATGAATTTTACTACAAAATTTTGTTCAAAAAGGTCACAAGGTTGGTGATGTGACTTTGAGTCAAGAAACCTGAGTTTAATCTCCAGCTAGGCGTGTGCCAAAGGTTTTTTCAAAAACCAATGTACGATTTATATTGTTGGCGTGGACATGAAGATAGCGATGGGCTCACCACCTGACACGTTGTCCCAAAAAATGTCTTCGGTGAATGGTGTGTTGAAAGGACTTCATTGTCTAGACTTGTGTCCCAGTATGAGGCGGGCGTCAAGAATTTTTTTTTTTCAAAATTTCGGTCCTAAATTACATAAGCCAGGAGCGACAGGAAGAATTACCTCAGGCGTTTAAAAAATTAATAACTCATTGGACGTAACTCACTGAACTGTATGTCTCAGTTTATAATTGTGTTGAGAGAGTTATTCGAGAGATCGCAGTTAAGAGTTCAAGGAGGCAAGAGAAGTTAGTAAGTTTAGCGGCAACAGGCTACCTCGCTTATTATTGCCGGATATATGACCTAAAGAAACTTTGAAGTGGTAAAATGCGAGCGAATTTAATATCAATATATGATATTCAAGTAAGAATATCTATGTAATATTTTTATTAATTATCTGCAATCAGAAATATTTTTACAGAATCATCGTGATATTTCCACAAATGTCATTCGTGTATTTGTAATTACTTGTGATTTTATTTTAGTTGGCCATAATATATGTATATGTTTTTATTTTTAAATCTATTTTTGAGAGTATTGTGGAAAGTCTGCTAATATAAAAAGAACGTTACATAGGTTAAACATACATATCATAAAAATAACATATTTTAATAATTAAAATTAACATTAATTAAATTATGGTTTTGGTTGTGAAATGTGAAACAAAAAAGTACATGCTTAACAACATACAATACATCCATCGATTATATTTTTTTAATGTACCACCGTTCGTAATAAGTTCTTTAACGGAGAAGAAACAGGTAAAAGAATATAATAATAATAAGAAACATAGGTATTCACTTTTTTCTTCTTAAACAAAAGAAATAAAACTACTAGAGCACTTTAAATATATCATACAAGTTTTCTTGGGATTGGTTAACGGATAATTGTTAATAAAATAAAATCGATAAAAGCAGTCCTAGATCCTAGTCCTAAACGCATTTTTGAAATACATATCACTTATTATATTAAATAAATATTATATTAAATACATTAAAAGTATTTGTAAAATCTGTCACGAGTCCGTCAGGTCGATTTATCCTACGTATTTGTTTAATTTTGGTTATACATAAAAGAAAACGATGAACAGATGTTTCATATTTCATCAATTAGAAATAACCTATCTTTCGCCCTCCTTAAGTTATATTCAAACTTGATTTCTTTTTTTATATTGGTTATGTCTATAAATCCAATACGAGTCCCTTCAACCGTTCCATCCAACGGATTTGGATTATTTTTTCATAAAAGCTGTTGATGCTCTCATTCGTCACCAAGCACAGGAAGTCAAGTTACTTTTACCCCTCTCATGTTATAACCAGTACCGAGTTGCGAATCAGTACCGAGTCTTTAACATACATAAATACATAGATTATTATTATTATTATCATAAAATTTAAATATATAGTCCACTTGAATTTTAATATGAGGGATATAATACTAAGAAAGAACAAAGAACGAAATAGTTCACTGGTGGACAACGAAGCTAACGGGAAGTCTCAGTACTGACTTAAGTTAAATAGATATTTCTTATAATAAAATTTCCCTGAAAGTCTGATACCTAGCACCAAAAACACAACGACCTTTTTATGTATTAAAGAAATAAATGGAATAGCTTTTTTAATGGAATAGCTTTCCGCTCGCGCATATGACATTTTAACCGATAATTACATAATTATAAATATAATAGAGACACTTATATACTCCTTTTTAAATTGTTGCCTACCTTTAAGAAAGTATTTGGGAAAGGGGTACGAAAGGGATTGGAGGGAGATAGGGTTGAAGCCACTGGTTATCCCTCGCACCGAAAACACAGAATCACAAGATGCACCTTATTCATGCCGAGGTGAAGCCGGTGTATTCATGTAGCAGAAGATGCTGCCGATTGACTCCCGCAATCATATAGCAGTATTCAATAGTAGATATAGACATACTTTTGGGCACAAGATTTTCTTCATCTACTTACGACATCAAGTGAACCGGCCTCAGTGTAGTGTCTAATTGAATCTGTTTCTCTTATTCCTCTATACGTACGTGGTTTATGTTATAAATAATATTTAACTAAAGCGTAGAATAGATACTACAATATTAGTAAAATATTCACTTGGCGTTACCGTATTTCATTCATTATGATACAAATATATTATTAGAGAAAAGCATTGCAGAGTAAATGGCTAATGGAAATGGATTGCACTTCACGTCTGCCTGCAAGTCTAGAATAACTTAGTTGAACGCCACCGTAAATTTTTCACTTACATTTTTAAAACTATTCATCTTAGTTTAAGTCGGATTAAGATAAGAAGTAATTAAAGTTTAATAGAATATCAGTAAACTTGGCAAAGAATGGATGTGGTACCAGGAACAAATTGAAAAAAGAATGCACTTTTGTCCTCTGCAAATCAGACTACGTTCAGTTGTGTTTGACTTCGTTATTAATGAATAAAACGTCAATGGTAAATGATAATAATATATTGATTGTGTTATAAAATGAAACAGGAAGTGATCAGTAAAATTTCCTAACACCTTTTAAACCATGATTTAAAAAGTGTACACATGCATGTGACTGAAAAATCAAGAGTTCTTGGAATTCTTATTTGAGCAGACAACAAATAAATATTTAAAATATAGCAAATAAAAATATAATAAAAGGTGTACATAAATAAAATTACAAAACTGATCAAAGCGTGACACTCGTCGATATAGTATTTAATTACTCACCTTCCACCGAAGACATTTTTTGAGATAACGTGATTGGTGGTAAGCCCGTCACCATCTTAACGTCCAAGCCAACGATATAAATCGTACAAAAGTTTAAAAACCATAAATACGAGCCTGCCACCTAGGGATTGCACCCAACACCGATCACCCAACCATCGTGACTATTATAAATTTGATGGAAAATTAAACGGACATAATAAAATACTTATAAATAAATAATTTAAAATTAAATAGCTTTGGGTAAAACCACTACGACCTACCTAAATTCTCAAATCAATCTATTGTCTACTTTTCGAGTTTTACGGACATGAATACACGAACAAATACGGATGCTTTAATTTTCTTTATACATAAGTATGTAGCTTAGCTTTAATAAGTTCAGATTAGTGTTATCTTAAGCTCGGGTAAGCTACAGTTATTCAAATTATGCGGACCTCAAGCTTAAATTGTAATTAATTTTCAGGGGATTAAGGAACGAACAGGAGGAATATACAACAACCACGTTTACCTTCTTCTGATGTTTTAGAAGTTAATTAAATTAAAACATTTAAATTAATTTTTGGGAAAGGGAAAGCCCTTATGTGGGGTACGCAGGTATATCAACAAATAATCTTTTTTTAATTAAAAGCAAAGAGAGATATCAGAAAGAGATTTAATCTTTCAGTTCTCTCTCTTCGCTCTTCAGTTCTCACAACATGTAATCTTATAATTCGTTTTGGAACAGCTGTAATGGCGTAAGTGGCGTAAATATGTGTACGCATTTGTTCCATTTTCTCTAGAAACGATCGGTTTGCGAGCCCTCGAGCGTTGTAGTTTTTAAAATAGTTGTTACCGAAAATGTTCGGAGCCGCTGGTATCTTGAGGGCTGGTTCTTTTCTCACTTAAAGGCGTAGATGCAAATGAAGCGAAAAATAGTATTCAATATAAAGTTATTGAAAATGTTTAACTTTCAAAAGTTATCTTGGTTCCTACCAACATAGTGAAGTAACCATATTTATACTTGAGCTATATTCAGCTACATTAACTGTGTGTGTTTATGTTTAAAATGTTATGTTTAAAATAGATTCTTGTTTCAGTCGCGCGGTATAAGCCGGGAAAATGCTAGTTTATCAACTCCCACATCTGGATTTGTAATATAGCTATACGCATTAATAATGAACTACCATTTATGATATAATGATTAAATATGTACATACCAAAAAGTGGCTTTGAAGAATGATCTTAAACATTAAAAGTATAGAAGTTTTTAATTGGAATTTCCGGGTCAAACTAGTGCAAGTTAGAATGAAAAGATAAAAAAACTGTATAGAATGTTCGCATGCTTTGTTTTCACTTTCAATTTTCCTAAAAGTTGTATATAAAATATAAAAATTTAAATTAAAATTTTGCTTTTGTGCTGGACCTCTGAACGAATTTTGCGAATCAGTATTCATAAAACTTAAATAAGTTTAAATTAAGTAATAAATACATATACCTACTTAATCTTATCAATAGATACTACCTACAGCTCTGCCTCATTTTTAATTCTCGTAAGTCGTTATGAAATTTCTCGAGGATAGTACAGTAGATTAAAAATTCTCTACGGTCAGTCTATAAACCGCAAGATGAATATATAATGAAAAAACTGTGATAGAACGTAATACAGCGTATTTTTAATTAATTCGAAGTGTAATGTTTTAGTGAACTATTTTTGTTATTGCTGCCATGTATAAACATGGAGTAATGATTGACTTTGGTACATAGTTGTTACAGAGTTATGGATTTTGCCTTAATTACATCATGCATACTATTGCCATGGCTATGAAAATCATACTTTTAATATTATAAATCCGATAATAAGTTTGTTTGTTGCCCAGTTAATTCATACTATATACTTTAACTATATGACTACACAAAATGTTATATAATCACTATGTTATAGACTACATCGATTTAAAAAGCATCACCAATTTTCTATGAAAATATAGCTTTACATTGTCATAGAATAACTATATTTTTTTACGAAATTTACAGTAATGATGTTATTCATTGATGTTATTCATTATGATGATTTGAAATAAAACGACATTTTACAGGTCGATTTATTTTGCAATAATGTAACCACACAAGGTATCTGTTCATAATAGTCATTTATTTGGCGAGTGCTGGCACTTTATGCAAATTTTTAAAATAATAAAAAAGAATTAATAAAATAATTACGCAATAATGGATATTTTGGCGCCAAAAAGGAAGGATTTCTGTTGAGTTTGACATTAGACATAGTAAACGCTGACAAAGATTACGTAATAGTGTTGTATCATTGGATTGTAACAGATCCACAAACTTTTGTATGAATAAAAGCGATAAAGTAATATGAAACAAAATCTTACTGTTTCTTGCAATCGCTAGGACTTGTCTCCATTTTCTTATCGGTACTCTTAGGTATTACTCGAGAATTAACAGTCGTCCATTTCATGTTATGAGAAATAATTAGGTAACTATGAAAATCGCTTCGACGCTTAATAATAAGCCAGCTCACTATTAGATTAAGTATAGTAGTTTTAATTTGTTTGAGAAATAATAATATTATATTTTTAATTACTTTCTAATGATAATGATTATGGCTTTGATAGCTCTTTAAAGATATCAAAGAGAGCGACGCCGCGAGTATGAGTTAGTATTATATATTTACCTCGGCATGCATAATGGACAATCTTATTACAATATGCGACTGTGTACTGAATATTTTACGACCTCCGTGGACGAGTGGAGTATATACCGGTTTTCACTTAATTATTAAATTGTATAAGCTTTTGTATTTACGTTTTATGTTTTGCGTAAAACGAATGTAAGGTTTATGTCTGTGTTGGCTTGGATGGAAAGATAGCGACAAGCTCACCACCTGACTCGTTTTCCCAAAATAACCTCCGACTTAGGACTAAATTTTCTAGACTTCTGGCTATCCAATCAAGGGTAACGCATGAATATATTTTAGTTAGTTTATGTAAGTTTTTGCTTACATACTGCTACATACATACATATATTAGTCATTAACAGCATTTTCGTCCAATTTCGATGAAAGTCTTGACTTTCTCATAACAAAGTATATTACCACCTTAAAGTTACAGGCTGTTGCTAAAGAAGCACTTTGACGCACTGAAAAATAAAATACCATGTACAGGAGATGGCGCATGACCAAGAATAATTTCCAAAAAAAATTTGCATAGCCTCGCGTGTCCTCAAGAAGCGTAATAAGTGATGTATGAAGCTATGTAAAAGTACTTATGTGTCAAAACATGCAAGGTAACTGGAATTGTAAAAGTTACAAAAGTTTTAGAAATTCTGTTGGGTAAATTTGTTGCTTGCTTGCGGCTGCTCACTTTGGGATCAGAGCATTGTATGTGATGTTGCGCCTATTTATGTTCCTATCTAAATCTATGGACTCTATTGCAAGACTACATTTCCAAGTACACAGTGAGTGAGGCAGCCAAATATGAGTAACGTCACTAGACATTCAATAGGAAAACCTTATTCATTAAAAACAAAATCTTCACGCCATTTCCAATACAGGGTAGACAGAGGTCTAGAAAATTAAATACTTTTCGACTCACCTTCCACTGAAGACATCTTTAGGGACAACGTATCATGTGGTGAGCCCGTCGCCGTCTTTATGTCTAGCGACGACTTTATGTACGATATAATTCGTACTATAGGTTTGAAATAACCCATTGGTACAGCCTGGGGATCGAATTTGGTTCTCTTGACTCAAATACCGATCACCCAACCACTCGGCTATCTTGACTAAACGTACGTAATGGTGCTATAAACTGTACAATGCTGGATACCCTGAGTATACATATTATGACAAACTACTTCAGACGCTGGTGAAAAGTTGACAGCAATTGGATGTCATTTCAGTCGAGGATATACGAAGTCGAAGTGCCACTATACTCTCTCGTATTGTATTTCAATTAACTTGACAACCAAGAGTTTCATTCATTCAAATAAGATCCTGTAGTCCTTATATTTATTCCCCTAAAATACTAGTGATATGTTTTATGTTTATACTAATTGATATTTAACCCCGAATTTGACATCCCCTTCGATAATGATTTCTTGTATTTACGAGAACACTACATATTTTTAAATAAAACGATTTTTATCAGCATCCGTGGTCATCATGTAAAGCATCCGAAACGTCGGGGCATAAAAACAGTTTGTAAAAACTAATTAAAAATGCGATAAAATCCGAAAATCCCCTTCGATATTATAGCATTTACATTTAATGCTCTACGTAAAATGTGCGGCGCTACCATGGCCGACCGAAACGAAAAGAGATCCGCAATATGGTAGGTTTGAATGATGACCTTATCACTAAAATTGATCAGGGCGAATTTAGATGGTTTGAACACGTTGAGCGAATGAGCGAAGACCGAATGGTGAAGAAAATAAATTAAAGTTAATATTAAAAGAAATAATACGTAAGGTATTTGGATAACCAAAGGCTTGATGATGATTGGTGACGTATTAATAGTTTCTCTAAATTTAAACCAAATTACACGTTTCTCAGAAGCGTCAAATAAAATTGGTAGTTAATTTTAGAATTATTATTATTATTGGGTTAGTGGTAGTTGGGTGATTTCGAATGCTTTGTGGTAAATCTGTGCATCATTATGTTTAATTAAAATGAAATATGCAAATCACTTGGCTAGAGGACTCACTCTCAAAGTTACACAGTTACTTGTAAAGTATTTCTAGTATATAACTTTACCTAAGCTAATATATATAGCCGAAGGAGACTCGAGGTCAATCCTCAAGAAGAGTCCTACCAATGAGTTCATTATAAGCCTAAGTATGGTTTGTATAGTTGGTTTCGATATTGAGACGGCGATAGACCCACCACTTATAATGTTGTCCCAAATCAAGTCCGGTGAAATATTATCCGAAAGGACTGTGGTGTCAAGGGCTCTGGCTACTCTAGCATTGGAGAATGCGGGAAAATGCAATAAATCGGCATAAGCGAATTTTCTCACAAACAACAAATTTTTAAATAAAATTGTCACACTGTCAAAACACGTAATACTTATACCATAATATATGTTAACAATGAAGCCATTATTTATATATGATCCAATTAAGAATCCAGTTTCAATCATGTAGATATTATTTCGAAGTCAAACTTAAATACCGGAATAAAATTTGAGTTAAACTATTTTCTTTTCGTATTAAGTTCTTAAGTAAAGACATGTTTCAAGCTAGGCTTGAAAGTTTGAAATTGAAGCGAATAAGTTAATTGAATCCTACTCTTGCCACAAGTTGAAAGCGGACCATGTATAAATATCTTTTTAAATTTATGTTGTTATTATGGTAATGTCACGATAGCCGAATGGTTGGGTGATCGGATTATCGAGTCAGGAGATCTGAGTTCAATCCCCAGGTGGCAAACGCGTACCAATGGTGTTTAAAAAAATATTTAAAATTTCTTCGTTGGCTTGGACATAAACATGGTAACGAGCTCACTACTTGTCACGTTGTCCCAAAATGTCCTCGGTGGAAGATGGGCCGAAAGGACTTAATTGTCTAGATCTCGTTTTATCCCGGTATGACGTAAAGATATGTAGTAGTATGGAATGGCGTAAAGATATTTATATTTATATATGAACTAAATTTGTAATTTTTTAATTTATTTACACTATGTAGATCATATAGTTAGTAATTTATGTTATTAAATCAAAATATGATTCAAGGTTACTTATCGCTTGTTTGTTAGTTAAATAATAATATGCACATACAAGTGTGCTAAATTTACTAATTTGTTCTAATTTGTTAATATGTATTAATTTGTTCTACTTATATATGAAGATTTATTATCAACCAGACTGTCAGAAATACGTAAATCATTTAATAATTGTTAATACGTAAATTATTTAATAATTAACGGCGACAGCCTCACCACCTGTCACGTTGTCCCGAAAATATCTTCGGTGGAAGGTGGGTCAAAGGGACTTAATGGTCTAGACAAGACCTCTGTCTACCTCTGTATTGGGAATTGCGTGAAGATATTTATTTATTTATTTATTATTATTATTTATTTAGTAATTATTTGCTGACCAGTATAACAAGGAAATATTTTCGCTCCTTTAGTGTTCATACATTTTTTGTTTATCATTTTTGATAGGAACTGAGTTCGAATTTTCACAAAAGAAATTCGACCTCTGTTCGTTATACAGTGACCTGTGCTTTTTACGACGTCATAGAAGCAGGTCCCAATTACTGTAGTATCGGCGATGTGTGACGAGGTCTGGGCTTTAGTCACATATTCGAAGTGCAACAATTTAAACGTTAATTGTAAGTCACGATAGCCGAGTGGTTGGGTGGTCGGAATTTCGAGTCAATAGACCCGAGTTCGATCCCCAGTTGGTAGGCTCGTACCAATGGGTTTTTCAAAAACTTATGTACGAATATCGTTGGCTTGGACATAAAGGCGGCGACAGGCTCACCACCTGTCACGTTGTCCCGAAAATATCTTCGGTGAAAGGTGGGTCGAAGGGACTTAATTGTCTAGACTCGGCCTCTGTCTACCCCTGTATTGGGAATTGCGTGAAGATATTTTATTTTTTATTTTTTTTTTAACAATTTAAACATGCCCGTCAATCTCGTGATGGGAAATATATTGCTAAATAAATAAATAAAGTAGCAGGCATTATTTTTTTTTTTTTGAATGAGTGTCTTACATTCCAAGTTATATGTGTAATATCTGAACACCTCGTGACATAATACAAAGTTTTTCATGCAGGCATAGCATTGGATAATGAGCGCTCTTTTTAGCCACTGACAGGGGTGAATACTGATTTTCAAATTTCCATTTGGCATACATAATCATATAGG